>VDFB02075321.1:325001089-325553857 GCA_007258455.2 Sequoia sempervirens | reverse complement strand
ACAATATTCATAACTCAATCAAACCTTGTTGGCAACAAGGAGAGAGAATGTACGAAACAAAGCCCCCCCTCACACTCGCACAATATGTTGTTCAATTTTAAGCCCAAATCAAAGTGTGGAGGTGATTGCTTTGTCTTAACCCAAAGTCATGAAAAAGGCCTTTTGATTCTCAAGATCGCTATAAAGCGCGAGAGAAGCACATACGTCCTTTTTCAATGGCTTTAGTCTAAGTAAGCCCTCACGAAAAAAAAAGTTACACTTGTTCTTTTTAGATCCACAAAGCAATATGTGAGTTCGTTTTAGAGCACCAAATCACAAGTGAAAGACTTTTGTTCAATTTGTTAATCCAATAAACGAAATCTAGTAAGTTGTGATCCTAAAGTTTGTTTTAGCCCTTTTGCAGAAATGGAAAGGTTCTTTTTAAGCCCAAACAAAAATTTGTGTCCTAAGAATGAAAAGATAACAAATCCTCAAAATAGTGTTAAATAAACACTAAAGTGTTTAAAAACACTTTGATTTCGTAAGACATAGCCCTCATGCTCCTTCTTTCTTCAATTTCGATTTCCAACCTACAAAGAATAAAAACAGATCAGATTTTGAAAAAATACAGAAATTAAAAGGCAGGAAACAGAAGATAAATTAATCATAAACATGAAACACGTGCTAAAAAATCAAATTTTCCCTTTTACTGTCTCCCAGCGTCGCAACTCGTGAAGGCGTCACATTTTGTTCTCCCAGCGGTGCCCTCATAGCGCCACTTACCAGTCAGCGGCGCTCTATGTCGAGACAGAGAGCTCAATTGCGTTGCAATTTTCGCCCAACGTCGTAGTTTGTGTCCAGCGTCACTGTTTAATATTTTTTTGAAATTGTCTGCAAGTCGGCGAGTCCAGTGGCGGAGTTTAAAATTCAAAAATATTGGCAGGATGAGTCCAACGGCATAGTTTGTGTTTAAAGCGGTGCCATATAGCGACGCGGACGAACCCGCTATGCCAAAAGAGCAATGCTGACGAGCTCGCGGTGCCAAAAATAGCGACGCTGACGAGCCCGCGTTGGAATTTCCTATGTGTGAAAAAAAAGGCAGAAATTTCAAGAAAATGTTAGAAATAATGATGGCAAGCCCTCCTAGTGCCAAATGTGCGAACCCTTCTCCTAGTACCGTAAAACAAAGAGAATAAACACCTTGTGAGGAAAATAGAGATTTAATAAATGAATTAAATCTATTTTCATGTGCATGCATTATCTAGAGGATGTGACATGAGATGAGGTTAAATTAATCAAGGGTTAATTAATTTAATAGGAGATTAGATGATGTGACTTATTTGACTTAGATTTATGGATTTATTTAAATCAAATAAGAGAGGAATATGATAAGAGGCTAATTAAATAAAGGTTTTGATTTATTTAATTAAAAGGGGTGGTGTTAGATTAAATCAAATAAGGTTTTAATTTATTTAATTTAATGGACAGACTTTAGAGATTTAATCAAATAAATTGATTATTTAATTAAATAGGGATAACTAGATCAGATGGATTGATTTAATTAACAAGAGAGATGACTTAATTAGATAAAATGATTTATTTAATTAAGAGACGAATATTGATGAATTTAATCAGATAGGGGAATTTGATTAAATGGTTAGACTGGGGGATGATTCAGGAAGAAACGATGTTAGTAAGCCAGGATTGGATGCACGATGTCAATCAGTATATTTTACGTGTCTACATATTCTAATAGTTTCACATCAGTGAGTTCATCATTACTATTGTATTCTTCTATGATCACGTCATTGAGACTTGGAAGTTGACTTTGACTATCAATCATATTTTGGTGTTTAAGGAGTACATCCTCATCACTTGGTGGTTGGTTTTATGTTGCTTTGAATGAGGGTTTTGTTGATGGGTTTTTTTGTACTTCTCAACATAGACAACACACAAGTGTGATGTCTCTCTTGAAAGGTAACTTTTTGCAACTAATTTTTAGAAAATTACCCCAAGGTCTCTCAGGTGTCAGGTCATGACTTTGCAAAAATAGCTTAGTTGTTTGTTTTGATTTTCTAGTAATCACAAAGGGAATTTATGGTTGACAAAGAATGGATTATTTGATTCCAAAAAAAAGTTTCAAAGTTCTGGAAATCAATGAACAGTGACAACAACTTTAGGAAAACAGTCTAAAACTTGTTTAAATCATCAAATTTGGATTTAGTGTGATGTTGGAATTATATGTTTAATTTATATTTTAAAAGAAAATTCAAAAGATTGAATGGTTTAGAAGTTTTCCTAAGTCTAAAACTATGTTGAACAATAACAATGGCTAATGCTATAGTAGACAGACTCCCAAACTGAGTTTTGCTTAACCAAGGGCAGCCTACAATCTCACAAAACTAGTGCAATCTTTTAAGGCTTTCTTATGATTTTTAAACCGCAACATGAATACTTAAAGCATGCACATACACAGTTGAAGTTAAGTGTTGTAAATGAATAAGCTCAGACTAACTTTACACAACAATTTTTCATCAACAAATGGCCAAAATTATGAGTTGGAAATACATCAAATACTAGAGCATACATCCACCATTAAAGCTGAAGAATGAACTACTAACATAAAATAAACTTAAATTGAAATAAATAATGGTAAAATAGACTTTTGGAGATAGACTCATGCACACATAAAGAACAATACACAAGAAACCATCAACTAAAATGCTTCTCGTATACTACAATAATATGCCTTTACACAACAACTCATCTCTCTCTTTGAAAATGAGAGGATACCCCTATTTATAGTTTTCAAAAAGTAGAATGAATGGTCAAGGTCACTTTACAATTAGTGGCTCAGATTCATTCTAGTTTAGGGTTTTCACATCACCCAATATGAGTACAAAATTTATAATATAAAAATAGACTATTTTGTCATTTCTCAATTTTTTCTTGAAGTCCATTTTGTCCTCAAGCTGATTTTGGCTTCTCTAACTATTTTAACAAATGATCATCAACTATTATGGGATTTCCAGCTTCCTTTTATGTTGTGGCATATTCAACAAAGTTTCCAATCGTGGCCAACAACTTCTTTTACTCTGATAGGTCAAATTTTGAGATCTGGAAGGTAACCCTCTTGCTTCCCTTTGTCATTTGGTCTCGCTGCTCTATGCATTTTGGTGCTATATTGACTATTTGTTCTGACTTGGAGAAGGCCCGTGTAGCAAAATCCATGAAATTTATTGACAAAGTATTGTCGGCTCCTTGTTCTATCCTTTTGTGGAGTTCGTGCTTTATAAGCTCTCGATCAAACTCCAGTGCTAGCATCTCAAATCCGGTCATTAGCTAGATGATCCACGATTCACTCAAGATGATCCAATTCACCCAAGATGGGCCTCCAATTCAAACGGTGATTGTCCCAAGACACACTTTCGGTACTCAAAATTTAGCAACCATTCCTCTAGTAGCCAGTAGTCTTCTTTTGGTAGCGCAAATTCATTTTTCCAAGTCACTTGAGAGAGATTGAGAATGCTCTCTAGCTTCGGGTATGTGATCCGGTAAAGTTCTGGGAATTCTTTACATATGTCGATCATTGACTCGATTTCCTTCTTCAAGACTCGATATTGGTTATGCATCTTGGTTACATAGTGAATGCCTTTATCGCCCATATCGACAACTCTTTTGAACTAGTCAGAGGTGAACTTGGTCCAGTTTTTCATCTTCTTCATTTTATTGACTTCCTCTTTCAAGAGCAAGGTAGGAACAAGTGACTCTATTGGAGCCTCTTCTCCTAATGTTGTCCATTATTGTATGTAGTCAGTTAGCTCTGCCACTTTTGCTTTCAAATCTTCCTTCATTGATTGATCCTTATTCATTTGCTAAAGGATGGTAGAGACTGACCCCTTCATCAATCTTTTGAGCACAAGATGTTGGGCCCAAATTGATGGTTATTACTTGATAATCCTTTCCCTGAAGGGAATCTACATCCTTGTCAGCTATGGGAGTAGCCACTTGTACTTTCTTGGAACCAGGGGCATCTGTTGTGATGTGTGACCTAATTTTTGGCTTCTTCTCTTTCCTGGTTTTTAGTTGTGCTTTGGCCAGTATTGCCTCTAGACGGGCTTTTGGTTTTGCAAGCATGGGGGCCTTTCTTTTGAGTTGCTGCTCCAACCATGAAGGAACCTCCATTTTATTTCCTAGAGATTCATTATTCTCTCCTTCTTCATGTTCCTTTGATGGCCCTTCCTTCTCATATTCAAGATAATTTTCAATGTTCCCCTTTCCTTTATCTTGTTCCTCTTCTTGTGTAAGTTCTTTCTCCTTGTCTTTCTTGGAAGCTTTTGTATTATCTTCATCAGTGGTGCCTTCTTGTGTTGTTCCTTTATCCTCTTCGTGTTTGATTTTAATGAATTTTTCAGGTTCAGTGTCCTTTTCTTCTACATTCTCTTCTTTTGTCTTTCTCTTGCTCTCCTTTTGGAGGAACTTCTTCACATTGTAGGCCCTCACCTTGGCCAATTTGTGGAGGCTCATCAGTCTTTCCTTCGTCAACATTTGTATTAGCTTTCCCTTCCTCGAAGCGATGCTCCTCTGGGTTTTCCTCCTCATCCTTATGTTCTTTGGGTTGTTCTTCTTCAGTCTCTTGGTTTGAGGTCTTGATGTCATAATAGGCATCAATTTTTCCTACATCCCCATCCTCAGGAGTTTGTCGCCCTTCTTCATCAAAGGCTACTTTATCTAGATCTATCCTTATACCTTCCTTTGGGTGCTTGAAGTAGTCATCCTGATCAGAGTCCTCTGGTTCTTCAGTGATATCATCTATTGCTTCTTTAGGTTGCTCTACACATAGCCTCTCTATTTCTTCAACAATTTGCATTGTTGCCTCCATTTTAGGTGGCTCAGTAAGAGGTGGAGGGAAAGGCAAGGTAGTAGCAAGTTGGGACATTAGTGTTTTGACTTGAGGATTGAGGATTACCTCAGAGATCTTGGATGGCACATTCTACAAATATGTAGTGAAGGCATGTGGCAAGGAGATGGGTGCCATAATGGTTGTGGGTATAAAATGTGGTAGAGTAGAAAGAGTCGGTAGTGGAGGCAAGAGCGAGGAAAATGATAGGGGGAAGTGGTGGAGGATGAAGAATCAAGCACCACCATGGGAGCAATTGGGGAAGTGGAGGTGAGGTGGATAGAGATGTCCATGGTGGGTGGAGATGAGATGGGAAGTGGTTGAGGAGTGGAAGGAGATGGTGTAGTGGCAGTAGTTGATGAAAGTGCAATGGTGGTTGGTGGTGGTGATTGTGATTAATCAGTTTCTTCCTCTTCTTTGTGCTAGGATCCTTCCTCTTTGATGGTAGGAATTTTGAGAGCAAAGGTTCCCACTCTTTTCAGCTTCTTTGGTGGCCTATGCCCCTCTATTGACTCTCTGATATAGAATTTATGTTTTGGCTACTGCTCGAATGTATCTTTTCTCTTCCTTGATCTCGTAACAGGTGGGGACTTAGGAAGCTCACCTAATGAGCCTACAATAGTTCCACTATTTGTTTCACTCTCTAGCTCATCTTCAAGATCCCCATAATTTAGTTCCATGCCCTAATCATGCAATTGGGCTATATGGTCATCTATCCACTTCTTTGTTATTTTCTCTACAAGGCGGGTGACAACATTTAGGTCTATGATCTCTTACTCATTCTAGTCGATGATGGGAAGTGGTACATTGATTAGCGAATTGTATTTTTCATCAAGAACATTGTCATATTTGAAAATATGGTCTGGGACTAGATATAGATTGATGGATTTTACAAATCCGGAAATCATCCTCATGTAGTGTCACCTTCTAACTTCGCGGTCATCATCACAATTTTCCTAGAAGTCTTCAAGGTGTGGTCTATGGGCATACTATCTTCCAACCTAATTATTTAATTTTCCAAGAGGTTCCAAGCCTCCTCTCTCTATGTGTAGCTCTAGTTTGTATTCTACAATATCCTTTTCTGAGTTCTCAGTGCACAGGGCAGCAAGGTAGGAATACATCCTTTTCTTGAATGTGAGGGGATATGGGACCCCAGCACGATGTTTTTTATGTAAAAAAATGTGGGAAGTCTACAACTATTGAGTAATCTCTAGCAATATAATTTTGTTGTTGGAGTATCAAGACAGCTGGTAGGGTCTTCTTGAGAATCCTTCTACTCTAATATATGTGAACTTAAGGAATTGGATAAACCAATAACTGAAATATTTCACCACTACCTTGGTGCTATGGGACATTCTCATGTGGTAATCTCCTCCCAGATTCCTAATGATGTGTCCAATGAAGACATCATTAACCCTTTTGTAATCTTTCTTGAAGTTTCTATATTGAAGTTGCGGGTAACAATCATACACCTTAAGTTGCCCCTTCTCTGTTCCTAGTGTCTTGACACAGTATAATCCTTTATAAGGGAACTTCACATCTAGAAGCTAGACCATGTAAAAATTCATGTAGAATTCAAAAGTCTTCTTTACTGCTACGAGCTGATTGTGCAAGTTCTCACTTATCATTTTCTCCCAATGGAACTTGGCATTGCCTCAAAGGATCCCTTCTACAAAATAGAACATCCACTCCTCAAATAGTGAGGAAGTGGGAAGGCCAGTTACTATGCTTAGGAGAGTCACCAAGTCATTGGATTCTTCTACAAAGTTTCTCAGGTACAGTGTATGGGTCACCTTATTAGAATTACCCCTCTTTTCTCATAGCCATGTCTAGTTGATTGTTCTTTTGCAACTGGTGAGGTCTTCTTTCCATACTTTTAAGGAAAACTCCTTCTCAACCACCTCCATTTTATCAAAAACGTGGATGCTGAATTTTTCTCCAATGGACTAGGGAGATAGGTCTGCCAGTACTCTCCCATTAGTGGTGACTATCCTTCTGTTCTAAGCATGATAGCAATCCCAACAAGCGAAATCCAATTTTGGGGCAACTAAAGTGGGAGGGAAGCTTGCTACCTTAGTGAGTCCACTCTTCTTGATTCTCAAGGCCTCCTTTGTTTTAGGGTCTACCATGACCCTTTGTCTAAACTCATCTATATTGACATGCCCAGGTCAGTGTTAATGACTATGTCCCAACTAGAAATGATCTTTGAGGTGCACTTAACCTCATGGAACTCGTACTTCATTTGTGCTTTTTCTTCCTTCTCTCTTGGAGTCTTTGTTGGTTTCTTTCCTTTATTAGCCTTCTCTATGAGTTTCTTAGCTTGTTCCATAAATTATGCACACAAAAGGTGCAGTAAGTGCTTTGATGAATTAGGAAGGAAAATGTTAGCTAAATCATGCTAATATATCATTAAACACACCCACAAACCCTGAAAGGATCACTACATTAATAAGAGTTTTTCATTTTAAGCTCATTTATGAATTTTATAGAAATGTGGGTCCAGCGGTGCAGGTTTCCACCCTACAGAAGCCACCAGGGTGAAAGCCCTAAGGAACGACACTAGGAAGGAAAACTTCAGCAAGTGGCCACCCAAGTGTGAATTTTTTGCAAGGTTTGATCTTTGAGTAAATTTAGTGTAAAACTATTAGGTACATGTGCAAATTTGTGATGGAGACACTTGGAGTTGTTTCCCTTGACCAAATCGATCTTTAAATTTCATGCAAGGAATGAGGGTGTGGAGGTCATCAATGGGACTATTGCTTTAGTTTTGTTGTTAAGACACGTCCTTAGGTAAGAAGTGCTCAACAAGTGGAGTTTTGCATGGCAAAACTTGCAAGGTCTCTTTACTTGGTCAATTTTAGTCTTGAACATCTTGGCACATGCATGGAATCACTCTTAGTCATTTTTCTTAAAGGCTTGATCATTCTATGAAGTGCAGGAGTTGGGTGTGTGGTAGTGTGAATGGTGATCCTAGACCTGCACAAACATGAAGAACAAACACAACATTAGTCCAGTATGCAAGTTAGAAACAACATTCCCCATGAAATTCATTTGAGATATGAAAAACAAGAAATAATTGAATAACATGAATAAAAACTATCTAATCTTGCTCAAAATTAGCAAAATCTCAATCCCATGGGGGAATTGGTGCCAATTTGATGTGGAAAAGGTTCATTTCCCAATTCCTTGCAAGCTTGATGATCAATGGATGAAGGTTGATACTCCTTGATAAAAAATTTCCATAACCTAGCTATGAAATCATGAAAATGGATGAAAATGGATAAAGATGGATGAAGATTGCTCAAAAACTTGAAGATAATAATGTTGCATAAAGTTGTGGATCCAAAATCCAAATGAGAGCCTCTTATTTATAGAAGAGAATGATGGAGGATGAGGCAAAATGGATGAATGTGGGATCAAACACCAACCAATAGCATAATGCCACTTGTCAACATGTGAGTGGACAAAGGTGGAGCACATTTGGATGAATGTTCACATTAATGCAATTAGGTGGAAATTCAAATTTAGAGAAGTGACAAGTTGGAGGGAGAGAAGAAATGAATTAAATGCCACTTGGCTCAAGAAAAGGACATGTAAGAGGCCTTTAATGCCTTGTTGGATGGACAAGTCCTTTTGAGGGGAGATTTCAAATTTGAAGAATATTCCATCTTTGATGCCTTTTTGAATGAAAATAGATGATTTAATAAATCAATTAAATTAATTTTCGTGAGCAAGTTGCAAAGCTAGAGGATTGGATGGATTAAGATTAGGATTGATCAGGATTTTATTAATTAAGAGGGAGATTAGCTGATTTGACAATTTTGACTTAGACTTTTGGATTAATTTAAATCAAAATGAGAAGAAAATGAATTTAGACTTAATTAAATAAGATTTTGATTTATTTAATTAAAGAAGATGGTGTTAGTTTTAAATCAAATAAAGATAAATTTATTTAATTTAAAAGGGAAATGATGGGAAATGATGACTTAATTAGATAAAATTGATTTATTTAATTAAGAGATGGAATGTGATGAATTTAATCAAATACAAATTATTCGATTAAATGGTTAGCAAAGGAGATGATTCAAGATGAAATGGAGTTAGTAAAATCAGGATCAGGTGTATAGGATTAATCGGTACATTTTTCATGCCTACAGGTAGTCGTGAGGCGGGTCACTGTTGGAGTTTCACTGTTAAATAGCGGCTTTGAAGGGGAAGCATTCCGCAAGCGGTGGACCTGTCATGACACTTTCACTTATGTTTTCCACCTATGCTACATCTATTACACTAATGGCATTGGCAAGCGTGGGGTTCGCGAGGTGGGGAGGCGGTAAGATTTTTCCATTCATCATGATCGAGGCATGACGACCTCTCGTGGATGATGCTTCGCAAAAGCAAACCCGTAATGGTGTTCTTTCCTAAATTTTTCATCACTTGGTTTCAAGTTTTTCTTTAGGAAATCAAGGAATGTGGGGTTCGCATGGTGGAGGAATGCAAAGGTTTCACCATTAAGTAATGGTCAAGGGGAGATGGAGGTCGACATGCGGAGACCCGCAAAGGCGAACTAGCCATGAGACTGAGCATTAGAAATTTTCAAATTCAATACTGATACATGAGAAACCCAAAGAGGGGGGCTACATTAGGTTGGGCGTTAATAATGTTGTATGTGGTGTAGAGTCTCGCCCGCGGATACCTGCAAGAGAAGGTCCAAAAATGAGCTAACTTTTACAAATTTCAATCACTGAAGTTAATGCTACATGGAACTCAAGGCGAAGAGTTGTGTTGGGTTGGTCGTTAGGAACAACCCAGGGATAACGTATTTCTTGCAACAAATACCAACACAGAGGAGTTCGTAACAGTCTATAGTCTTAATGATTTGTACATTTGAATAAGAGTCAGTAGCAGGTAGATAAGAAGACCCCACTAAGTGGAAGGGAGCCCATGTTTTCCCACAAATAAGGGTTCAAATGGAGCGGACTCCCGCACTCAGGGTTTTGTACAAAGGGTTTTCAAAGTTTAAAATATAGTTGCCACTTTATCCATTCTTTTACATTCGGGGTCTAAAGGGTGGGGCAAAAGGAGTGGTCACCAATGCCATTGAAAATAGCGTTGAGGACCTGCATTCTAAGCACAATGGTTCCAACAACTAGGTTTTACTGGTTTTATTTTGAAGAATTGGGAACCATTCCATTCATATTCCCCTTAACACTCCTTATGTTTTAAACCCTAGGCATGTGACCTTACAACAACGAAGGGAAGAAATCATAGTGTGTACCTTCAAACGAGCGGATGGGAAAGTTTCCAAAGCTTGAGTGCACACGTAGCAATCCTGTTCACCACTTCAAATTTTGAAATCTCTAAGTGAAAATGATAGCTCGATGGAGGGTTATTTATAGAAAAACCCACCATTAATGTAGGAATTAACTATAGGTACGGTAGGAATTGGGTAGGTGAAGATGCAGAAACCCAACCCACGGAGGATGCCAAGCAAAAGGTCAAGTGGAGGACATGGATGCAGAATCCACATGCAAGAAGTCCATTGCGGACGTACGTGGGAGGAACAACGTAGGGAATGATAAAGTAGAGATGGATATCTACAAAGGGAAACCCGTAATTTTAGACCTACAAATGATGAAGGACGAGGTGGCCTCCAAAGGACGAAACCCACAAGTCAAATTTCACAAAGGCCTGAAACCTCATGAAACTTAGGTGAATGAGTTTGTCCAAGACAAATTTGGAAAATTTTAAGGCATGTGACCATTTTAAGCTCAAAAATAGGGGCATGAAAAATTGAGGCAAAGGAAAACCAACTCAACAAAGGTGAAAAGGAAAGAGGGGGTCCCCAGTCTGAATGGGGCATGTGTTCAATAGGCACAATAGGTTCTTTTTTGAGGAGTTGTAAGGTCACTTGGTTTATAAACCCATGGGTTGATTTCCTCACTGGTGATGTTTTTTTTGGTGCACTTGAGCTACTCTTGTTGGCTTCCATCTTTTTTCTATGTTGAAATCTCATGGTTGTCATAAACAAGTTCCAAGACCTTTGGAAAATTGGCAATTCCTAACTATGGAGTAGAATGATGTTTTATTTTTGGGATTTTATGTTTAAAAAGAATGGTGTTTTGTAAGCTAGGTTTATCTATTGCCATGCAGGAGGTGGTAATGTTAGTCTTCTGGCTACAAGATCGGTCTTTCGTTCCTCTTTGTCTAGAATATTAATCATGTTTCTCCATTGAGTTGGTGTTTCCTTTTTCTCAAACATGAAATTTCTCAAACTAATAATAATGTCTAATTTCTCACCTTCAACTCATGTGAAATTTTATTGTATAATAGGTGTAGTAAGATCTGGTTGTTGAACAAGAGCAGTAGGATTCCAAATGGTCATAAAGTGCAAGCTTTTCCTTGATGTTTGATCTTTTTCTTTTTTAAAAGAATGATGAATAAGGATGATAGGTGAGGATGTTTTTCTATGGTTTTTGTGGTACTCAAGATCCTAAAGCATGAGTGATGTTCAGTGGATGTTTTGGTGATGATGCTAATTTTGGGACTCAAAGTGTAGAAAACTTGGACTAATTTTTTACTTCATTTTTCTAGAGGATATGTTTGGAAGATCTACTTGAACTAGCCTTAAGGTGCAAGAAAATTTTAATATCTTATAAATCAAGAGCAAAGGAATAATCCAAGTTGTATCTTGATTTTGAATCCTAAAACTAGGTTGATGTGTTTGATTTTTTGCAAATGGATATGGATTGATGTAGATATGAGGTGTTTTGGAGTTTTGATTTTTTTTTCCAAAAATATGAAATATTTTAACTATTTTCAAATTAGTTTGTGATTTGCACCTGAAAATAGGGCAATGGCAACAATCTTTTAGGTCAATAGTGGCTGGTTTTTTTGGCAATAGCAGTCAAATTTATCAAAAGCAGTTCTATTTCTATCAAAAACCAAAGACAATGATAGCGATAATTTTGAGATATAGCTAGCAAGTTCAAGTAAACAGTGGTAGTTTTCATATCAATAGTGGCAATGTTTGCAATAGTGACTTTGTTCAAATCAAAAGCATTCCTATTTTTCAAAAGTGATCTTCTTTTATCAATGATTGTCATAAATAAAGACAACAAAAGTGACCATTCTAAGCAATAGTGAATAACTTTTAGGTCAATAGTAGTAGAAATAGCAACAACAATGACTTTGTTAAAAAAAAAATCAACTTTCATTCATCAACAGTTTAGACAAGTTTGCAATTTTGATTTTTTGGATGATATGATTTGTTTTGAGAATTGGCAAGTGATACAACACAATAATCAAAATTTTTGACACTAAATTTCTATAGCTTAAGTAAGTTTCTTTCCACAAAGCTCAAAGCTTGTGAAAGTCGAGATACTAAAACCATCGTTCCCAATGTTGACTTTGGTCTAAATGTGACTTGAAATTTAAGCCTAAATATTTGGAAGCCTTTAGAGATATTTGTTTTGAAAAACAAGATATCTCTAAGGAATGCAAATATAGGCCCGCTCTTTTCAAAGGTATTCACACTAACTCCAAAGGGTTTAATATTTTGATAGCCAGGTTTAATGTTTGTTTTGTTGTGTTATTTTTGAATCAAGCAAAGTATTTGATGTCTAAGGTAATGGAGATTTTAGGAAAGTTCATAGAAGACAATCATTACAACCTAGAGATAGGCATGTTCTTTTAGGCAGCCTTACCTCATGCCCCAAAGGGATGATTTTACATGCAATATATGGATTAAACCATAAATTGATCTTGGTAAGTAACTTCTCGGAAGCAAAGTTCCGATGCACCACTTTCAGAGAACGTTTCGAAAAACAAGGATGGCTTCTAAAATTATTTTTTTAATGACACATCGTGAACACCATGACAAATATTACCATTTTTTCAATCACTTAAGGCTCTAAATTGTTCTTGCCTAGCCCACAAGTCCTGATGAGGATTAGGTGTAGTATGTTATCACCATAGATTGAAGCTACTTTTATTTACAATTTTGCCACTTTTATATAGCCCACCGATAAATGTGCTTGTTTTAAGAGTCGTTTAGATGAGTTCTCTGTTGCAGGATGTGTCTCATTAGTAATCCCTTATCCTAAAAAGAGAATGGGTGACCATAAAAAAATGCAAAATCCCAAAGTGTTTCTCATCACCCAAGATCGTAAAAAGATGCAGGGGGAGAGGATACACACATGGCTCGCCAATCACAATAGACACGACATACAATTCATCGCAATTTCTTTTTAATCCCAAATTTGAAAGGCGTAAAAGATATTAATTCATTTTTTATGTGCACCAAATCAAAAAACATTTGAAACTTCAATCAAATATAGTAATGTGCAAATCAAAATGGATTTGTTTAATTTTAAGCACCAAACTTGAGTGTTTCTAATGGTCTTGTTTGTCTCAATGTGGTCAACAAAAATAAAAAGTGTTCGTTCGTCAACAAAATAAAATGTGTTGGTCAAAACAAAACGTTCAATTTTTATAATTAGAAAATGAAATGTTGTTTAACTAAGAAAGCTTTGAAGGTCTAGTTTTAAGAACACCAATTTGAAGTATGCAAGTGTGGATTCATTTTTACAACACCAAATTGAAAGATTCTTTAAACTAAAAAGAGCTTTGAAAGTTCAATTTGAAGAACACCAATTTGAAGTGTGCAAGTTGTGGGTTATGTTTTATAACACCAAATTGAAAGATTCTTTAAGCTAAGAAAGCTTTTATAACTCAAGTGGCCTTGGACCATTCGCCAACCTTGCAATGGAACCATTAGTTGTTCTCATAAAAAAATGTGTCATACTCCTACAAGGGCTGCACAAACAACGTTAGCAACTTCTCAAAACACACCATATAGTCACATGTTAGTGTTAGGTAAATCTACAAAATCAAGAGAAAAGCTTTGCAAATTGACATATTCAAAAAATACATAAAAAGTGACCCTGTTCCCTAAAATAGTGAAAAAATTTAGGTCAATAATGCCCCTGTAAATGTCAGTTCAAAAAATTTTGTTCAGAAACCTACAACAAAAAATTTCAATAGCACACATATTTAAGTCAATAGCGACCCTTCTTAGGTCAATAGCACCCCTATTTAATTCAATAGCGACCAAACAAAAGAGCAAAGCACGTGCAAGTTTGGAGTAGAAATATTCCAAATTTATCAAAAGTGATAGAGAACCTACAAATGCTTATCAAACTCAAAGAAAATGTTAGATTCAAGGACCAAGGTCCCATCAGTGTGCCAAATTTTGTAAGGGGGGAATGAAGCATACAAAAAACAAATGAATTTTAAACTAATTCAAACAAGATTAGGAATCCATAAACCCATTACTCATGAAATGAGACATGGAAGCCATGAATTCAATCAAATAAGTGATTAGGAACCTTAAATGAATCCAAAACAACAAAATCTTACCATACCATGTTGAAGTTGTATTCAAATTGATGTTGAATTGCATTTTTGTATCAATGCAAAGCCTCCATTAGTGTTGCAAAGATTTAATGTGTGTAAAATTTTGAACTAGAATGTGATGATAATTCATAATGTTCTCAAGAGATAATTGTGTAACGCTTCACTTATGTAAATTCTAGATGATTTGTGAGAGGGTTGAAGGTTATTTTATAGATTTTACGCTTTGATATGAATGATCAAGATTTTGTAGTAGATCTTGATCAACGGTTGAGAACCGTTGAAAGGAATTAGATTGGAAAGATTAGTGGATGTAGATTGAATAATCTATGTGATTTATGAAATCAAGTTGAGTATGATAGTGCTCCTAAAATTCTTGCAAAATTTTGAGAAAATCATGACCTAGATTATGATTTTTAAGCTTTGTGTCCAAGGGTGGGCTAAAGGTTTAGTTGTAAACCCTAACTTTGTAAGTGTTCTATCCTAAAACCCTTCAATGTTATAATTTTGTGGTGACTTGTTCCCGTCGGTTACTAGTTGAGTAACTTGTCATTTAAGCCTTTAAATGCTTCCATTAACCAGCCCCTTCA
Organism: Sequoia sempervirens; assembly: GCA_007258455.2. NCBI lineage: Eukaryota > Viridiplantae > Streptophyta > Pinopsida > Cupressales > Cupressaceae > Sequoia > Sequoia sempervirens. The sequence goes on along the minus strand of VDFB02075321.1, from coordinate 325,538,977 downwards.
GTTAGGAAAGATGGTCACCCTGCGTATTATCCCGCGCCAAATTTCTCTAAAGTTAGGCAAAATATTTTTAAGGGACTTAAGGCAGTGTCCTCAAGGGTTTTATTACCGTCAGCCTAGTCATGCCTCACCTTAAAACTAACATTTGGCATGTGCGGGAATTTGTTCTGTTGGATTTGCAAATTTAATACCCACCACCCATCGCACACTATGCGAGCATTTATGGATAGCTGTCAAACAACATGTGAAGTTTGTGATATCATGATGCGTGTCCTTGCCATTTGAGGCCCGACCTTTGTATAATTTCTCGGTGACCGATAAAGGGAAGATCAACGGCTCTGATGTTGGATTAAGACTTAATCTGAGTCGTTCATCACATACCTCACAAAATTTAATTAATTCTTTCCAAACAGCTTGCAAGGTACGCAAAAGAGTGACACGTGGAGTTTCCCGACCACCGTGCAGAGTGTGGAAAAGCCCATGGAATAAGTTACGTGGCTCTCAATCATCATTTTCTCATTGGCTAGAGAGTGACTAGTTCTGGTATTGGGTTTTCAAACCCGATTTTACCACATCTTCGCTGCTCAATTTTCTATCTCAGTCCTACATCGATAGTCAATATTCAAAAAGAAAAATGCATGTGTTAGCCATTTTTCTTTGTAACCAATGAGCATTAATGGAATTCTCTCTTCAGGAATGATCAAATTGAGCCCTTCTGCGTGCGAGAAATTAATTTCTAGCTATTATGAAGAATGATATGCAAATCTTTGAGTACCTAGGTGATTAACAGTGAAGAAACCAATGCCAATGATTAATTGCTTCCTCAAGCGTGTGACGCCAAAATTGATGAGCAAACACCCTTAGAATTGAAAGATAAATATAGATGGAGTGATTTCCATTTTCACCATTGCATTCAGTAGTTAGCATCTTTCAAAAATTTTGCAAAGTGAAAAGTGTTCAATTGTGAGCTTGAGAAGCTACAAGGCAATGCGAATGAGTAAGCCAATCACTTTTGTAGTACCCATAAGGAGGTCGCCTAGACTTAACATGCAGAAGCCTCAAAGTGACATTTATGTACATGAACATAAGGTACTTGAACGTGTTCCATCTATAGAGGAGAAGACCCCTATCGAGAATCATTCGTGTGCTCCCACTAGGTGTAGAAGGTTACGACACCAAGGTATTGCTACTGAGAAAGCGAAAGAGAAAGGAAAATAGTCTACACCATTTGCACCTGGAGTACGTAGGAGGATAAGGTATGGAATCGACTCTTATGGAAGACAAAGCTCCCCAATTTCTATCATAGATAGCCCTTTAGAAAGTGCAACAAAGATAGACTCAGGCTATCAGTAGTACCTCATGATGTTGAATCAAGTCACAATCCTAGGAATGGAGGTATTATCAGTACCGCCAATATCTGTCAAAACTCCAAGTGGGCGAGATAGTTCTATGCTAAGAAAAGATAAAGACAAGGAGGAAGCAGAGGTTTCTTCCCTACCTCCTACAAGGATGTGAACTAGGTGCATGTACCATGGGTTGGGTTCTAGTTTTGGTCATTCTTCTGGTTGAGAAAGTTGGTGTGTGGGTTTTCAAATTTTGTGTTGGTTGATAAGGTTGTTGTGGTGGTTGCTTTTGTTCCCCGAGTGTGATGCTAGTCTTTTGGGATTTTATGTTGATTGTGGGCTTTCAAGGTGACATGGACGTGGGATGCATGGATTAGTTGGCCGTTAAAGGGAAATTTTGGCAATATTTATATTTCCCTTTTGATGGTGGTTATCAGTTTTGCCTCCCCATTTTCAAAAAATGATTACAGATCACCATGTGGGGAATTTTGAAATGAAATTCAAATTTATTTTGAAATGAAACATCTAAAATGTAATTGCATTTGATCCAAATGCTTGTTACTCCCTTGTACTATAAAAGGGATTTCATGGCTCATTTGCGAGGGGGTTCTAGTTTTGAATCTTTGAGTCCTGCATATGTTCAAGGTAGAAGTTAAGTATAGGAAGGATGCCAATGAATAGAACAGATGGATTGTCTTGGTTTTAAATCACATATGCAATATTCTTAAAATGATTTTAAAAAAATTATTGATATCAAAACAAATCTTATACCTAAAACATCTACTCTCCTTTTGTAATTTCTTTGCAAATTATGAATGAAATATCAAGGGTATCTTTATTCATCATCAAATGCTTATTTGAATGTATGTCCTTGTTTCTACCTTGATTCAAAGAGTCAATTAAATGCTTGAATAAGGTCATGAATTTGTGATAACTTACAAAGGATCTGGTAAGAATTCATGTTTTAGGAGTAGTGAGTTTTCATAATGTAAGGCATTGTGAAAATAGTCCATTATTGTCAAAGTTAAAGAATTTTTGTATTATTGATTATCATATGTGTGACTCCATTTCCCAATTGATGAAATACTGGTCTAATTGCTAAAGATATTTACATTTGAAATATAATAATAGTGTACTCAATCATGGACTTAGGATCAGATCATAATTCATTTAAAATTTGTTAACCATGAGGCATGTACTTGAAATACTTTCTTGTTCCTAGTGAATAAACAATTATTTGCTCAAAGATCATCCAATCTTTTAGTGGACTATGTTTATTTACCCTTCATAGGAACCAATCTATGAGTTGATGTGTTCTTTACTAAATTGATCAGAATGAACACAATTAGGAACACCCTCCTAGGTCCCACAGAGCCTGAAGTAAAGGAGTAAAGTCCTTAAAGCTCTGTGCTCATTAATTTGGCCATTCATCTTGGGGATTCTTTACTATAGGAGTTGGCTACTCTTTAAAGAGTTCAAGGGGTGTACTAGAAGAAACTATTGGCAAGAGACACTGGAAAAGTCATCTGATGTTGTCATTGTTGGAAACCTTAGTCAGTAATCCTATCCACACTTCAATATTTGATTATACTGAAAGTCATATCGAAGCTATGTGTTAATTGTCAAATCTAGAATAGAGCATCTGATAGAGTTGTGTATATCCATTCATATGTAATTTCTGTTATCATTTTGTGTCATGGATCTCAAGGAAGGTCGCTTGATGTATGATCTATCTTATCTTTGAATCATAGAGCCTTGTATTGATTGGTGTGCAAGTTAGAAGATCTAGTTTGTTGATTTTCAGTCTAACAATGCAAAAAGGCTAACTTGAATGTAGCATGTTTTGGATATTCGAGGAATAATTGTTTGAAGTGTTTCATGTTCAAACATGTTGTTTTGGGTCCTCACTATGTTGTGGCCAACTTTAAGTAATTCACATCGATAATTGTTTATGGATTGAGCTGACAGTTTGTACATGTTTTATATTTTTTAAGAGTTGACATGTAGTTGATGCAGTTCCTAGTCAGGAATATATATAATTGATTACTCATATCATTTTGAGGTGTGTTGTGATGAGATGTGAAATTTAGAAGGAATATAGATTGATTGTGCGTAGTTTCACTTGTGCAAAATAGAGATTGGTGATCCGACTTTCAACAGATAGAGTTTTAAGAGTAGAATCAGACAGAGTGTGAAGAATGCGATAAATGTGCTTAAGCAGAACTATACTTAGGAATTATCAGATTCTATTTCATAGTTCATCCACTCCAGATGTCTATTTGTGATTCTTCTTTTGGGTAGTATGCATTTTTGTATTTGAGCAGTGAGCTCTAGGAAGTGCGCCTGAATGCATGTGCATTCCCCATTTGTAAATACTTATTTTGAGTATACTCATATTGTGGATTAATCTCCACTATGGTTTTTTCCCTAATAGGGTTTCCACGTAAAAAATATTTGTGTTATGGTGTTGTGGTTGATTTTCTTGTGTTCTTACATCTTTCTTTTTGTTTAGTGCTATAAGTGGTTTAAAGATTAGTTTAATAAAGTTAAATTTTGTAGAACACTAATTCACCCCCCACCTCTCAGTGTTCCTTCATTCCAACAATTGGTATCAGAGCCTAGTTCCTCAAAAGAAGTTTAATAGCTTGGGGAAGATCTGGGAAAGTGATTCAATGGATTCTAGCAGTCTTTAACAACAACTTTTGGTGGCACTAGATGTTCTTGATCAGTCCAAATCTGAAGTCCAAGAATTGCAAGAAAGCCTCATGAATGTTGAGAAATTCATTCAATCATTGAAAGATAAAATCAATAAGTCTAGGCAAAAGAGAAAGGAACTTTGTGATCAGATCAAGCAGGAAGAAAGTAAAAGCATGGAAGATGAACACCTAAGTCAAGCCTTAAAGGAAAAGATAGAAGAATGTGAAAAGCTCACCAAAGATAATGTTGTCCTAAAGCATGACATGGAATCTATTGTGATGAAGATAACAAAGGAGAGTGAAGAGAGAAAGAAGAATGAAGAGAATCTTACTCTGTCCTTGAAAGAAAAATCTAAAGAATGCAATAAAATTACTGATGGATTCAATCACCTAGAGCTTGAATTGCAAAAATAAAGAAATAATGAAGAATATATTGAAAGATAGATTGTTACTCTCAAGGATGAACTTTCTACTGTAAATGAATACAAGGAGAAGTTCAAGACTAGCTCAACTAAGCTTGATGAATTGATTCAAAGTCAGAGGACTGGAAGTGACAAGGGAGGCCTTGGATATGAGAAAGGAGAAAGCTCCAGATCTGGTCAAAGGAAATTTAGGCAATGAAATCAGATGAACAAAGTTGGAAGGTATCTAGTAAGACAACCCAATGCTCAAAATTTCAATAGATATTGTTTTGTTTGCAATAAATTTGGTCATATGGCTGCTTAATGTAGAAGTAGAATGAATCCAAGTGGTCCATCATTCTCAGGTCAATGTTTCAATTTCAATAAGTATGGTCATAAGTCAATTTAATGCATAAATATGTCAAATGTTATGCCTACAATAGATTTGGCCATATTGCTAACCAATGCAGATCAAGAGAAAATCAATGGAATAACTGGTCTGGAAAAAGAAACGTAGTGTGCTATAATTGCAACAAATCTGGTCACATTGCAAGATTCTATAAAGGCAGGAAGGGTCTGGTAAACAAAGGGAAAAATATGCAAAAGGATGATAAGGGAAAATGAAAAGTTACTACAGATGAGATCAAGAAGCAAATGAAGAAGACATGGGTGTAGAAGAGTGCTTCTAATGCAGGAAATGATTCCACAATAGAATTTGGTGCTGGAAATTTCTCCGAAAATTAGTGTAATGCCTCTAGCCTAGGGGGAGCTCTCAAGAAAATATTTTACCCCCTACCGATAGTTGGTACTAGGATGTGGTAGATTGCTATGGTTACATTGATGATCTAGAGATGTTTTGGGATCTCTTGTGGAGGAAACTTATGCAAAATTGAAGGTCCACAAAAGAATTTTCTTTCACAGTTTATGGAAATAGGGTATCTAGAAGACCTAGGGAAAAATCATTTATTGCGACAAAAAGTTAGGTGTGCGAATGATAAAAGGTTACTTCTATTCTTCATTTATCACATTGCATTTTGAGAAGAAGTTTGGAGAGCTCTACAAGCGAATTTTGGTGAAGATACAAGTTTGAAGTTGATTTGGTGATCAAACCCTTATCAGACAAAAGGTATTTATCTGTGAACTTGAAATTTTTGGAAATGGCTGCTCCATTAGTAGTTGATATCAAGGATAGACCCCACCCAAAATTCAAATGGCACATGTTCAAATCTATTGAGACAAAACCGTTAGGTGCATTTTCTTCCATTTTGTATGGTGTTTTGCATATTGAAGATATTAGGGCATATATTCATGTGAATTTTGAGGAATTAGGAATCTCCCAGTTGTTAAATCTATACACAAACACATTGTGGGAGAATATCTTTGTGTAAGGCTTGAATTCAAAACTTTGGAGGAGAAGAAGTTCACTCAAATTGCGAAATTTCCCATGTTTGACAAAAATGAATGGGTTCAGTACATATTGAGTCGAGTACATGCCAAGTTCATGTGGTTAATTCAACCTTTCAAGATCACAAAGGAAGCTATAAGGAATGTTACTGGTCTGAATTCATTTGGTGGGTTGTCGACATTGAAATCTATGAAGAACCAAACAGTCACTGAGGCAACTAGTTCAGTTTTAGACAAAAGAGCCATGACAATTAATGGCATCATTGAAGTGGATGTAAGATTTGCTTCTATGGTTATTGGAGATAAAATCTATCACTCCACCTGGGATAACTCTGTATCTGGTACATTGCAATCTATGTAGCTTATCAAATGGTTAAGGAAACTGCATAATATGACCTATGTGAGTTACTCCTGGGCCAGCTAATTGAAAATATTGGCAAAATCAAGAAGGACAAGAAGAATTATTTAAAGTGTGGAAATCTGTTGTTATGTCTATTCTTCTACTTCATGAATGAAGTTTTGGGAGTTGAAAAAGTGCAATGGAAAAGTGACAGGCCTGTAGTTGTTCAAATCAAAGACATCTTGTATGGAATTGGTGATAGTAAAGCAAGGAAAACTACTATCTGGGGTTACTACAAAAGATTTCAAAGTGAAATGCAAGCTAGAGAAAGGATTCCTACATCTATTGTGGAAAAATACAAGGACACTATTTGCTTCATGGTTGACATTGATCAGTGTTTGATGGAAGCTGCAGAACCTAGAATAGTTTGGATAATGCCTATGGGTTATGAGGTTGAAGAACACATTTTGGAGTTGTATGCTCAACACTTGTTGAGTAAACCTCAAGATCTGACAGAATAAAGGTTTGGTACCTTTGAAGAGAAAGATATGCAAGTACATGAACAATTGAAGAAGCCTATGATAGTCCAGAAGGTGAGAAAGGAAGTTGAAGCTTTTGCAGAAAGCATGGGCATATCAATTGAAGTAGTGAGGGAAATTAGGAGGAAAAGAGAAGTTGAAGAAGGAGAGCCTGCTAGAACTAAGTCTGCTAGTCTGGTAGCATCCTCTACCAGATCTAGATCTACAAGGAGCTCTGCACTCTCATCCGGTCCTGCAAAGAAATCAAGCCCTGTAAAAGCTCGAGTTAAGACATTTGGGAGAGAAGGTAATAGGAAGAAGGATAAAAGCACAAGAGTATATGTAGCTATTGAAGATGATGAAGAAACTAAATCTTATGAAGAGGTAAGAGAAATCAAACATAAGGGCACAAAGGCAACAAAAGTCTCTAAGGACAAGCCCTTTGGTGCAGAGAAAGAAAAGAAGAAGGTGAAAACTGATAGATCAGGTATGTCTGTAGAGGAAGTGGAAAAATATTTGATTAAGGATGGTAATCTCAAACAACTTTTTGAATGTTATGACACTTTTTATAGTGTCAGTTAGAGAATTCTTGAAGAAGCCACAATAAAATATTTGAATAATTTCAATATGACTTTCATAGAAATAATGTCATATTTTCCTAAAGGGCTAAATGAAGTCTTAGAAATGAGGAGAGTAAATGCAAGAATTAAAGAAGAACAAATGAGAGAACAGATACTTGTTGATATGTGTCTGGTAATGTCAATAAATGAAATGAAGAAAATCCTCAATGATGCTAAAAGGGATTTTAAGAGAAAAACAAGGGCAAATAAGCTTATAATCGAGCAGATTGAGGAAGTGGCAAAAGATATTGAAAAAATTCTTAAGGCAGTTCTATTCAAGAATAGATATAATGTTGTTTCTAAAGAATCTCATAGTGAAAATGTTCCATCTGGTCTGGAAATTGAAGATGTGAAAGAAAACACAATTGAGGATACTCTGAATCCTCTAGATATGCAAGATACTAAAATTCCTATGGAGATTGAAACTACTAAAGTTGTGTCAGTTGAAGAAAAATAGATTCCTAAAGCCAAGCAAGAATATGTGATTGAAGAAAAGAAGGTTGAGACAAAGGAGGTTGCTATGGAAGCAAGAGACACTACAAAGGTAGTAAAGGAGTTCTTAGAAGAACAACATGAGGAGTTTGACCCTAAATTGATTGAAGGTCCTATCAACTTGGCCACTCTATCTCCTATTCATAAGCCAAAGGTGTACGTGTGTCGAATGTGTAGAGTGAGTTATTCTAATGTCAACACAAACCTTAATGAGACAGTTTACATTCAAAGTTTGAAGCAAGTAAAACTAATCTATTCGTAATACAATCAAACCTTTCAAATACGTATCATTGTTCTCTATTTCTAGGGATTTATTAAACCGTTTGGCCCTCATATTTCTATGGGCACAAATGTTGTTAAAATGACTACCTAGAAAATGAGATTTGATGCTTAATATGCAAGCTAAGATGATTTCTATGTGCAAATGTGTGGTGGAAGGATTAGTGGTATGCTCATGAATGAAACAAAATGATGGAAAGGATAATGGATGCAACGATAAACGAACGATGACGTTGATGATAGATGAACAAGTGGAGATGAGTGAGATGATATGCAACTATAGTGAGCTATCCATGATTATGCATATGCTCAAATGCAACAAAAAAGCAAACTAACCTAAAATGTAACTATGATGCAATGGAGATGATAAAATGTAACTATGAAGCAATTAATTAATCTAAGATGAGAAAGCAAAGTAACACATGATATGAAAGCTAAGTAGAAGGCTCCATCAAAGCTCCAAGCTCCTACGAAAAACCCGCATTATAACAATACTCAAAGTGTGGATGAAAAATGGCATTATAACACTATTCCAATTTGTATCTCAAAATAGCATTATAACATTACTCAAAAGGTGGATGGAAGATGGCATTATAACACTATTCCAATTTGTATCTCAAAATAGCATTATAACATTACTCAAAAGGTGGATGATAAATGCTAAGGCTAGAGGGTGTATTTATAGGGTTTCTCAAGTATTTTGTGAGGTGGCACCTATCAACGGTTTAGATTCAAAGGAGACACGATAGATGGTGGAGATGAAAGGAATCAGGATGTTGTCCCGTGACCAAGGGAAACATGCCATGTGTGTGAAGAGAATCCCTTGACCAATTGGAAGCATGCCAAATGTATGAGATTCCAAGTGTGTGAAACAAAGACCCATGTGCCCCAAATTTGTTGGAAGTGTGGGGTAATAAAGCCATGTACTTTTTCTAATTGGTGGAAGTGTGTGAGGATAATTCTAATTAATAATTAGGCTTTTTTATTTTCATGTGACCTTTATGAGGTGGCACATAAAAAAAGTTGTAGAAATTGTTAGTGTAATTAATTAATTATTACACTAGCATAAGTTAACTTAGGTCTTGCATTTAATTAATTAAGTCCTAGGTTGCATTATTAGGAAAAATCATTTAATAAATCTTTTAAAGATATAGTATAATATTTCCTTCCTAGTTTGTAGGACAAGATCCCTTCTTGATCTTTTCTCATCTTTTAAAAATCATCTAGATAGGGTTTTCTTTTGCCTATATATTCAGGCATCTTGCTCATTTGTAATATATCTTTTTCCATCATATCAATATAGAATCTTTATTATGCATTCCATTATTGCAACACTTCTCTTTGTGGTTGATTATCTTTCATGGCTAAAGTCCTTCATTGAAGATTCTGGAGCTTCAGGGGCTGTGCATTCATTCATTATTTTCTACATGGTATCAAAGCTAGTCCATTGAAACATCAACCTGTGATCCAGGAAGTTGGAGTGCAAGATTCTTGCAAGCTTGGAGTTTTATTTTGTAGGCTAGTTGGTTCTACCTGAGAGCCAAGCTAATTTTTGGTGCAAATCAGGCTCTCTCCGACCTCTCCATTGCGTCCAGAAGGCCTCAAAACCCATAAATCGCCTGTTCATTTGTCAAAATCGGAGTAGCTTCAACCGGGAGCCTTTGAGGTATATTTTGGGTTTTGCATTTTTTTGTACAAATCCGTACATATTTGCATAAAATCTTCCCTCTCAGTCCTCGATCAAGGAAATTTTTTTTTTAGAAAAATCAAAAAATATCTGGCTTTTTTGGGTGAGATTTTTCAATAGTTTGGGCAAAAATTTGCTTTTCTGGCGACTTGGTATTTAAATAAGCAGTCGGCTTAATTATTTTTCTAGTGGCTATAGTTTTCCACCGTCGGCTTTTTCTATCGGCATTTTTTTTTTTTGAATTGCAATAAATTGCATTATTCAAAAAAAATAAAATTCGTCGGTCTGCATATTCCACCCGGTTGTCGGCCTTATCCCATCGGCCACTATCATGTATGCGTCACCTGCCATCAGCATCACCCACCCGCCAGCCGTTCACTCCCCAGCGACCGTCCTCTGTTTTCCCGATGTTTGCTCCAGCCTCCACCGTTCACCGTTAGCCATAGATCTTCAACCACCGACCGCTGTCTCTACCCACCAACAACCTAGCCCCCACCACGGTTCCATCATTGACCAGGGGCTCCGCCATACCACGTAGCCGAGCATCCTCCCGGCCGCGCCACCGACGAGCCACCCTCCTACCACCGGACAACTGCTTTGACGCCGCCCATTAGGTGGTGCTTGTTTTTTTTGCCAACGCCAACCCCGCGGTCATATTAACAACTGGGGGCTTATTTTTTTAGCCCCAGGTGCAATATTTTTGCACCTCATTAGCCAGCACACATCCAATCAGGCAGAATTCTTCTAGAGGCCATATCTTCCACCTATGATATTGAAAATTTGCAAACGATATATCGTTGGAAATCTATTTCCATCTACTTTTTAGTGGTGCACTCTATTTTTCAAGATTCTGCTGTCATCAAAAATTCAAGTCAACTGAAGTCAACCCTCCTTTTTCTAGACTCAGAAGCGCATATCTTCGCATCAGATTGTCAGATTTTGGTGATTCGAGCGGCATTCAGGAGATATTTCAGTGATTTTTCTTATCATTCTAGTCACCTTCTTTGGTTTCAGCTCTAGGTATCATTTATTGTATTTTGGTACATTTTCCTGATTCCTAAGACATCTTGAAGCCTGAAGAAGAATTTTCTTGATCTCAGAGGCATATTCTCAGTTGCATATCTATTTGGAAGTCTTATATTCTTTGTTGAAGGTTATTGTCTTTGTTTTTGTGGAAAATTTTTGTTATGGGGCTTGCATATTATTCTCCTTTGGTTATGTTGCACAAGGGTAACTATCAGCAATGGCGAGATGGGATCTGCCACCATCTTCATTCACTTAATTTGTTGCCACATCTATTTGGTATAATTCCTCATCCGAGTGAAGGTATTCATGAACTTGCTTAGAGTTGCAGCAGGTACACTATTTTGGAGATCATTGAGATGCAAGTTGATTCTGATGTTTTGAATGCTATTGATCATTATGATCATCCTCACATTCTTTGGACTAAGCTTTTGGAGATATATGGAGATTCAAACACTCCACCATTCCCCGATGGTCATGATTCAGAATGTCCTGCTTCAGATCAATTTCCCTATGATGATATTGTTGTACAAGAGGTTGATTGCCTTGATCTTTCTGAAGAGGTTGACAAGGTTCCTTCAGGTACTTCTTCTTCATCAAAGACAGTTGGTATCCCTTCACAATTAGTGATTCCTTGTCCAGAGTCATTGATTAAGGCTTCCACCATCATCATCCATCAGGACACGTTCCATTTTTCAGACTTGACATCACAGGATGGATTTGTTTCAGGCATCATTGACTTGGCTACTTCTACAGGTTTGGAGAACATTCTTGAGGGGGTATCACTCCTCTATTCAGATATTTCATATCCAAGACTTCTTCCCTAGCATTCCATTCAGGATTTGAGGTTTCTTCAGCATCCACCATTGGATTTGCTTCAGACTTCTTTCAGTGGTTTTGAGGGCACTTCATTTAGGGGGGCTGTCAAGTCTCCATCATATTAATTCCATCTCCGTTTTTGGATATTATTCAGCATTAGTTTCTGTATCGTCTTGGTTTGTCACCCTCTTCATTGATTGTGGCATCTTCATCAAGAAGGGAGACATTTGAGCATCATTCAGAGACATCATCGGCATCCACCTTCATCCTTCCTTCCTTCAATTCCTATCCGGAATGGGAAGCATCTCTCCAATTGCAGTTGGCTTTGTTTCTTTCGAAAGGGAGACAAGTTGTTTGTGACATTGGATCATGTTTTGTCTTCAAACACTTACCTTTTTTGCAAGTGATCTTATCTTCTGGGGGGCTATATAGTCTCTCTATTGTATCCATGTGACAGATGGTGTACTTGGGGGGTATTTGGGAGTCCTCCATCCTTCCCATCCTATCTCACATTTTATGCATTTTCATCTCCTTTTTGGAGAGGGGTTTTGTTCCCACTGGGTTTTCCCCTTTTATCCGTTTGTGGGAGATTTTCTGCATCTTCATGTACATGGGTACCTAACATGGCCTTGTAGTTGGGACCCATCTTCATCATCATCTTGCATAATCATTGCATTTTCCTCCCTAAGTTGAACTTATGGGGGGGTGTTAGTGTAATTAATTAATTATTACACTAGCATAAGTTAACTTAGGTCTTGCATTTAATTAATTAAGTCCTAGGTTGCATTATTAGGAAAAATCATTTAATAAATCTTTTAAAGATATAGGATAATATTTCCTTCCTAGTTTGTAGGACAAGATCCCTTCTTGATCTTATCTCATCTTTTAAAAATCATCTAGATAGGGTTTTCTTTTGCCTATATATTCAGGCATCTTACTCATTTGTAATATATCTTTTTCCATCATATCAATATAGAATCTTTATTCTGCATTCCATTGTTGCAACACTTCTCTTTGTGGTTGATTATCTTTCATGGCTAAAGTCCTTCATTGAAGATTCTGGAGCTTCAGGGGTTGTGCATTCATTAATTATTTTCTATAGAAATGTGCTCTAATTCTTAATCAAGATTAGGGAAGATTAATTAAATAAACACGTTTAGGGTTTTTTGTTTATTTAATTTAGGAGAATGTAAATTAGGAGAATTAAAAGGAAAGTGAACAATATAAATAAAGTAAGACCTTATTTATATGTAGTTGAAGTATTAATCAAATAGGTTGTATTTAATTAATTGAATGCGATGATCGTTTTTAGGTGTACACATTTTGCCCCTCTTTGAAGTGATGTGTTTACACATTACTTCAAAGAATATTTTGATGTTGATGCTCAGATGATGTGAGATTTTGATGCCCTAGATGATGCAGTATTTCGATGCCCCAGACGATGCAAGATTTCAATGCCCTAGACTTTGGATTTCAAGTATTGATGGATATATGCCCCCTTGAGAGATAAATTGATGAATGTAAGGATGTTAAAATGAAGTGTTGAATGATGTGATAAGTGCTGTGATGATGCAATGATGATCCAATGTCAATTCGGTGAAGGTTTGATGTCTAAGATTATTTATCTCTCGAAATTGAGTTGCAAGCTCTTTCTTTGAATAGTGTTGATTAATTACCCCTCCTTTTTGGTAAAAATGTGAAATAAATCCCACCCTAATTCCCTCCATTTTACCCTTAAAAGGTAAAAAGTGGTAAAATGGGATTCATTTGCACATTTTGAGTTTGGAGAAGTTGAAGATTGGAGAGCTTAGAGAAAGATGGTGATTCCATACCACAAGCATTGTTTCAAGCATCTTCGCCAACTTGATCAGCCTGTTGCCTCTGGACCTACGGTACACTTTACGAGAAACCTCTTTGTTAGTCATTTTCTTGCCTTTTAATGGTATTTTGAATTTCATAGATGGATGTTGTAGCTTATGGGATTTCATTTATGCACTTTCGGGTGATTTTTTTGTCATATTTGAGTGTTTTTTTAGCATGTTTAAGAGTTTTGGCACCTTTGGGTTCCCAAATGGCACCTTTTGCAAGCTTGAAATTCAAGTTTTCATGTGTTTTAAAAGTTTTGGCACCTTTGGGGTCCCCAATGGTGCCTCTTGCAAGGTTGAAATTGATGTTTTTGAGCCTTTTAAGAGTTTTGGCGCCTTTGGGGTCCCAAGTGGCACCTCTTGCAAGGGTGAAAACGCATCTTTTTGAGCCTTTTGAGAGTTTTGACACCTTTGGGGTCCCAAGTGGCACCTCTTGCAAGCTTGGAATTCAATTTTTTGGCCTCCAACATTGTTTTGGCGCCTTTGGTGTCCCAAGTCACACCTCTTGCAAGCTTGAAAATGGAGGTTTTTGGAGTTTAACTTTGTTTTGGTGCCTTTGGGGTCCCAAGTGGCGCCTCTTGCAAGCTTGGAAAACATGTTTTTGAGGTGAAAACTCTATTTTGGTGCCTTTGGGGTCCCAAATGGCGCCTCTTTTTTCCTTGGAAAGTCGTCATTCTTGTTGATTTGAGGTGGTGTAGCTTGTCGTTTGACCCGTTTTGTGGGTTGTGATTGTGGAAACCCTTCGAGGTGATGTTCGCAAGATGTCCTTGAAATCTAGGAGTCATCATTTTGTCACATTTTGGATTGATTTCAGTCAGATTGTGGTATGTGCAGTGTTTGATTGATGTTTTGCATGATGATTTAATCTCATGATAGGTGAGAATCAAATGATAGAACCTGTGTTGTATCGTCCTCATGATAGGCGAGGAACAATAATAGGATAGATAGCATATCATCCTCATGATAGGCAAGGAACGATGGTAGGATTGATAGCAGATTGTCCTCATGATAGGCAAGAATCGATAGCTTAATAGATATCAAATCGTCCTCATGATAGGCGAGGAACGATAGCTTGATTGATAACAGATCATCCACATGATAGGCGAGGAACAATAGTTTGATTGATAGCAGATTATCCTCATGATAGGTGAGGAACGATAGCTTGATTGATACAGATCATCCTCATGATAGGTGAGGAATGATGGGTTAATTGATAGCAAATCGTCCTCATGATAAGCGAGGAACGAGGGGTTGATTGAATGAGATGTTGATTGTTCTGATTTGATTTGATCTGAATGACTGCACATTAGTTTTATTGACTGATAATCTTGATTGATCATGACATTGATTGATTGATTTGTGTTCATGATTAGGGAGATGGAGATGTACTCCAGTCTCAGGAGCGATTCCCGAAGACTTGGAACATGGTCCGCCGATTTTCATCAGCCAACTTAGAGATTATCTCCCATTGTGGGTTGACTTCCTTGTTAGACATTCCACAATATAGAATAAACAAAGGTTTATTGATAGCTTTGGCAGAGAGATGGCATAGTGATGATAATACATTTCATTTACCGACTAGAGAGATGACCATGACTCCCAAGGATGTCTATCATATTCTACGGATCCCAGTGATGGGAGAGATAGTAATGTATGATAAGATAGAGTGGGGTGGGATAGCTGCATTGCAAAGATTGTGTCGAGATGATTATGTTATGGGTTGATGGATCCCTTGGACAGAGATGATTGGAAAGTATGATCCTTTTTCGTGTGTACTTTCTAGATTTATTAGTGGATTCCTTTGTCTTCATCGTAGGTCAAAAGGATTTTCAGCAAGTTGGGGTCGTTTTCTATCGTGGATGACACTTGATGGTGTGAGGTATGTCTGGGGCTCATGTATGTTATCCCACTTATATCAAGATTTGCACAAGGTTGTCTATTACAGGGCGACGAGTTTGTCATGTGGTGTCACATTATTGTAGACCTAGGCATGGGAGCATATAGCCGCCACTCGACCCATGGGAGAGATACATCGACCACTAGGGAGACCCTATGTCTTTAGTTATAGTGGTCAACATGTCCAACATAAGTTGGGCAAGGTTGCTTATTGGAGGTGAGTTCTGGATGATTTCGAGACTATCACATGGTGGTCATACTTGGATTGTGAGCAGCGGCCAGAGGATCAGCTAGAGATGCCATATATGTTATTATCCCACTATCTGATTGGGCGGACACATGTGCTTGAGCGCTACTTGTATCTATGAGTATGTTGATAGTTTGGATGGGTTCAGGGGATGCCCCTAGGACTTGCCCATTATGCACGGCGACGACAGGATGTTTTAGAGTGGGGCCCATGTGTATCATATAAGATAGCCTATACAGAGTATTATACCTTGACCCCTAGTTTATGGGATTATGTTCTGTATATTACAGACATCAGGATGACCGAGGATTATTCAGAGTTCTTCCACACGCATCCCTTTCCTAGATTTACTCATCCAGAGGAGCCAGTACCGCTAGTTGATAAAGAGGGAGGAGATGATGAGGGTGGTGATGATGGTGGACAGGGGGCTTGTAGTGGTGATGAGGGTGGTGTAGAGGGTGGTTGTAGAGGTGATTATGGTGGTGCAAAGGGTGGATACAAAGGTGATGATGGTGGTGTAGAGGGTGATGGTGGTGGGGAGAGTGATGGTGGTGTAGTGGGTGATGATGCTAGGGAAGATGATAGTCATCCATTAGATTTTGTAGTTCTAATTTGCAAGAGGAGCATCACCATAGCTCAGGTGGTGCTTCCCAGGATTCAAATTGGGATACCCTCACAACAATAGTTAGCACAGATAGCATCCTTGCAGGTAGAGGTTCAGTCATTTTAGAGCAAGATAGCGCAAGCTCAAGCACAGACTCTGTCCCTTCAGGATGAGTTAGGGTAGTGTCGGGCACAGATTGATATTTTGAGGACTGATAGAGGGATAGATAGGTAGCAGATACAGTAGTTGTAGACACAAATGATCATACTTACTTTAGAGAGGGATGCCTTCAAACACCAGACAGAGCAGGCTGAGGCCATTGCCGAGAGGATACAACAGATGCACCATCTGTAGGTAAAACAAATTTCTTCAAAGAGATCAGACACATTTCTTAGGAGTTGCAGTTTTACAGAGGTAAATATCATGAGTTGGTTCCTCCTGAGCGACGAGAGAGTTTTGTACAATCTCATTCTGGAAAATATCATTCTCGGACTGTTAGCATGGGTGTCACGCAGCCATTACTTGGAGATAGGAGAGATCCAGGTGCAAGTCCGTTGGGTAGAGGGGGTACCAGTTCCATGAGAGCAGAAACATCTAATGGGAGCTCGATGTAGCATTTTGTGATGTTCCTTGGACATTGTGTATACACCTTTTTGTGATATTGAGAATGTGTTTCCCATGATACAGTGCCCTTTTGGTTTTTTTTTTGATGTATCTCATCCTATTTTTTTTGGACATCCTTGTACACATGGACATTATGACGTTTTTGATGATATATGATATACAACGGTGATTATGATGCGTCTGATTTCACTATTATGATATGCAATGTTGTGATTTGATTTAATTTCTATGTAATGATAAATGATTAGGCAATGAATGTATTTATGATTATGCAATGTGATGAGATGATTATGATTATGAAATGTGATGTGATTTATTATGTGTAATGCAACTAGATTTGATTTGTTATCATTATGCAATGTGATGAGATGATTATGATGTGTAATGCAAATGATGTGATTTATTATGATTATAGGATGCATTTGATTTCCATGGTACAATGATGATTTTCATGTTATGATATGCTATGGATGCAATGATGATTTTTGTAATGATGAATGATGTATTGCAAATGACTTTGCAGATGAATTAATGTGCAAGACTTCAAATGTTCAGGACCTTAAGCTCAAATAAGTGAGTCTATCCAACTTCCAAAAGTTGTGGGAAGACTATAGTAGATTGATCTTTTAAGCTTCATAACTCTGACATATTTCCCAACTTTCTTGGAAATGTGAAGAGACTCACTTATTTAGGCGTAGTGAATGACATGATTGTGAAATGATATGCAATGTATGTCCTTTATTTTCTTTTGTATTTTCGGATGCAAATATCATGATGGAATGTATGGATGTAAATGAAATGAGAATGTTTTCTAACATATGAAAATGATGATGCAACTGATGTGCAACTAAATGAGAATGATGTGTTTTTTTGGTTAATGTCCATTGTACTCAATCCATTAATAATAGAGATGACACCCTTGTGAAATTGTTTCAGAAGTGAAAAACCCCATAAATACACATGCAATGCTAACATGAATGCAATCTAACTTAACTATGCAAATCTCATTTTCAAAAGTTGTCATTTATATTAACCAATTTGTCGTGCTTTTTATCATCATTGGGCCTTTAAAATGTTGAAAGTGAGTACAAGCATCGATGGAATATTTTAGACCAAGATGACCTGAGTACTACTTCCATGATGTTTTAAAATTGCAAGTTAACACAAGCATCTAAGTATAATTAAACCAAGATGACCTGAGCATCGCTTGCGTAAACAAACAAGAGTTAATCTTTTTCCTATGCAAATTTAGAATGTCATCAGTGATACTTTGTAGTGCACGTCTCGCAACAACTTGCATAGTAATAATGATAAACTCACAAACAATAGACAAAGAAAAATCATACTCCTTCCTTACTCCTCTAGTTCGATACATCATCGAGGACTCGAGAGATATGATATCAAAAATCAAAGTAGAACAATTTGAACTTTCATGTTTAACGTGATAAACCCTTGATTCATAAAGATCATCATCCATTTGAAGTTTGTGTTCGTAGGTTTGGTCTGACGACTATTTTCCTGTTGGTTCAAGCTCAAAGTTTATTTTTTCCTAGTGAGTGTAGGATTTTTCCCCCAGTGCAGGGTGTGACATGACCATGACAACCAAGACCTAACCTAAAGACCTATCCTAGGGGCCTCGAGGGCTGATCAATAGATTAGCCTTGCCTACGTTATACATGCAGCGACCACGTAGTTCGACTGACGACGCAACCAAGATTTACAAGACAAAAATATGAACATAGCAAACACCTAGAAGATTGACCTAAAATGTCTCGGAGGATAATCAAAGATCACCCTTTCCTACGTTCAAAGCTTAGAGACGACATAGTTCGAATGAAGACTATGTTTTTGACTTTTTGACTTTTTTGACTTGTTTTTGGATTTTGACATGTTTTGAATGTTTTTGGAATTTTGATCTATTTTGAATGTTTTTGGATTTTGATCTATTTTGAATGTTTTTGGGTTTTGATCTGTTTTGAATGTTTTTGGATTTTGATATGTTTTGAATGTTTTTGGATTTTTTATTTTTCGGCCTTGAGAATGTACAAGAATCCAATCCAATGTAGGACATTCCCCCAGTGTGATACGATACGAAAATTTGATTTTTAGAATGGGTCAAGTAATGCCAAGGGATACCATAATACAAACACTAGATCAAGCTATGATGCGGATATGGAAGTGTGACAAATGCAAAGATGGAAGCATGATGGATGAACATTGTAGAGTAAGTCACATAGCCCAAGATAGATGGAGAGTGCTTATTTTACTCAAGGTACCTGTTTGCCAGGTTTTCGCCAAGGTACTTGCCCAAAGTGCCACCAAAGTGGTTTTCGCTAGAGGATGATTCTTTTTCTTTACTGTTTTTAAATCCTTTTTCTAATTTTTTTGGATTTTTTATTTATTTTTTATTTTTTTGGTATTTTTCCAGGACCTTTACCAATGCACCGGATGAGCTAGGTGTAAAACCTTTTGAGATGCGAGTTGTTGAGGGGTTTGTCAAATAGATCCCCTTATGGTGTGGATAACTGATATGCTCCTGATCCAAAGATTGATACTATAACAAAGGGACCTAGCCAGTTAGGTTCAAATTTTCCCTTCTTCTCTCAATCTTGTTGATTACGGGGATTTTCTTTTAAGACTAAGTCACCCACCTGAAATGCTCTAGGTATTACTCTATGATTGTAGCTCCTAGATATCCTTTTTTGATAAGCTTTTAGGTGATCAACTGCATGTTGTTGGCGTTCATCCAATAGTTCTAATTATTGTAGCCTAGATACTCTATAATGCTCGTCTGAAATCATCCCTTTAAGTGACACATGCAGGGATGGTATCTCAACCTCAATAGGTAGAATAGCTTATGATCCATAGACAAGAGAATAGGGTGTTGCTCCTATTGGGGTACGGATACTGGTTTTGTAAGCCCATAATGTCAGGTTTAGTTGAACATGCCAATCAAGTCCAGCTTCATTGATAGTTTTCTTCAAAATCTTCAAGATAGTCTTGTTTGAGGCCTCTACTTGGTCATTCCCTTGGGGATAGTAAGGTGTAGAAAACTAATGTTGGATAGGAATCTTTCAAAAAGATCTTGAACATCTTGATTCTTAAAGGGTCGGCCATTATCCGTAATGATAGATTGAGGGACACCATACCGACATATGAGATAATTTAGGATAAATGAGGAGATTTGTTTCCCAATGATGGTGATTAGAGGAACAACTTCAATCCACTTGGTAAAGTATTATGTGCCTATGATTATAAACATATGTTCATTAGAGGAAGAGGGATGAATCTTTCCTACCAGGTCCAATCCCCACTGGCAAAAGGGCCATGTAGCTGTGAAAGGATGCAACTCTTGTGTCGGTGCATGTATCAAATTTCCATGAATTTGACATTTGGAACACCTTTTGACATATTGAAATGACTCTCTCCATATTTGGCCAGTAATACCCCAATCATAATAATTTCTTAGCTAAGGTTAAGCCACTTGAATGTGTGCCACAGATACCTTCATGAACCTCTTGTAAAGCGATTTCAGCTTCGTTACGTTCTAGAAACTGAAGAGTACCATCCAAACCTCGTCTTTAAAGTACATTAGCTATTAGGGTGTGGCGAGCCACTTGTTGAATGAAGTTTCATTTTTGGTTTCGGGATAAGTTAATTGGAAGGGTATTGTCTTGTAGGTAGGTATGGATTTCTCCATAGAGGTAAATTTGAGGGTCAACAATATGGCATATCACTTGGGATTCTAGATCTTCATAAGTTGGGTTGGAAACTTCTTCTACCATGAATTCATAATGTTTTCATTGTTCAGGTATTTGCAAGAGAGAAGCAATGGTGGCCATGGCATCTGCAGCTTTGTTTTCTATTCTGGGAACATGTGCAAACTTGATCTCAACAAAGTACTTTTTGAAATCATCCAACATCCTCTTGTAAGGAAAAAACTTGTCATCCTTTGTTTGATAATCCCCGTTGACTTGGTTGATGACCAATTGTGAGTCACCATAGACTAGCAATTTCATGATTTTCCATTCAATAGCTATCTTGATTCCAATGATCAATGCTTCATATTCAGCTGTGTTGTTGGTGCAGGGGAACATTAATCTGTAGGATTTTGGAATTGTGTATCCTTGCCACGAAACAAACAAGATTCCTACGCCTAATCCATGTTGTGTATAAGAGCCATCAAAGTATAGCAGCCACTTTTGTGTAGATATGGTTAGGAAATCATTATCAGGGAATTCAATGTTCATTGGATTGTTATTTGACAATGGTGCTTCAGCTAGTTGATCTATTATGTCTTGACCTTTAATTGCTTTCCTGTCCACATACTAGATGTCAAACTCACTCAATATCATGACCCACTTGGCTAACCTCGCTGTTAAAGAAACTTTGTTGAGTAAGAACTTTAATGGATCAATTTTGGCAATGAGTTTGATGGTGTGAGTCAGCATGTAGTGCCTTAATTTTTGTGTAGAAAATACAACCGCTAAGCAAGCTTTCTCAATAAAGGTGTAGTTGATCTCATAACCATTTAGGGTCCTACTGATATAATAGATGGCTCTATCTTTTCTTGTAAAATCTTCTTGTGCCAATAAAGCTCCCAAAGATATCTCAGTTGTTGCAATGTATAGAAATAATGGTTTTCCCTTGACTGGTGGTATCAACACAGGCGGTGTCATCAGGTACTATTTTAGTTGACTGAAGGAAGCTTCACATTTGTCATCCCACTTGAAAGAGACATTCTTGTGTAATAAGTGATTGAAAGGATGAGTTTTATCAGCTAGTTGAGAAATAAATCTCCTGATGGATTGGAACATTCCTTGTAATTATCTGAATTGGCTAATGTTTTTAGGAGGAGGCATTTCCATGATGGCTTTGACCTTTGCAGGATCCACCTCAATGCCTTTAGTTGAGACAATGTATCCCAAAATTTTAGTTGATGTTACACCGAACACACATTTCTTGGGATTTAACCTCACCTTGAATTTATCCAATCTTGTGAAGATTTTTTCTAGAATCTTTAAGTGTCCTTCTCTAGTGTAGGACTTTTCCAAATGATCATCTACATAGTCTTCCATAAAATTATGCATCATGTCATGGAAGATGGTAGTCATAGCTCTTTGATATGTAGCTCCAGCATTTTTCAGCCCAAAAGGCATCACATTCCAGCAAAAAGTGCCCCAAGGACATGTGAAGGTTGTTTTATCTTGATCTTCAGGTGCTATCTTTATTTGGTTGTATCCTAAAAATCCATCCATAAGTGAACATTTTGTGCCCAGCAGTCAAGTCTACAATCAGATCAATCTTTGGTAGAGGAAAATCATCTTTTCGACAGGCTTCGTTAAGGTCCCTGAAATCTGTGCATATCCTGATGCTCTTATCTGGTTTGAATATCGGAACAATGTTTGATACCCATTCGACATAGTCAATAGATCTTATGAATCCTTCATCTAATAGCTTTTTCAACTCATCTTTCACCAGAAGGGCGATATGGGGATGCATCTTTCTCAATTTTTTCTTTACTGGTTTTGTGTCAGGCGGTAATGACAAATGATGCATAATGAGTTCTGGATCTACGCCTGGTATGTCAGTGTATGACCAAGCAAAGTTGATTTGTCTCTCTTTAAAGAATTCGATGAAACGAGGTTTCTCCTCTTCTATCATGGATTCCCCTAAATGAAGGGTTTTCACCATCTCAGCTGTACCAATATTGATAGATTGTGTAGGTTCTATTAGCACTGAAGATCTCTCTTAATAGTGTTCTGGGAGAGTGTCAAAGCTTCCATCTCTTGGTGCCTCAAAGAGTTTTTCACCTTGAGATACACTCTTTTTGTTTACTTTTTCCTAATTTAATAGTACCACCAGGTGGTTTTCACTATTAGACCTATTTCCTATATTTTTCATTTTGTCATTGAAATGTTTAACACTCCCTTCATCAGAAGCTTCATTCTGAGATTCAATGATGGAACATGTGTCGGGGTTATCGAAACATAGGAAGTTCATGAGGGCATCATTGTTTGAAAAGGTGGGCATGTTGAGCAGCTCATTTTGATCCCAATCAATTAGTTCAGAATGCATTAAGGACAAGGAGTCATTAGATTGGTCAAGGTCATAAGGTGTAAGCATCGGGATAGCCATGTCAAATTTTCCAATGAGGTCTATGATGTTACTTTCTTCTGATGTGTCTATCTCGCTCGAAGAATGATCATCTTCTCTTGAGTCAACGATATATTGCGATCCATATTCAAGTGGTCTAGAACCGAAACTTTGTCCTTTCATACATATTGGGGTATACTTTTGGATTACATCAATCTCTTTGTCATGGTAAGATTCCTCAAAGAGAGTCCCATTCATATTCATTGGAATCTATTTCATGATCCTCACTAGCCTGTAACCATAAGATTCTTTCGACAGCTCTTTGAGTAGCTTCCTCTTTCAAGTCTTCCCTATAGCCTAGTCCTGTTTTGTCTTTGGGATTCATTGTGACAAGTTTTATTGGTTCACTGATGCCTTCTTTTCTTTTACCCAAAGGACCATTTCCCTCATATCCCATTTTTGTCAAAATTGTCTGACCTTTTCCATACTTATCAGTGCATATATTGGACACTAATACCTGTGAAGGTTCTTCATCTTTGTATAACTAGTTTAGGACATCCCTATCTTCTAATTCCTCTGCTTGAGTGCTTGCTTTTATAAACTTCCCATCAAAGAGCGTGATGGGTTGTAAAGATTGTTGTCTTGAAGTAGATGGTTGTCCATGTGACTTAGGAGAAGATGAAAGTTGTGATAAGTATGATGATTTCTCAAATGAGTATTCCCCCATGCCCTTGTCTTTTATTTGGATCCTTTCTAACTATTTGGATAAGGCATCAAATTGACTTCCATTGTTGCATGAAATAGAGTCAGTGACCCCTTTGTCTTTTGATTGAGACCTTTCCTCATACTGTCTTGACGAAGAACCCACTGGACTTTCTTTGTTTGATGGATCAGAGCTGATGACTTCTCTATTATGTGATACAAAGGTGTCTTGACTTGTTTTGAATGCATTGCAATATTGGGGATTGTTAGAATCGATAGCAATGGTGATCTCCTATCCATTGAAAGGAAATTTCAAGCATTTATGATAGGTCGATGGTACCGCTTGCATTTCATGGATCCATGGTCATCCCAAGAGTATGTTATATGTCAATTCCTTGTCTAACACCTGACACACTATGTCTTTGATTATTGGTCCCACTTGAATAGGTAAGATGATCAATCCTTGAGAGGATCTTTCTTCATCATCATATGCTTTTATGGTGATTTTCCTTCTAGGATCACTAGCATTTTTAGAATATCCTAATGCACGAACAAGCTTGAGAGTGCAAATATTTAGGCCTACTCCTCCATCTATAAGGACACATTTGACGTGATGTTTATGGATTTGGACTTCGATGTGGAGAGCAGCATTATGTGGATGGGTGGTGGACACATCGTCATGTTCAAAGAATGATAATAAATGAGGTGCAGTCAAATGTCCCACCATAGCTTGAAATGTATAGACTTCCAAATTGTTTGGTACTGTGGTGGTAACTAAAGCTGTTCCAAGATCTCTTTGTGTGCCGATGAAATATTGAGAAGTTCCAATATAGATATTTGAGTGGGTATCTTTTGTAACTGATCAACGATGTTATATTGAGTTATAGGAAAAACATTCATTTTGGATGTGGAAGGGGTAGCTCCTTTCAATGTTACCTTGGCTTGTCCTCTTGTAATCGCATTGATAGGTGTATTGTCTTGATCATTCTTAATTTTGATGATGTTAATTCGAGTTTCATTCGTGTCAACGTTAGTGCTCAAATTTCTAGGTTCAAGGTCATTGATTTGATGTGATACAGTGTCATCTTTGTGTTGGATTTCAATAGTGGCATCCTTCCCTTGGCTTCCAATTTCAATGTCTTGGATGGAATTCCCAACCATCTCAATACAATGAATGGTAGAATCATAAACATAGTTTATATTCTTGTCTTTGGTATTTGATGTAGAGGACTCTCCCTTTTCATAATTAGGTAAAGGGTTCTTGAACACTCCTTGATCACTGTTTGCTTGGGGTCCTTCAATGTGTATCTTTTTGTTATCAATGAGATCTTGGATTGTTTGTTTTAATTGTCAACAATCTTTCATCATATGACCCTTGATTTGATGATAATCACAGTAATGAGCATCATTCCACCAAAAGGGCTTGACTTTTGGATCCCAGTTTCATGCTTCTAGCACTGTGATAAGCTTAGCCTCAGTAAGTTCCTTTAAGGTGGAATCTAAGGATTGTCCCAATGGTGTGATTTTTTGTCGATTGGAAGGTTTTGGAAATGGTGTTGCTTTAGTCCCCAGATTAGTCTGATCGTTGTTTTGGCTAACATTTGGAGTTTTTGGGGGATTGTTGGTCTGATTGGTCTTGGTGGAAGTTGTTGTTAAGTTGAATACGGGTTTGGTATTTTGATTTTTAGCTATGACCTCATTGTTACCCACGTTCTTGTTTTGTTTCCAACCAAAATTTAGGTTTTTCCCCACTATTGTAGTTGTTAGGGGAAGTGGATGAGTTGTTTTCATTGTATACCTTCATGACCCCTCTTTTGACTAAGGCTTATTCGATTTTAATTCCGTTTTCAATCAATTTTTTGAAGGTAGAGGGACATTGTAATTCCAACCTATAACTCATCTCATCGTTTAGGTTATCAATAAAAATATCTATCTTTTCCTTTTTGGGCACGGAACGAGAAAACCTTGAAAAAAATCTCCTCCATTTTTACAAGAAAATGAGGAAGGACTCACCCTTTTTCTGTTTCAAGTTGCAAAGGTATTTCATGGTGATATGATGTTGGATATTGTAAGAGTGTTGAGTGAGAAATATATTGAACAACTCTTCAAATGTGTTGATGGGGGGTGTAATCTTTGAAAACCATTCAAGGCAATTCTCTCCTACACTTCATGGAAATAGTCTCATCAAATAAGTTTTCTCATGCACAAATTCTAGACTCATAGTTCGGAATTCCCTTACATGATCTAATGGATCAATTGTACCATTGTATTTATCATACTTTGGAAATTCACTATATCTAGGGAAAGGAATCATGTTGACGGATGGATTAAAGGGATAAGGACAAATGTCCTTGATCAAGTATCATTTTGAAGTTCCCCTTTGCATTTCTAGAACTTCTTGTTGAAATTTTTTCATTTGGTGAGTTAAAATAACCATTTGTTATGTTTCCTTTTCAGACTTTTGGAGAGGTGCTTTTAAGATGTTGATGTCAAATTCAAGGGGAAGTTTGACTCCTTGATTGGCTAACATTAATAGGTATTTTTCCCCATCTCTTTCAAAAGTCTTTTCCAAAAACTTATGGAAATTGGGGTCTTGTTCTACTTGTCGGATATCCTCATCGCTTATTTCTTCCCCTTGAGTATTGTTGAGTCCAGGAATAGGGATTTCTTCTACATCAGCCATGTTGCTAGGGATCTCACTATTTTGAGGTTCAATGTTGGGAGTTTTGATATCGAAAGCTTCACTACTCGGACTTCCTATGTTTTTTGTTTCAAAGTTGGGTGTTCCAAGTTCCTTTTCCTTAAGTCTCCTCTTTTGTGATCTTGTTTGGATGGGCATACAAGTGTTAGGGTTTAAACTAAGCTTTGATCTAAGTTTGAAATAGTGCCAAGGATTACAACTAAGTCAAATAGAATGAAAAATTCTATTGATTAGACCAAGTTTGATTTGATTGCATGACATAGTTTCGTGGTTAAAGGATGACAAATCCCAAAGATGAAACTAGGTTTTGCATTCAAAGATGTGATGGATAGTGATGATTTAGGCACCTTGAAATGTTTAGATTTAGGCTTAATTTGAAAAGTTCCACTTGTATAGGTCTGTTTCGACAACGTTTAGGCTTCTAAGGTATTTAAGGAATGATCTTGGACTCGAAGTTTTGACTCAAGAGATGTAATTAAGGTACTCAAAATGTTGGAAAAGTCTTGGATTTTGACAATAGTACATCATGTATAACTCTAGATTGTCTTTGCATGCTCTCTTGTAAAAATTGAAGGTTAACCTTTCTCTAAAGTTGTAAAGCATAGGCAAACATTTTTGATGTTGCTTTGGACTAAGAGGTTTGATCTTTGGTTTTATAATCTTGACCTTTCGTGAAATCATTGTGAAAACCACATATTTTGGCTCTATTTTTTCTAAGGAAAGATGGAACACTGTTGGAAGGATTGGTTTTTTGAAGATGGATGGACCTAATTTACTAACTTGTCTACCTCAATGAATGTAGTTCTGAATCAAGGTTTTCACTTTCAAAATGTAATTTTTTTTATGGTGTTTTGTTTGTGTTTCATTTTGAAGACACATCGAGAAGAATATACACTCCTAAGGCTATGTAAGACTGTATTCTTTTAGATTTCACGCGAGTTTTACCCCAACCACACTATCTTTAGCAAATGAATTCAGAAGCTTGGTTGCACGGGCTCCCCCTTACAGTGCACTCTCTTCTCAGGCCAACCAAGCTTCTAGTCCCTATGAAACTCCCATGGTGAACCAATCACCTCTACTAAAAACTGCGAGAATGTGGATGCCTTGGCAATGACCATTGCTGCACCAAAGAATAGATAAAGGATTTTGGAAAATCTACAACAAGGGTTTTAATGCAGGCATTCCATTTGTGGGGGATAATCCATATGGAAAGAGTCCCTTTCGATCCATCTCGTCAGAATTATCCTCATAATACTTGAACTTTCCTCAAGTATCCACATTTATATCCTGATAGGAAGTCGCTTGGCTTTAGCGTGTTACCAGTTGGGTCGTTCCCTTGGGTGATTACTTTTTCCCACAAGGCAAGCCTTCTGGGATAAACAAAATCAAGCAAGTATACTCATATTTCGATTGATATTTATTTCGCATGAATAAAGATAGAACTCGTGCCATAAACTCCACTTACACTAGCACATAAACAAGAATGGGTCTAGCTTTTTGGATCACCCAATTAAGGGGAGAGAATATGCCTACCATTCATCACATACAAAATACATGGTGTTTATTTTCCTTTAATTTAAGCTATGTTCCTAACTTAACCAAAAGGAAACATCATGTTCATTATCCCTTTACTTAAGCTACGTTCCTATCTTAACCAAAGGAAACAAGTAAATAACGTCTAGCCCCTGCAATATGTTAGTAGTTTATGTTTTGAGTCTTTGATAGCGAATCTGGGAAAACCTACAAATGCACAACATACAATGTGAGTTTCTGATTTTGGTGAAAAACTGCAAGAGGCGCCAAAACTCTAAAAACAGTGTAGAAT
Organism: Sequoia sempervirens; assembly: GCA_007258455.2. Taxonomy (NCBI): domain Eukaryota; kingdom Viridiplantae; phylum Streptophyta; class Pinopsida; order Cupressales; family Cupressaceae; genus Sequoia; species Sequoia sempervirens. The sequence continues at coordinate 325,510,798 of VDFB02075321.1, read as the reverse complement.
GGTCTCAAAACAGGTGAAAAGGGTCCTAGAACAAGATGCAAGAGGCGATAAAACTCTGACAAGAGGTGCCAAAACAGGTGCAAGAGGCACCAAAACTCTAAAAGTATCCAAAAATGGTCCCAGAACAGGTGAAAACAGTCCCAGAACAACTTGCAAGAGGTGCCAAAACTCTAACAAGAGGCGCCAAAATAGGTGCAAGAGGCACCAAAACTCTAAAAGTGGCCTAGAATGGTCCCGGAACAGGTGAAAACAGTCTTGGGACAACTTGCAAGAGGTGCCAAAATAGGTGCAAGAGGTTCCAAAACTCTCAAAACAATCCAGAATGGTTTCAAAACAGCTGAAAATGGTCTCTGCACTACTTGCAAGAGGTGCCAAAACTCTAAAAATAGCCTAGAAATGCCTCAAAACAGCTCAAAATTCCCTCCAAACTAGTGCAAAATGTTCCCAAGTCATAAACCTTGAACCTACAATCATGAAATCATCAAAAAAGTTAGTAATAAGTGAGGAAAAGGCCCCACAGTGGGCACCATTTTGTGCATGTGTCGAATGTGTAGAGTGAGGTATTCTAATGTCAACACAAACCTTAATGAGATGGTTTACATTCAAAGTTTAAAGAAAGTAAAACTAATCTATTCGTAATACAATCAAACCTTTCAAATACATTGTTCTCTATTTCTAGGGATTTATTAAACCGTTTGGCCCTCATATTTCTATGGGCACAAATGTTGTTAAAATGACTACCTAGAAAATGAGATTTGATGCTTAATATGCAAGCTAAGATGATTTCTATGTGCAGATGTGTGGTGGAATGATTAGTGGTATGCTCATAAATGAAACAAAATGATGGAAAGGATAATGGATGCAATGATAAACAAAGGATGATGTTGATGATAGATGAACAAGTGGAGATGAGTGAGATGATATGCAACTATAGTGAGCTATCCATGATTATGCATATGCTCAAATGCAACAAAAAAGAAAACTAACCTAAAATGTAACTATGATGCAATGGAGATGATAAAATGTAACTATGAAGCAATTAATTAATCTAAGATGAGAAAGCAAAGTAACACATGATATGAAAGGTAAGTATAAGACTCCATGAAAGCTCCAAGCTCCTACGAAAAACTTGCATTATAACAATACTCAAAGTGTGGATGAAAAATGGCATTATAACACTATTCCAATTTGTATCTCAAAATAGCATTATAACATTACTCAAAAGCTAGATGGAAAATGGAATTATAACACTATTCCAATGTGTATCTCAAAATAGCATTATAACATTACTCAAAAGGTGGATGGTAAATGCTAAGGCAAGAGGGTGTATTTATAGGGTTTCTCAAGCATTTTGTGAGGTGGCACCTATCAACGGTTTAGATTCAAAGGAGACAAGATAGATGGTGGAGATGAAAGGAATCGGGATGTTGTCCCCTTGACCAAGGGCAACATGCCATGTGTGTGAAGAGAATCCCTTGACCAATTGGAAGCATGCCAAATGTATGAGATTCCAAGTGTGTGAAACAAAGACCCATGTGCCCCAAATTTGTTGGAAGTGTGGGGGAATAAAGCCATGTAATTTTTCTTATTGGTGGAAGTGTGTGAGGATAATTCTAATTAATAATTAGGCTTATTTATTTTCATGTGACCTTTATGAGGTGGCACATAAAAAAATTTGTAGAAATGTGCTCTAATTCTTAATCAAGATTAGGGAAGATTAATTAAATAAACACGTTTAGGGTTTTTTGTTTATTTAATTTAGGAGAATGTGAATTAGGAGAATTAAAAGGAAAGTGAACAATATAAATAAAGTAAGACCTTATTTATATGTAGTTGAAGTATTAATCAAATAGGTTGTATTTAATTAATTGAATGTGATGATCATTTTCAGGTGTATACATTTTGCCCCTCTTTGAAGTGTTGTGTTTACACGTTACTTCAAAGAAGATTTTGTGAGAATAATTAATTAATATTTTGAGTTTAACAAATAATTAATAATTAATTGTTTGACTTTAACAAATAAGGTTGTATTTTTTTGTTGACCTTTTTGGATGATGTTGAATAATTAATTTAATTATTTAGGTTTAGAAAGGGGAAAGTGATTTAATTAAACCATTAAGTAATAATAATTTAATTGATTTAGGATAATAGGGTATATTAGTGACATAATTAAATAATCAATGTTTGTTTAATTAATCAAGAGGAATAAAGTTAGATAAATGATTATTGAGGATGAATTAATTAAGTAATGTTAAATCACTTAATTAATAGATGAATATAAAGTTCGATAATAATTAAATAATAATGTATTATTTAATCATTTAGGGAAGAAGGGTGAAAGTTAGTGTTTTCCATTCAGGAAAATTTAGGGTATCTACACATCAACTTCTCATTTAAAATTTTCACTGCTTATTAATTATCCCTTTGCCATTTTGTACTTGCTAATTGATGATAACTATCACCATTAGTTGGTGGGAGGGGTATTCAAAATCCATAACTAAGCCATAATCTTTAGTTATTTCCAATTTTATGTCATTTTGATTTTTTACCACTCTCAAAGAGGAAACGAAGAGTTCAAAAGTTTAGAAGTTCAAAAGTAAGCAGAGTTATCTAGTATAGAATTGGGTGAATCAGGTGATATAGAAAAATAGAGCTAACAAGAAGTGACTTCAGTTGAGATACTATAATGGGGGGTGACATAGTGAGAAAGGAACCAACAACCCATAATTTACTTTTAGAAGATAGACAATGTATGCCTATCTTCCAATAGGCCAGCTAGTCAGACTACTTTTTGAGACACAAAATTCAATGAAGTTATGACCCAACAATTTTCCAGTACCCTAGAAAATGATGATGCAATTATTAGGGGTTTGAGAGTAGATGCATCATAAGCTATTGTAGCCAAAGTGTCAAGTCTTCCAAGGGTGGGAGAAGAGTTTTTTATAAGATCAAATGTAATTACAACTAAGAATGAATTCTCCTTTCCAAGGGAGAACTTAGACTCTTCCTCACAAGGTACCAAATGCTTATCTTGGCCTTGTCTTTGGGCCTTTGTAGCTTCTCATATCATTAGGTATTTTACTTGTGATGGTAGACAATCACTATTATATATAATACATTTCAAATTACTTAGTCACTTTCCCCATGGAAGGAAAGTCAATGTTTCAAATTTTCTTTATAATTTTCTAAAGAGAATGCCATCAAAATATAAGAGGAAAAGAAATCAATTAGCTCTATCACATTTTTGTTTAGTTACTTTACTAGTGAAATGAAGCCTTAGGGTTCAATTTCCTAATGTTTCTTGGGAATATTTTCTAACTTGTAACAACATCAACAACATTCTCCAAATGCATAATGAAGGGGAAAGGGGTCAAGAACAAGAAGCAAAAGAGCCTTCCATGGCTGCTCATAAGGGAGAAATACCCTCTGGTTCCCCTACTGCAACACCTACCTATATCATGGAGGAACCAAAAGAGCATAAATTTCACCCCATTTATCAAAAAATCACAAACTTTTTTTAAAATTCATTAGAATTTCACAAGGGTTCCAAATTTGTAATCAAAATTCAGTTTAGTAAAGCCCTTCTCTTACTATTTTTAAACATCTCTATGAGTTATAAATGGATGATTTGGGTTCCAAACTTGACACAAGCTTGTGATTCTTGTTTTACAACCCTTTTGGGGGGTCTACAATCAAATATAATAAAATTTTGGGGGGTTTGCTAAGGCACAATGCAAGTGCCTTGTTTTTGCATCGTGGATCCTAAAATCAACTTGATAACTCCACATAATCTCCACACATAAAAAGTCAAAGTACAACAATTACACTAAATATAAACCTAACTATACAATCCCAACCATAACACTAAATCTAACCCTAAACCATAAACCATAATTGTAACCCTTACCTAACCCTATCCCTAACCATAAACCATAATCATAATCCCAACCTTAACCCTAATTCTCATAACCCTAACCCTAACCTCAACACTCTTATTATTTAATCCAAATATTTATCTTTCATTAATTACCTACATTAACTCTAATAACCATATCCCTAACCCTAACCCTGACCCTAATCCTAACCCTAACCATATCACTAATCCTATCCCTAACCCTAACCCTAAACCTAACCCCAACCATAACCCAAATCCAAAAATAACCCCTAACCCTAACCCTAAAATATAAGCTTACATCTAACCCTAACCATAAACCCTCAACTATAATATCATAACCCTCACCTAAATCTAACCCTAATCTTAGTTCACACCTAACTGTAAGCCTAATCCTAAACCTTACTCTAATTGTAACCCTAACCCTAAATCAAATAGCAAAACCTAACTATAAACCTAACCTTAATCCCAATTGTATCACTAAACCTAACCCTAATTTCCTTATACCATAAACCATATATGTAACATGTACCTAACCCTAACCATAAACCGTAATTGTAATCCTAAACTAACCCTAACCCTAACCTCAACACCCTTATTATTTAATTCAAATATTTATCTTTAATTAATTACCTATTGTAGACAATCAAAATTATCTTCAGCCCGCAGTCTCGTTTTCTGACTAATTGTCCATCTAACCCTAATCCTGTCTTACCCTAATTTTTGTCTAAACTAATTCCTATTCTTCTTCGCACTTTTATAATTAAATAATGTTAATTATTTAATTATCATAATTTCTTTCGTTTCATCATTGTGTCGATTAAATAATTATTATTGAATTATTTAACCTCTAATTCAATCTCATCTATGATTAAATAAATATTATTATTTATTTAATTATGCTAACCTAAATTTTGCTCTATAATTGATTAAATTAATTAATTTAATTAATTATTCATGTGACTTCGAAAATAAATAAGTTTTACTTATTTATTTTCAAAAGTTTCTCTATTTCATTCTTCACTTAACTAGCCCTTTCTTTCACTCAACTCGTACAAACTTCCACCTTTTTCTCTCATTAACTCTTTCATCTCCATAAATCTCTCTCAATATAATTTCTTCCTTGACCATGAATTTCTCAATCTAACTTTTTCATCACCATAATTTTTAAAATTCAATTCTTCTATTTTCATGATTTTCTCTAATCAATTTCCACTAATTTCTATTTGGAAAATGAGCAAATTTCTCATGAAATTTGTCTCATTCAATCTCAATCATTCATTTTAATCTCATTTGTTGATTATGCTAAAATTCGTCTATAAATTTGATCTTCTCTTCTTCATTCAAGAACCACTACCTTTGAATCATTGTTGAAGCTATTGTCTTAAGCCTATTGATTTGTGCACATAAAAAAGTTGAGAGCAACACATCACAAAATTTTAAAGGAAAAGAAGAGAAGAGTAATAGAGGTTGATCAATGATGGCATAGAAGGTATAACTAAGTTTGTTTGCTTTTATTTAATATTTTATAATGCTAATTTTTGCTATATTATTTAATTGGGGATTTTAAGCTTATTTATAATAGTTTGTGGTTGTTGTGTGTGTTTTAAGCTTCCAAACCTGATTTCCCTATCCACACATACATTAACTCACATTAGCCATTTCTTTAACCCTAACTCTAACCCTATCCCTATCTCTATCCCTATCCCTATCCCTATCCCTATCCCTATCCCTATCCCTATCCCTATCCCTATCCCTATCCCTATCCCTAACCCAAATCAAAAAATAACTCCTAGCCTTAACTATAAGCCTAAAACCTAATTCTAAATCTAACCCTAATCCTAAACCCTAAACCATAATCCTAACCCTAACCTTAATTAACACCCTAACCTTAACCCTAATTGTAACCCTAAACATAATTCAAACACTAAATCGTAAACTATAATCCTAACCCTAAACCTAACCTTAACCCTAATCTTAACTTAACCCTTTTTCTCCAAACCCTAACCCTAGCCCTAACCATCACCCTTATCCTATCCCTATAACCCTAACCTTAACCCTACCCCTAACCCTATCCCTACTTCTCATAACTCTAACCCTAACCCTAAACCTAAATATTATCCTAATCCTAATCATAACCCTAACCATGTCACTAACCCTATCCCAAATATTTTTGCACAACTCTAACCCTAATTGAACATGAAACATATCTCTAACCATTTCCCTTTTCAAACTAATTAAACACTAATCCTAATCATAAACCTATCCTTAACCCTAATATTTCTAATATTAATAAAATAGTAATATACATAATGCTAATATAAATTAATAATATTGTCATCTAACTATTTCCAAATAGATAAATTTAATTATGTCTCTAATTTACTTAATAAACAAAGATATATTATCTATTAAAATAATAAAAATTAAATTGTGCAACACAAATAAATATATCAATTCAACATTTAAAGCAATGACTACAAATAAAATTTAGTAACACATATTTATAAATCACAAAGACGCTACTATCTGACACTCAAAGGAATAGTTACAAATCCAGGTTCTCCATGGCAAGGAAGTGCCCCCGAAGTAAATCAGTTCTTACATAGAACCCAACCTATCTCACGACATAAAAAAAAAATAGCCCTCGTTAAGACACTCTCGAGTGTACAATGTACCCTGAGTTGGACACACACTGTGTGCCCCTTCTCCAAATGTCTCAATGCTAGCCAATGACCCTAACCTTCACTCCTTTATGCCCTCTCAATGTCTCTTTTCATTTTTCTCTTCTCTCCTTGAATGTTCTCCATGCCCCTTTTCAAGTCTCACATAAATGCTTTATATAAGCTTTAAGGGGTGGTTTCCAAACCATCACACCTTTTCATAAAAGGTTGTCTTTTAATATTTATTTAAATAAATAATTATTCTTCCCCTTTTTTAAAGCATTGTTTATACATATTCTTTATTAATCTCCCTTTTAACCAAAGGATCATAATATCCTTTATTTTCTATATCCCTTTTAATTCTAAAGGGTTATTTCATAGCTTTCTCTTCTCTTGGGTCCAAAAATCACATAACAATTCTCCCCTATTAAAGTAGTTGTTGTCCTTAGTAGCATGAGATGCATCTACATCACAACTGAAAAAACACATAATAAATAATTGAAATAATTGATATTGAATAAATTTATGCTATATATACATTGTTTTTCTTCATCTACATCATTTTCTTCTTTTAATTCATATAGCTCTCACTTTTTAATTTATTTTTAATTTAACAAGTAATTCCAAGAGAACCATTTTTCCAATCAAAATTATGAAAAGGACTATACATGCATACATATCAAGAATTTCTAATTGAAGAAACTAATGCTTATTCTATATGTTTAATCACATATATTTCATCTTTATCATTTTTTCTCTCATGTAACGTATTTTCTTTAATATAGATGTTTTAATCACTTACATGAATCTTCAACATTAAATTTACAAAATTATTATCATGTATTGACATAACATTTACCTAGTGAATGACATGCATATCCCCTACTATGTAGCCACTCGTCATTGAACTACATAGAATCTATATACTCAAGATATATTATAAGATGATAATCATGCATTCTGGACTACATGATCCTCTTTTCCTATACCATACTTTATAAGACATTGTACAAAGTTATTGGGTTGATCAAGTCCAACAACAAAAAACATGGTAATATTTATAGGCATCTTAACATGAATAGAACAATAGTAAATTGTTAACATGCATAGAGCACTTTATAGAGAAACATTAGAACTAATCCTTTATTTAATTTAACTAGAAGGCACCCAGTATCTATAACTATTTCTTAATCTTGTTGACACCTTAAGGCCTATGTTCCATGAGATGGGACTCATTCAAAATTTTCTTCCTTTATATCTTTCTTCATGTAAGGAGGTTCCCCACAGGAAAGTTCTATAGTAGTGATCCCAAGAGACCATATATAATTCTTTTGTTGGGCTTCACATTTTCATGTAGTCTAATATTTGTCAATTTGACTATGAAACCAATATCAAAATATTGGTGCAACTATAGACTCTTCAATTGGACATCATCAAATAAAAATTTTAATATATTTGGTCAATCTAACCCACATATATGGCACAACTATACATAACCATTTTCCACCATGAAAGAGCAATGTGTATTTAAAAAGATTAGAGGTTTTTTTCTCCCCTTGTAAAATTTGACATGTCCCCATGTCTAAGGCTAAGAGAAACATTTTTTCCTATCTTGTAAAACATTGTAATTTGTTTTAATAATATATTCTAATAGCTTAATATTTGACCAATTTTAGGACATAAATGATCCTAGGACCTATGAGTTATGGCCCCACCACATTTCCACTATCCCACTCTAGTACTAATATAATACAAACTATACCTTGGATCTACATTACACTCATATTTAAAATTTATAAAATATAATTCTCATTGAATGAATAGGGTATTTTAAATCCATTCAAGGTATGCAATGCCATCCAATATATCTAGTATTATGCTAACACATTTTTTGAAATAGGATTTATTTATTGTTTATGATAGTATAAGATCATTGGCATTGTCAAATTGAAGTAATTGGTTCCATAATTTAAAACACCCCTAGGAGAAGGTAAGAAATGACAATATGTACATTTATAGATTTATGATCCCACAATACTGGTTTACAATTTTTGGCCAAATTGGACATTGAACTGATTTTTTTTTACCAAATCTTCACTTTTGCTATAGCGGCTAAACCATGAGGAATTTGAAGATGATGCAAACTAGTCATTTGTAACATATTGTCTATAGATTCTAAATATATTTTTTTCAAAAATTTTGGAATCAGATTGCACTTCTTTTTCCATCTCCTTCAAAAACTAGTTTTTAATAGTAAATACCATTTTTAAAGAGTGTCATTACTGGCTAACACATAACTTCTATGAAGGATAAAATTCTCATTTTTTTCAAATATAGATTTTTAACTACGATATCTAGTGCATGGAATTGGTTTCATAGCATTTCATTGAATATTTTTTTCTTAATTAAATTTCAAAGTCAAACCAGTTACAATTTAGACATGATTTACTAGCTAAAACATAACTTTTTTGTATGTATCGAAATTGAATTTTTTTTGTTGGATCAAGGACATCAATATCTAGTGTACTAATATTTTTCAAAAAAAAAATTATAATATGCTATTTTTCCACGTGCAAAACAAAGAGCTTGATTTTCGGTGAAAAACCTACATTCACAAGAAATAAAAAATATATATAATGATCAAATTTAATTTAATTAAAATTATATGTTTTTGAAATCTTATAATAAGGAATACATACTTACAAAAAATAAATTTAAAATTAATTCATTTGATCCCCCAAAAGGTAAATCCAAAATGGGTTTTTATTAGCATTTTGATAGGTGTAAAGGAGACTCTGTTATAGGTATGGTTTAAAACTAGCAGGGTTCTATCCAAGGGGGCTTGGTATAAGGTGGTTTGATCAAATCCTCTTCAATTTGAATCCTTTAAATGGAACTTTTCAAGGCTTAAATCATTATATTTTCTAAAAATATGTGATTTCAGCAAAAATCGAGATCTCCCAAAAAGTGTAAACCACTATTTTGGGATCAACAACTACACAACTTAAATTCTTACCCAAGTAAGACTTAACCATTCAATTATAGACAATGCATGATACTCATAGAAAAATTATTATTAGATTTGACATAGTAGAATATATGTATATTAATTATGACCCAATATTTATTTTTATCTTTACTGACTCATGGTGGCTTAGAAAATGATGCCAATTGGTTATCAACTCTAGAACATTATTCAGAAAATACTAAAGCACTAACGCTTATTGAAAAAGCAACTTTGCTATACATAAGCAAGACTTGAACTTAATACCACTAAACTCTCCCTATACAAGAATCAAAATGGTCACTTATTGAGGCACATATAGGTTGACTAGAAATAATTGGGATTGAATAGGGTGCCTATAAGTCACATCTAATGCCAATACATAATATCAACATGTGATCCCTTGATTCCATAATGAGTAGGCCAACACTAACTTGGTTAAACTACCTATAACAAGTAAAGAAAGAATGATCCACATTACTCTCTTATCAATTCATCTTCTAAAAGAGTGTATGAGTTTGTTAAATAATTATTCACTTATAATCTTAATTTTAATATTCATAAAATTACAAACTAATAAAATACACAATATCTAAGCACTCGATACATTTATTTTATTATTAATATGAGTTACAAATATTTATATACTTCAAAGTAACTTTTGATAGTATCAACATAAAATAAAATTATAGATTTAATTTTATATATATATATATATATATTCACTAAACCCTTGGTTTCATGGATACTATAAGATCAGATGGTCAAAAACATTGATATGTAAGATTGAGGGTAATCATTCATTCTTATGTTAACCAAGAAATAAAGTATTCAAATAAACTATAGTCAAGAAACTTTGTCACTCAAAATTCATTAAGTAACGCAAAAATCAAACAACTCAAATTGATGAATATTAGATCTACAACACAAGGTTGAACAAGTGAATATAAATATGTACCCAGTTTCAACACTTGTCTTTCTTCAAAATCTACAATTGGGATTCAATTAACCATATCCCATCTTCCTCAATATTGCAATAACTTAGCTATCATTCTATAGTTTGGTTAAGTATCCATCTCAAAACTAGTCTTGCACTAAAGAGTATTAATGTCATCCTCAAAAGATCACAATGTATTTTCCACACTAATTGTTTTGTCCAAAATAAAAATAATTTCCACTATACTCCTAGCCTGTTCAAAAGGGTAGCGCCCATCAAGGCATAATTTTTTTCTTCTTCTGATGTTGTAGTTACTACTTCCCTACTATGTATTTGAAAATATGGAAGCATAGACAAGATATACAAATTATTTGGTAAAGTGCTTTAAGGTGTACATTACATTGTAAATTTATAGACATTATATATGGTTCCATAACAAAAGATAACTTGGTCTCAACTTTCTCGAATTGATGAAATAACTTGATGAAAATAGCATTACAAGAGTACTTTATACTACAGGGAAGGTAACATGAGTAATGAAAGGTTGTGATACATCGATGGAAACACCCAATCAATCGACCTAAAGTTGTATAGTTTACCTCGCTTGCTTTGTTAGGAGGTCTACTTGATCTAAAATCTTTCCTAATATTCAAGTTATCATTACCACAAAGTCTTAACATTATCTAACATCAAACTCCCTTAGTAACACAATCAAGGAAGCTTAATGGCCATCCTAACTAGAAACCATAATTAAAGAATGATTTGGAATCTTAGAGGCTAGGAGATTCAACATGCTTATATAACTATAAACATAGTAAAATAAATGAATGAATTTGTCAAGTTTTCAAAACCAGGGAACAACCATACAAATCCTTAACAAACTATTACAATATTTGGCATGTTCATTTCTAAAATATTCACTCCTCAATGTAAACATGAAGCTCATAAAACTTTCTATTTTCCTTAATATCTTTTCTTTTTGTGAAAGTTTTCAAAAATCTGTGTACTATGAATAGGGTACCCAAGCATAAGGAGGAAAATCTATTATTATGGAATAATGTTCCTCCCTTCCCTAAGGAATCACAAACATCCATGGCCTGTGATAAATGTGAATAGTGGATTAAAAGAAAGTTTCATAACTTTTTCCCAGGTTCCTCTACTCCAACTCCACAACAATAACATTGGATCAGGCATGGAAAATCATTAGTGTTCATGGAAGGTGGATTTTTTCATTTATTTATCAAAATGTCTCAAAGAAATGTAGTCTAGCATGTTGCCATGATTTACAAAAAAATGAACTCGATGAAAATGGTTTCCAAAATTTTGGACGAATGCAAATGGAATGGGTGCAAAGCCAAATATTTAGCCTTTACTAGCATCCTTTGTGCCCATACCAAAATGGTAGCTTTGGTATGGAGATCCATCAACACATAACAAAAGGATTTTTATGAGATGTTATAGCTAGAAATTTTGTTTGGTCAAAAATTTTGTAGGACACATAAATTGTTCAATAGAATTATTCAAAGAAAATGTGGCTTCATGACCTAAAATTTAAAAGCATAAAGAAAATTTCAAAGATAGGAAGACCTGATCATTAGGCTTTAATACCAAATGTGGTTTAACTATTTCCAAATAGATAAATTTAAATACATCTCTAATTTAGTCAATAAACAAAAATATGTTATCTATTAAAACAATAAAAAATTAAACCATGCAACATAAATAAATATATCAATTAAACAATTAAAGCAACATGATTGCAAATAAAATTTATTAACACATATATAAATCATGGATAGGTTGTTATCGAACACTCAAAGGAATAGTTATAGGTCCAGGGTCTCCACGACAACGAAGCAGCCCCAGAGGAAACTGGTTCTTACACAGAACTCAACCTACTTCATAGCTTAAATAACACAGCGCTAGCCAGGACACTCTCAGATGTATGTTGTACCCTAAGTTGGATACACTCTATGTGTCCCTTCTCCAAATGCCCTAATGCCAACCAATGACCTTAACCTTTACTCCTTTGTGCCCTCTCAATTTATCTTTTCATTTTTCTCCTCTCCTTGAATGTTCTCCATGCCCCTTTCCAAGTCTCACATAAATGCTTTATATAAGCTTTAAGGGGTGGTTTTCAAACCATCACACCTTTTCATAAAGGTTGTCTTTTAATAATTGTTTAAATAAATAAATATTCTTCCCCTTTTTTAAAGAGTGTTATACATATTCTTTATTAATTTATCTTTTAACAGGATAATAATATCCTTTATTTTCTATCTCCCTTTTAATTTTGAAGTGTTACTTCATAGCTTTCTCTTCTCTTGGGAAAAAATCACATAACAAATATAATAAAAATAATATAATATAATAATAATAATTACACCAAAGTTATTTCCTATATGAAGTGAATGAATTGATTTTGAAAATCAATGGTTAAAAATTGTAGAGAATGATGTAAGACCATTGAAATGATCTCAACCATCAAATTTAAAAATATAATATATAATTAAAGAAAAAGCAACTGCATTCTTAACTTTAAATTAAGAAAAGATATGATATAAAAAAAAAAATCTTTTGAGTTTAGATGTTTAGATAAATAATAATATTTTTTTAATAAATATATATATATTCAAATAATATTTTTAATAATAATAAATTAATAAATCACGAATTGAATTTTTATCTTTTGAATAGGTTTCATTTTATTTTTCACTCTTTTAGTTTGGTGTTGTTTGTAATTTTTAATAAAAGTTATAATTTTACTTTTAACAATTTTAATATAGTTTACTTTTATTGTTAATATTTTATTGGAAATCTAGTTTTAGTTTTTAAAAATTAATTTATCTAATAATATTTAATAAAAAATTGTGTTTGTTTTTTATTAGAGGTAAAATACAGGTTTTGATGGGGCCTGGAACCTAGAACAAAGAAAGGTGGGCTGAAATTAGGATACATCATAAACCATCAGGAGCCCCACAATAGCCATCAATATTGCACATGTTGCATCGAACAAACAAGCACAACCCTAAGGCCCTTGTACAACTTGGTTTTAACTGGGACCAAAAACCATGTAGATACCACAGAACCTACCTACAACTACCATGTATCAACAAACCAACCGCTCATGGAAGACACCACTAAGCCAAAAAAGATAATTTGCATAATGGTGTAAGACACCATCACACCCCTAATTAGAAACTTGAGAAAAACCAAACACCCCACCTCAATAGGGGAAATGGAGAGAACAACAAACCACTGGCCACAAAGCCACTTCGTGAACTAGGAAGGCAACACCAAACCATGAGCTCCCCACTTTTGGAAAGGATGAAATGAACAACAAGGCCACTGCATCTAGAAATCACCAGCACCCTCCGCCTCCACCTCCATAGGAGAACTGCCCACCTTAATAAGAATAGTTGAGGGGGGTCCACCTCCATAGGAACAAAGGAGAAAGCCAACACAGTCACCCAACACACTTCAATAGCATCCTTCAATTAACACTACACCAAAAAATAACCTATGGATGAGGAGACGAATCGCAAATAAACAACATATTTCTACCTTAACAACTTTCAAATATGAACTCAGCTGGGTATCCAAAGATAACTTGAACATTAACCCAACATGAAGCCAATCGCTCACCCACTTCAAATCCTTCACAATGGACCAAAAAACTAATCCATCAACAAATAATCATGAAGCACCTCATCCCACAAGAAGACCACAAACCCCAGCATCAGCAACATGGGGGACAACCACAACCAAGAGGATAGCCTCAAAAAATAGGGGCCAAAGCCACTTATAACCACCAAAGGCCGAAACCCAGACTCAGAATGAACAAGGAAAACCAAACCATAGAAGGAACAGGGGCCCCCAAACAAGATGGAAATAAGGAGAGAGACCACCAAGAAAGAACATCAAGCAACCCCAACATGCCAGTCAGAGCCAGAAATAAGCCAAAACTCCAAACACCTAGCCAAAGGGAGCCACCAACACTCCACAAAGAGGGGACACGAAGAACCCAGAGCACACCAAGAACACACCTAGGATAAACACAGGCCAAAAAACCGCTAGAGACCCAAACCCAAAGAGGGAAGAAGCAAACAAGCCCTAAAAGGGAGATAGGAGCCCACAAAAGAAAGAAACCAAGAGAAGGCCAAATAATAAAACCATCCAGCTACCCTAACACGGTAGTCAAAGCCATAAAAAGGCCACAACTCCACAACTTTAGCCAAAAGGAGACACTGCCACTTCACAAGAGGATAACCAAAAGCAACCAAAAATCTCCAAGAGCAAGAACCCCCAAAAGAGTGTCACTAGCCACATAGCCAGAAGGGGCAAAGGGAGACCAAGAGGAATGAAGCAGAAGAACAGGCCAACACGAAGCACACACCAACCTTCCTATTACGCCGAATAGGAGGAAAAATAATCCCATCTATCCACCATTCCACCTCAAAGAGCCCCAAGCACACCTGCACCATCTGCAAGGCCAACAACAACCACAAAACACCAAGCAGACAAAGCCAGAACATGAAGAGACCACCAAGCTTCCACAACAAACACCATAGCCCAAGGAGCAAAGAAGAAGCTCTAGTACAAACCACAACCCACAACAAAGAAAAAGAGATCTCCAAGACTCCCACAGCCAACAACACAAACATTCATGTGAAGCCTCCATAGTAAAAAATAGAGAACAGCTCAAAACAAAGCCGCTTAAGAAAGCATCCAACCTCCCCCACAGGAACCACAACCCATGGCGAAACCTAGACTCCATCCACATCTACAGGATCTCCATCCACCTCAGCCAATTCCTCCTCGCCCTCAGAGGATTTCAAATCCCCTCCTCCGCGGGCCTTTCCTCTCATGCTCCCGCTCACACTTATCACTCTCACTTTCATCTATTATTAACAAAGACTTTCATGTGTTTGTTAATATTGAGATTATGTTAATATTTCTTTTTGATAGGTGAATGTTTTTTTATTGGAGAGCAATGAACCAGTGAGGCCGCATTCGAGGTACCTCATCCTCACCTCCTAATCTCCTCTTCTCCTCCTTTCTACCTACCACCTTCATTCCTCCTCTCTCTACATCTTTACTCCTCTTCTCCTCCTCTACTTGCCACCTTCATTCCTCCTCTCTCTACATCTTTACTCCTCTTCTCCTTTCTTCCTCTTCCTTCTTTCTTCTCCTCCTCTACTCTGTCTCTTCCTACCCTTCCCCAGCCTCCTCACTTCTCCTCTCCTCCTCCTCTCCTCCTCTTCTCCTCTCCTCTCCTCTCCTCTTCTTTCATCTCTCCTCCTTTCTTTCTCCTCCTCTCCTCTTTCATTTCCTATCCTCCCTTAACCTCCTTTACTCCTCCTCTCCTCCTCCTTTCCACCTTCCTCCATATCTCTTCTCCTCCTTGCTTCCTCTCATTTTGTCTCATTTTTCCTTTGTTTCTTCTTGTACTCTCACACCTTTGACTCCTACCATTGAACCTACAACAACACCCAACCGTCAACACTCCTATGTCGATACTCCTCCAGCCTATTGCCACCTCAACTTGTTGAACGTCATCACACCATCCTCGATCGTTGATCTTCCACTCACCACCATTCCTTCCTTTCTGCCTTGACCCCACAATAGTATCTGATCTTCATCCATGTCCTCCACCAAGCCTCTTTTGTGCGTCCAACATCCCATACTGCCATGGGATTCAAACACCTGATGTAGCATAACATGTTGCCTTGCAACTACCATTGCACTATGGGGTCAACCTCGAGTTTATGTTAATATTGTTTGTAATATATTAATATATTTTTTA
This sequence comes from Sequoia sempervirens, assembly GCA_007258455.2. Classification (NCBI taxonomy): domain Eukaryota; kingdom Viridiplantae; phylum Streptophyta; class Pinopsida; order Cupressales; family Cupressaceae; genus Sequoia; species Sequoia sempervirens. Next base: position 325,494,496 of record VDFB02075321.1, on the reverse strand, counting down.
GGTACATATTTTATTAATATTTTCAATTCTAATAAATTAAAAAAATAGTTTTTATTATTTTAATCATTTATTAACTTAATAAGTTTATTTATTATGTTTATTAATATTTGGATTTTGATATATCCTGGATTTCCATTTAGTTTATTTCATTTTAGTTTTCAATTTAGATTTATGTTTGAAATTTACTTTTATTATTTAAATGTCTTTTTTATGAAAATATAAATAATACTTTAAAAAATAGAATTAATGTAATTTATAATTATTTATCTTATGAAAACTTTAATTTTTGTAGAATAATTCTATGTTGGATTTTTATTATAATTTATATAATAAAATGAATTTCAAACTTAAAATATAAACTAAAATTTATAGAGTGAGAGAAAGAACGTAACTTTTGATTAGTCATTTCATGCCAACAATCCAAGGATAGCAAGTCCCTAGGGAGTTATGCTCAGGGTAGAATGTCATTTGATTAAGGATATGATAATTTATTTTTAAAACCTCTTCAGTGTACCCATTGCACACTTAGGAGGAAAATAGATAGAGAGATAAAGAGAGAAAAAAGAGAGAGAAATAGAGAAATAGAGAGGGAGATAAAGAGATGCAAGAGATAAAAAGAGAGATAGAGATACAAAATAGAGGTATTGATATAAAATAATAAATATTAAGAGACAAAGAGATAGGGATAGGAATAGATATAAAGAAGAGAGAGGAAACAAGAGAAGAGGAGAGACATAGATAGATATAGTCACATAAAGAGAGGAAAAAAGAGAAGAGGAGAGTCATAGATAGATATAGTCACATAAAGAAAGAGATAGAGAGATAGAGAGATAAAGATAAATAGGAGACAAAGATATATATAGAGGTAGAGAGATCAAGAGATAAAGAGGGAAACGGGGAGGTAAATAGGGATCCCAAAAAATAGTAAGGGGAGAAATATTGGGAGAGGAAAATAAACAAAGAGAAGAAATGAGAGAAAGATAGATAGAGGAATAGATAAGGGAAGAAAAATATAGAGAAAAATAGGGGAGAGAGGAAGAGAGAGATTGAAAGATAATAAAAGATATAAAGATGGAGAGGGAGACAAAGATATAAAGAGATCTCTCTCTCTATTTATCTCTTCCCATATATCTCTATATATATCTACCCATGTGTACCTCTCCCTACCTCTCTCTATATATCTCCCTCTCTCTACCTCTCTCTATATAACTTCCTATCTCTATCTTTCCATCTCTCCATCTCCATCTCCATCTCTATCTTCTTCTCTATCTCTCCCTCTTTATTTTTATATTTCTCCCTCTTTATTTGTATATCTCTCCCTCTCTCCATATCACTCTCTCTTTCTATATCTCTTAGCTTATCTATCCTCTCACTATTTATCTCCCTCTCCCCCTCCCTCTCTATCTATTTATGTTTATCTCTCCCTCTCTATATCTATCACAATTTCTCTCTTACTCAGACACACACTCCTTGTTTCTCCTTCCAGGTTATCTCTATCTTTATATCTCTTTCACTCTCTCTCTCATACATGTACTCATTATTTCTACATCTCTCTATCTCCCCCCTCTCTATCTCTCTCCTTGTCTCTATTAATTATCTCTATCACCTCCTTTATCTCTCATTCTTTCCCCCTCTATTTCTATCTTCCCATCTCTCCATTTCACTATTTATTTATATCTCATCTCTCTCTCTCTCTCTCTCTCTTATTTACTCCATCTCTTCCTCCATCTATCCTACTCTCTCTTTATATATATCCCTCTTTGTACCTCCCTCTATATATCACTTCCTATATCTTTATATTTCTCTCTCCATATCCCCCTCTTTAATTGTCTCCCTCTTTCTATATCTATCTCTCTCTCCCTCTTCCTCTCTCCTTCCATCTCTCCCTTTATATATATTTATCTCTCTATGTCTTTGTCTCTATCTCTCTCTCACCCTCTCTATCTTTCCCAAGTTATATTTATCTCTCTATCTCTCCTTTATATCCCTATCACTTTTCTTTCTATATATCTCTCTAATTCTCTCTCCTATCTCTATTTATCTCCCTCCATCTCCCTCCCTCTCTCTCTATTTAAGCATATCTATCTCCCTTTCTATCTCTCTCCATCTCTCTCTTACTCATACATGCACACACACACCTTATTTCTCCCTCCCTATCTCTAGCTCTATCTCTCCTTATTTAAATTCTTGTAACATATATCCCTCTATCTCTATCTCATTATCTATCCATCTCTCTCTACCCCTATATCTTTCCCTCTATCCCTCTCTATATATCACTTCCTATCTCTATCTTTATATTTCTATCTCTCCCTCTCTATATTTTTATCTCTTGCATCTCTATCTATACCTTTTTCCTCTCTTTATATCTCCCTCTCCTTTTCTCCATATCCCTCTTCTCCATCTCCATCTCCATTTCCATCTCCATCTCTATCTCTAACTTCATCTCTATCTTTATCTCCTTACCCCTCCTCTCTCCCCTCTATCTCTCCCTATTTATATCCCCATATCTCCCTCTCTCTCCCTCTCTCCCTATTGTAAACATAACATGACCCTATTGGTAATGGAGCCTTATTATCTTCCTAATTCACAGGTCTTATTTTAGTTGTGTTCGGATCCTTGTAAGCATATGCATAATTGATTTGAAGCTATCACTTCTTCATTGAGACCTTTGTTGCACAAAATAACATCATTTTCTAAATGGCCTACCAATTGACCTCATGTATACTACACAAATGTATGTAAAAAATAGACCCAAAAAATTCCCTAATTGACCTGAACTACACTTCTTTAGTGTACCCATTACACACCAAGGTGCGATTTCTAGTATAATAATTATATTATAATAATAGCAATAATAATATAATAGTAATATTATATATAATAACATGATAATAATTAATCCTTGGTGGAAAGACCGGGAGTGGATTTCTAACACCCTGTCCAAGAACTACAAGCCCCAACTTTGTTATCAATGGCTTTCACCTCATTATCCGATGATCAATAGTTTGAACTAGAAGTGGCATCTTCACTCCCCAATGTTTGTTTGGCATCAAAGTTTTTCTTCTGTGTGGTCCACCATTATTGAGCCCAAGCTCGCCCACTTCGCTTAGTGTATGCTTTTCCAAGGCATACCAGTGGGGTCTCGACTTTCTCATTTGGGGGTTCAAGACCCTCGTTGCCCTTTTTGTGGGTAGACTGAGTCTTTTAGGCACCTCTTTTGTTTTTGCACCAGAGCTCAACAATTATGGAATTGGATTCATGATTTCTTTTTTCCCTTTTGGTCGAAGCCTTTCTCTTGGAATATGGTGTTGTTAGAAGATTCTCCCTGGCTCCCCGCTAAGTATACCCAAATTTGGCACACTTTCAGAGTGGAAATCCTCTTTAGTATTTGGAAAGATAGAAATTCCTATATTTTTTCTCACAATCAGATTGATAAACATGTTTCTCTTTATTCTAAAGCCATTATTTGTTCTAATGTGCTATTGCAGATTCAAGTGCAAACCAATAAAGTTGCACTTGAGGTGGCTCACCTTCAGGAGCTTCTAGACGACTGGGGGAATGCCCCCTACACCGTGGCTCATGTGCCTCCCTCTCCCACTTCCTCCTAGGGTCGGTTGCCTTTATGTGGTCGAAAAAGGAGTGGTTCTACTAGGGAATTTCAGGCTTGCCCCTATTCTTAGGCTCCTCCTCATCGTGACTCACATCCTCACACGAAGTCGCCCTTGCCTCCTCCTCAAGCTAACTTGGGGTTGACTTATAGAGGATTGTTTGGAGGAGGCAGTGGTTCTTTTGGGTGACCATCTGGCAGAGCTCCTAGTGGCATTTTTGGTTGGTCAACTAATACTACTAAATGGCTCTTGCATTTGGATTTGGCAATCTCTCCTCAGCAAGAAGATAAAGACAAGGGTGATGATGGTTGGGATCCTCCTGATGTCACTCCAGACCCCGTTGTTGTATGGGGTAGGCTAGATGATAAGGACATGCCTCCCTCTGATGGCACCGTTATGGCTATTTAGCAACTTTTTATTATTTTTTAATGCTTTCTTCTTTTTGGATGTGGCCCAAGTGACTTTATGCTTTTTGGGATCTACCTATGTGACTCTTAGGGTTCGCCTTCTTACTACCCAAACCTTTTTTGTGAATATGTGTAATTTTATCTTATGTTAATATAGATATAGACGCTTATTCATCAAAAAAATATAATAGTAATATTAATAATAATATAAATAAAAAACTAATAATATTTTAGTAAATTATAATACAATAATTATAAAATAATAATAATAATAATAATAATAAATAATAAGAATAATTTAATATAAAAAATTATAAAATTATAAAAAAATAATAAGAATAAAATTATAATATTAATATAATATTTATAATATTAACAATATAATAATATTAATTTCAATATATTAAGAATAATTTATAATAATATTTTACTAATATTAATAATAAAATATCTTCAAAGTGTATATTTTCTATTTTTAAAATAAAATTAATAACATTATTAAAAAAATATAGATCTAAAAATGATATATCTTGACATATTTTATTACACCGAAGGCATCTCCTATTATTTGAAGTTTGCAGAGCAACTTTTGTCCATAGATGGTGAAGATTTTTGCATAGGGTATGCAAGAAGGCTAAACGAATATTAGTCGTTCATTATTTTTTGCCTTTTTCCAATTGTTTTTACTGCCATTTTTTACTGCTATTCCCGCAACTATTATTTTTAGCTCCTCCAAACTTTTCCTCGGTATTGACCTTTCACTTCTCCAATTTGGCAAGCTGCAACGTGAAAATAAGGTTTCCACGAGGGTTGTAGAGTATGCTTATTAAAATGAAAATTACGGCCATGATCCTAATAATGAGCACATTTAGGTTTTAACATTAGGGCATCATTTACCTATGTAGTTAAATATATATTAGCATAATAAAATAAGAGTTGCAGAGCAGCGAAGTTCCTATCAAAAAGTTCTAGAATAGTTTTGTTTTAATTTGTTGTGTTTGCTAAGTTTTAGCAACAATGTTTATAAAAAAAATAATAATAGATACATAAAAAGCAAGTTTTTGTCTAATAATAAACAGTTGACATTTATAACTGTATTCTTGGATTACATCAACATGTAATATACATCTGATAAAAATCGAAAGTATAAATGAAATTCAATCATTTGGCAAACTAAAAAATGTTGAAACCAATTCACAACTTAGATGCAAAACCAATAGATGGCTAACAATTAACAAAGAATGGGAGGAGGTTGCATTTTTGTTGTGTATCTTATGAATGTTAGAGACAAAATGGTACCAAACATAATGGAGTGTTGAATATACATGCAATCTGAGCTAGATATACTAACAGCTTGAGGCTTGAATCTTTGCATGCCTTCTTTTAAGAGGGTATATTTATTCTTGTGCACTTTGTCAGAGATTGATTATTTTGCAAGAAAAGATAGACCAAATGGAATAATTTTAAAATCATATATACACATACAAACATATAAGCCATATAATTCAATTCAGTTCAGAAAGTATAATGAATGATTTGTATAACTACTATCTTTATCATTTATTTACAATTCAATTCAATTTTAAGTTGCATAACTATTATCCTTGTTCTACAATCTTCCTTCTAGTTTTTGGAAAGTTTTTTTATTTGTTCCATTTTATCTTCTAGGAGATTCTGCAGAAAATGCCTATGTCCAAAAGCATGCACAACTTTGCTACAACTATTGTTTCAATGTTGGTGTGAGAGGTGGGGTAGTTTGAAGATACATCTTTAAAATTCATTATGTTGCTCTTGCTTACAATGGAACATCTTGAACAGTGCTAGTAGTTTGCATATATAAACTAAAATAATTTAGTGATTCCAATTTCCAAAGAAAAAGAAAGAAAGAAAAAAGATAGAGAAGAAATAAAAATTAGAAGATCATTCATTTACAACATCCCATGTAAAAATAACTTGCAAAAATCCCTGAGTTAAGGGGATCCAGAGACATTATCCTTAGGATGTTTTCTTTGAAGAGATTGTGTAGCTGATAATTCTAATAAAATTTCTGGTTTGAAATGAATATAGATCTATCTTATTTGTGTAGACAGTTATAAATCTATTCTTATTGACTATGTCAAAATAAAGCAGAATATGAGCTTGTAGTCTCAAACCTGCAAGGATGTCACATGCAATTACACTCACGTCTGCCATCGGCCATAGTATGTAATTTAGGACCTCACAAATGGGGTTCTAGCTAGTGACAAATCCTCTATATCAAAAACAAAGAAAGAATAATGTCTCATTTTGGTCAATGCTTTATGTCATCTACTATTGCTCCAATTAAGTGCTTTTAGTTTGATGTCCTTCTTGGACCCCATAATGGGAGACTTTGATTGCTTGGGAACAAGTGTGTGCCTCTGGAATCTAGAAATATTCTTGTATTTCATTAACATTTTTGGATAAAGCATGATAGAGATGGGTGGTTGTTTTATTGATACTTTCCCTTGTTCATCATCAGGTTCTATAACTTTCTTGTTCTCAATATACAATAGATTCTTTTTGTTCTAATATGCTTTTGCATCTAAAGCACAATATTTTATCGTGTTTATCTTCTATTTGGTGAACTGTCAATCTAGTTGGTTATGGAAGAGAGGATGTTGGAGGGCTGCACTCCTTAAAACTAGTTGAAATCATCTCTAATTGAAATGACAATCTTAAATTCAGTCATGGACTATAACATGCTTAGTGCCACTTTATGCAAGATTTTCACCAAGTTGAACTTCCCAAATATGATATTTTTTAATACATAAATTCCCAACTTTAAATGCATAACATTTGTCATAAGCAATATCCTAGAATTACAACAAATGTTGCTTTAAATTTCACTGTACTTCATGGCAGAGCTAGTTCAATAATATTATTGGACATGTAGATAGAGTAAACACAATAAAAACAATGAGGAAAATATTATTTAGATCACTGTAAGAATCATGAAGAGAACATATGTGAAATAACACCATTCTATTTGCCAAATTTATCAAGACAAAACTAGAGAGTATTATTTTATTTTGCACATCCAACAACGGTTTTTAGATATGCTTTTAGAATTTTAGTTAAAAGGAAAATAAAGATCTTTTATATTTTAAATTTTTAAATAATTGTTGCACCTATCCATTTCATTAGTCCTCTACACTGAAAATATAATAATTTCTAGATGGTTTTTTTATATAAGGAAAAACTAAGTAGATCAAGTGGTCTTTGGTAGCTCATATATACATTTTTTTTCTTTTTGGAAAACATCATTGGGATGTTGTTACTTTCAAATAATACAACAAATTCTTAATCCTAGCTTTAGCAGTTCCAAGATATAAATATCATTTCAAACATCTAGTCATTTAAATCTTGTCAACAATGCTCTCTTTATGAACTTTTTTGAATCTGCAATATTGATACTTCTATGGTTTGAAACAAAACATATTGGTCTCTCTCATCTACTTTATTTTTTAGTAGAGATAATATTGATTCACAAAACAGTGCTTTGGTTCAAATGGAATAAATAAAAGTTTTGAAAACGCCCCCTGGACATGCCAATTTAGCATTCAGATTTGCCTCCTCCTTTGAATTTAAAACTAAAATTTGATAGCTCCAATAGGCCACAATTTGTATTTCCTAGGACAACTAGGGAATGGGGATCATTAGAGCACATCACATGATTGTGGTCTTCTTATGTGTGTCTAGAAATTATAATGTAACCAACCAAGATAGTTTCAATTCTAAGGTTCATGTTGATTGATCTATCCACATCTCTAGTTAGCATGCATTGCATTTCCTAGTAATAGGAATTATTGTATCCTTTTAACTATTAATATAGCTTACTTTTATTTATCCAAAAGAAATTATAGCTATATTCTCTAAACTACCTTAATGGATGGTGGGTCAATTTTGACTATCTTACTAAAGAAAGTATGTAAGAAATTTGTAAAACCATCACTAATAAAGCATATTTTAGACTTACATTAGCAACACAACAATGGATTTCCCCATAATATATCTCTTTGAATCAAGAAATATCAATAGGAAGAAATAGATTAAATGCAATAGTTGTGATGATATTAGTGAGAAGAATATTAAAACATCATGATGCAAATTAGGTTGTCCATGGCTAGAACAAAAGAGTGCATCAAGCAGAATAAGCATCATCAAAATATGCACTAGATAGTACATGCAATTAAAAATATTACCAAGACATAAATTTATGAAGGTATAGAAGGTTATGATTTCAAATAAAAAAGCACAAAAACCCCCCATGGCACTTCATAAAAGGAGTTTTCAAGTACACAATATGGCACAACATGATGTGTAAAATCTCTAAAAATATGTACAATAATGGCACTTTATCTCCGCATGTCTACAAATGAAAAAGTACATTCAAAATATTCATGTGATTCCAAAAGAGGACAACATGCTATAAATTCTTAAAGAACAAATCAAAAGAAGTCATCTCACACAAATAGAACTTTTCGAAGTGCCAAAATATCCAAGTAATCAACAAGAATGCGAAATAAAAAAGAATAAATAAAATTTACTTGGGGGAAAAATGGAAATTTTACATGAATAGCTATGCAAATATCTAAAATACCATTCCAATGGCTTAAGAATCATGAAAAACAAAGGTCTAGTAAAAAATGAGCTTGAGAGCCAAAAAGGAAGATCTAACTTTGACAAGCAATAAAATGTACTAGCAATAAAATCTAAGAAAAATACCTACACCAGTGGTAAGTGTTTGAAACCTCTTTTTGATAATATCTTGCTTGTCAAAGTTCAATATAATATCCCTAAGTTATTCCAAAAATATAAAAAATAGCTCCTTTAGGGTAAAATACTAGGGTTTGGGGGTAGGTGGTATAGCATTGATGTTAGGCTAACATCATCTTGACATTAGAAAATTTAATATGTTAAGAGATGGTGGAATATTCCCTAGTTGATATAAAATAGCCAGATTTCCCTAAAACTACCATATGGTACAAAGAACATCCTAGGTTTGATTGAAATTGTTGAAAGCTACTAGTAAACCACTCTCTGCTTCCTAAAATTGCTTGATTGCAAAAAAACCCCAATAAGAAATTTGAAACTATAATATATAAGGAAAAACCATTGTTAAAGGAAAAACACCCCTATATCACTAAAACCATCATCAGGGAGGACCAAATTCCAAGATAGTTGTAAAACCAACAAACGCAAGGTAGAAATCATGGAAGATGATTGTAAGCTAGTTTCGAGGGAAAATTTGGTTTCTACCAACTAGTTTAATAGGGACATCGCCACCAAGCCATGAGTATTGAGTGGAGAAAAAATTTCAACACTCGAGGATTCACAACATTCATCGATAGCTGTAAAGAAATCATCAATTGTCAAAAACTAAAAATCTAACAAAAAAACCTAATGTCATTGCTACTAGAATTTTTCTACCCATAAAAAACAAAAAGTAGTCACCACAATATTAAAAATCATTAATAAACTTGAAAGATACACCACTGAAAAACCTTAAAATGACACCAAAAAAAAAAAAGTTCACCAAATAAAAACTAGACCCTTGCTATTTTTAAAAACCATGTCATCGACCAAAGAAAAATTGTTATTTTTTAAATGAATCCAAAAATTGTAGAAAAATCATAGAGGTGATGCAAAAATCCATACAATGTATGCATCAATATGATTGTACAGATCCATACAACTTTACATATTTCAATACTTCAAATTTTGTGTCTACAAAAAAAATTGCAAAATTTCCCCTAGTCTAATTCCAATAGTTGGATAGGAAATCCTAGCATTTTTGGGCCTTCCAAATGCTATGGTGAACTCTATTTGTCTCCAAGATGGACTAAATTTTTCACAAGGCTAAAACTCTCAAAAAAGGAATAAGGGATTATATATTTGGAGCTTTAGTACATGTTGGAGTTGATTGTTGAATCCTACAACTCTCAAGGATCACCTATAATTTAACACCCATCACAAAAAAAGAAGAGAAAAAGTAAATCTATGGAGGCCAAGATCTATTGATCAAAAAAATATGAATCATATTGAACGTGCAACTTTGCAATAAAGTGAATACAATAATGAATATTTGTAAAAGGAAAAATTAAAAAGCAACCCTAGAGAAACCCTAGGCGAGGATAAAAATAGATCATGATATGTGTCCTCATCCTATGACTTGAGATACAAAAAAGTACATGAGGTCTAAGTAAGCTTAAGTAGCTAGGGTGAAAAGGGACCTAAGTAATTAAACAATTAATTAGGTAAATTACCTTTTACTATATTAGGAATCGATGGAGAATTTAACATGTTCTTTCCTTGTCTGCAACCCAAAAATTTCTTCTATGTATTGGGGTTTAATTTACAATACTACCCTCCCTTATGCATTTCTTATCTCTCTTTGGTTATGTTTGTAATATTGTGTATAGGTTAAAACTAGATCTATAAATTAAAGTGTTTTCATGCCCACAATTTTTCACACTGGGCAAAGACAACCAATTTCTTTTTAAAAACCCAACATGGAAACCACTACTAATTGACAACCATGCATGAGCATGGTATGAAAAATATACACCTTGAACTAGTTTCTCATGCAACTTTGCTACAAATGTGTTGCTTGGGAGAAAGGAGGAAGGATAATGAGGGCGAGTGCACAGATATCCTTCGTGCACGCCCTAAGTCATAGCACAAATGGTTATACTAGCAAGAAAATGTTGCTCTAGCATAAAATTACAACATAAAATCTACTATCATATTTAATATAATTATTACCAATCTTCATAAGGAAACTTTGTTCCTATCAATTAAACTCTAGTGAAGCTTTTTTTTAATTTAAATTAAATAATACAATGATGACTCTTTAACAACAATAATAATACTATCATTTTAATTATTCACAATTTAAACGTCAATGATATTTTAATTCTCCTTGATGATATTATCATCAACAAATAATTCTTAGAACAAATAACTCTTAGAAGTGATAAATGTATTGTTGTTTAGTCACCAACTTAATCATTGATAATATTATTGATTATCACATAGTAACAATATAACTTAATTGATAATCTTATAAAGATACAACCATGCAACAATATGATATTTAACTGAGGTCATTTTCTATCGCCTTCCCTCCATTCCTTTATTCTATTTAATACTATATAAAACATGTTTATATTATTCTATGAGGATTTTAATTTAATGTTGGAAAAAAAAAATAAAGCATTCTCCTTGGTTACCTTACATTGATGCCAATTAAACAACAAATTTGTGCACCATGAAAGAATAAAAGGAAAGAATTGGTAATATAGTGGGTGCAATAACATAGAAACCATTAGTAAAATCAGCTTTCATGAGTTAAGGGCATGGGTCCGCGAACTATTGTGTGCACAAAATTTCAAGAAGTAGTTCATAAAGTTAATTGATTGTATATTTTTCTTCTTCCTTTTGTTTCTTAACATAATCTTTTATCCAATGAAAATGGAGATAAATTGTTTCTTTTTCTATAATATGTAAAAAATGATTAGTTTGAACTATTTAAACATTACAAACTTTGAAACTAATTTTTTAAAAATAAAATAATTCTTTTGATTGGACTACATAGAAAACTTTATAGCAATGAAAAAAATAAATCACTTCATAATCTTGTTTGTCACTACAAAATTAATTCAATATATTCTATTTTAATTTAATAAAATATATAATTTAATATAATATATTAAAAATAATATAATAATATAACATATGAAAATATATTAAATTATTAAAAATTATAATCTTATTATCTAATTTATTAAATTATAAATGCTACATGTTATATAATATACATATTATAATATGATGTTAAAGATAATATATTACGTGTTAATTTACTATATTAATATAGTATATAAATCTAATATAATATATTAAAAATAATTTAATAATATAATATAGTAAAATATATTAAATTATATATTAGATTTTATATATTACATAGTATATATATTTTAATTTGTTATAGGTTATTTTCATATATTAGATAGATAATTTTTTTATTATATTTATAGATATAATAAGTAAATAAATGTTTAGAATGAAGAATAAAGTATAAAATAATAATTCATTATGGGAGAATAGGAAAATAACCTTTGAAGAGTTAAAAAAAATTCTTCAAAAAATTTAATTTTTTTATTATGATCTTTGTGGTGGAAAAATTCTTTGAAAAATGTCAGACAAAAAAGTTTATGCTCAAAGTTTTCTCAATTTGTAATTATTAAAAATTAACAACTTTTAACTTTAACTTTCAAAGATTAAAAATTGCCAATAAACTACAAAATCATCGCAACTCTGATAATGGAACTGGAAAATCACCTTATTGCTCAAAAAAATTCTGCCAATTACATTTCAGAAAATTAATTTTGGACCAAGCCTTCGCTATAGTTCCATGGCAGGAACTAAAAATTTATAAATGATATAGTTATATTACTTATTATTATATTATATAATTCTTTGAAAAAACTATTAAATACATATATAAAATTATTATAATTAATAATTAATAATGATTATATTTTTATATAATTAATATAATATAATTATATTAGTGTTTGAGGCCTTTGGTTTCAGAATTGATTGGATTAATTGGGTGATGAGTTGTATCAATTCCTCTTCCTTTACGGTTCTCATCAATGGTGAACCCACAAATTTATTTGGTGCTTCCAGAGGTCTCCGTCAAGGTGATCCCCTTTCCTCTTATTTGTTCCTTTTAATGGTAGAAGGGTTGGGAAGATTCATCAAATCTCATGTGGGGCAAGGGTTGATTCAAGGATGGAGGTGGGGTCATGGCCTTCCTCCTTGTTTGCATCTTTAGTTCGTGGATGACACTGCTTTAATGCGTGCTGCTAGAATCGATGAGGCAACCAACTTCAGAAGAGCTCTAGATATCTATTTGAAAGCTTCATGGCAAAAGATCAATGAAGAAAAATCTTTTATTTTCTTCTTTAATACCCCTGCTTTCATTCAGGACAGGATTGCTAGGATCTTGAGGTTCCAAATTGGTGCTCTCCCTGTGGTTTATCTTGGTATCCCTCTATTAGCACGACACCTTCTTGGGGGATTCTGGCAAGATACTTTGGATAAGCTTCATCGCAACGTTAGTCACTGGACTAACCGTTGGCTCTCAACTGCTGGAAGAGTGACTCTTCTAAAGGCAATGGTTCAAGCTCTTCCTATTTATAGGTGTTTTGTGCGGACAACTCCAGTTAGTTTCATTAAGGAATTTGAGGCACTCTCCATTCAATTCTTATGGACAGGTACCTTGCTATCCTCAAAATGGAGTCTGGTCAAGTGGGATTCTGTTTGTAGACCTATTGAGGATGATGGGTTGGGCTTACGTCTTGCAAGTATGAATGGGTGGGTCTTGGCTGCTAAGCTCTTTTGGAGATGGTGCATCAATCAAGAAAAGGTTTGGGCTAAAATACTCAATGTGAAGTACTTGGGGGGAGTGGATGGAAAGGATGTACCGTTGTACAATTTGGTAAGAAATGGTTATATGATCTGGAAGACTCTCAAGAGGGGAACTAAATTAGTTAAGCAAGGGCTTTTCTGGATTTGTAATAAAGGTGTTGAAGCTTTGTTCTGGAAGGATTCTTGGGATGGGTTCCCGCCTATTCTCTCTCAATACCCGCATTTGCAACCTCTATGTGATATTTTTCTTGAAGAAAGGTGGAATAGAGTTGAATACTTTAAGGTTACTTTTAACTTGGGGCAGGGTGATTGGTCAGATGGAAAGAGCCACATGAATGGCCTCTAGGAGGATTAGTTGAGGATAGAGAAACTCTTGTTGGGATATTAGCTAGATGACTGTGTAATTCCTTTAAAGGAGAGGATATTCTTGCTTGGGGCCCCAGCCCAAAAGGGAAATTTTATACGGCTTCAAGATATCTAGAATTGGATAGGCTAACTTTTGGAAAGATGAATGTTCAGTGGTCGAAGAAGGTTTGGAATAGATTGTTTTGGCCAAAGTGCATTTTTTTTATGTGGTTGGTTGTTCAGAACAAATGTCTCACTTGGGAGAATCTACGAAAGAGGGGGTTTCAGGGGCCTTTAGTTTGTGTTCTTTGTCATGATAGTGAAGAAAGCATATCCCATCTATTCTTCCAATGTTCTTTAGCTGGGAGGATCTAGCATCTCTGATGGGAGGCTTGGAGACATGCTTGTATTCATGCCACCTCTGTGGTGGATTTCTGGAATAGTCTTGGTAGACCCCCGGTTAAGACTCCCTTTCTTCATGTTGCTTGGGATATTGGTCCAAGCTTTATTATTTGGCAATTATGGTTAGAGAGAAATCATAGGATTTTTCAGGATAACAGTATGTTGGTGCAACAAGTATGGCTGCGAGTTATTCATATGGTTCAGGAAACTCTTCATGCTAAGTGTGATCTTTTTGTGGATGTGGATCCTAATGAGTTATGTATTGTTTAGAACTTGGATATTTTTGGACAGGATCTTGGAATTTTTCCTTAGAGAAGATAGGTTAGAAGTCATCATGGTAAAAAGAAGGCTCAACGAGTTGGTAAGTGGTCCCCTCTTCAGCCAGGAGTTCTTAAGATCAACACTGATGGGTCTTCCAAAGGAAATCCTGGGTAGGTTGGAATTGGTGGAGTGGGTCACGATAGTGGGGGAAATGTGATATTCCTCTTTTCTGTGTATAAGGGCCAACAAACTAATAACTTTATGGAGGCCCTTGTTGTTCTTGTGGCTCTTGAAAAAGGATATGCTCTGGGATGGAGAAGGATCGTCTGTGAGTCTGAATCTCAAGTTGTGGTGGACATGTTGAATAAACAAAAAATTGAAGACATCGAGTGGCATTTTGGCTTTAGTGGGAAGACAAATTCTCAGTTTAAGGGATTCTTTTGATTATGTTTCCTTTTGCTATATTCCTTGGGAGTGGAATATGGCAGCTAATTGTTTAGCTAAGTGGGCCTCTGACCGCCTTGAAGGTTGGGATATTAGTGAGTGGGGTTAGCTGCCCCCAGAGTGTGCCAAAGAGCTTGAGGAGATTATTAGGAAAGATATGGTGTAGTAACTAGGACCTCTCACAGGTTCCCCTGTTAGTGTTGGTTTTGTTTGTCTTGCTTTTTCTGGGCTCCTAACCCTTTGCTTTGTACTAACTTTCTAGATTCAATAAATTTTTACCCCTTTTTCAAATATATATATAATATAATTATATTATATTTATTATTATATATAATAGTATATATAAGGTGTATTATTATTATATATTATATTTTCTAATAAAAATTACTAAATATAAATATGAAATTATTAAATTAATAATTAATATATTTTTATATAGATCAAATTAAATTAATATATAAAAAATATGATAGTTTAATTGATCTTTTGGGAAAAAGAAAGAGAGATAGAATAGGAGACAATTTTTTATAGAGAGATATATGTAAAAAATATATTACATATATTAATAACTATAATATTAATATTATATATTATAAAATAACATCTCTATAATAATTATAGTTATTTTATTATATATATAGTCTAGAATATAATAATACTTGCACAAGATGATGGCTATTTATTGCATATATTATTATATTATTTATTATATTTATATGTAAATTATATAATACATCAATAATTTAGAATAATATACTATATATATGGTTCACTTTTATCCTACTCATAGTTTTCAATTCTCTTGGTCTCTACATCAATCATCTATTGAGTTAGAAAAGACATCTAGTCTAAAAGCATAAACAGTTGATGAGAAATTTATAGAAAAGTTTATAGCTAGACATAGTATATTACTTAGGTCTAAGATTAGTGTGGTGAATATAATAATTAATACATAAAATTACAAAAAAAATATAATAAAATTAGTTATATAATAATAGTAGCAATAATAAATTTCCGATAAAAAAACCCTCAACATTTTCTGGCAAGAATTTAACGTTGAATTACTCGGAGCAATCTGTCTAAGGCGACCACAAATGATTCAGAGCGCAAAAAATAATAGAACTGCGAAGAAACAAAAATGATTGTTTAAAGTCCTTGTCCGCCATGAATAAGGGTTTAAAGCTTGCTTGCAACCAGAGAAATCCCTAACAACCAGGCAGCGGCGGTAGATGTACGACTCTGCAAAACTAGATTTCAAACGGAATTACATTTATTAACAAGTCTAGCCTAAGATTGCTAAAATCATTAGAGGCAAGGGGGCTCTTTGAAGATGCTAAAATGAAAGAGATCATGGATACCAATTGGCAATTATCAAGGGAGAACAAAATTCTCAAAGATGAAATAAGTAAGCTTCAAATCTCCATGTCAAATGGAGAGCAAGAATTGATTTCGATAAGACAAGTTTTAGCACAAAGTGGCACAATAGACAAAAGCATATCAAGAGAGGTAGTTGAAAGCAGCAACTTGCAGATAAAAGAGATACAATCAGTCCTGGACAGCGTAAAGATAAAAGAAAACCAGCTGAGGGATCAATTAGAGGAGGCCAAAAGCTGGGCTCATGTAGTGGGAGGTCCCTCAGACACACACAGGGACCTCATAGAAAAGAAAGTTCGAAGACAGATAAGAGAAGAGAATGACAGAAATGTCAGGGCTGTGAATGTCATTGTTAAAGGGCTAAAGGACTATGGGGAGAATGAACCAACAAAGGAGCTAGCAAAAGATTTTTTTAGGGACGAGTTACAATGGATAGGTGTCATTCAACAAGCAAACAGAATTGGAAAATGGGTGAAAGATGGAAAGAGTAGGCACGTAAGGGTCACTTTGGCGAACATTGAAGATAAGAACAAGCTGCTAAGGAACAAGAAGTTTCTTAAAGGTACACAAATATACCTTGACGAGGACTTAACAATAGTCCAACAACAAGAAAGGCGTAAGGAGTGGGAAAAAGTAAAGGCAGCAAGGAACGAAGGAAAATGGGCTTGGTTACAAGATGGGAAAGCTCAAGTTAGTGACAGAATTACTCACCAAAAGTAGGAACTCGGGGCCCCCCAGGATCAGGTGTCAATAGTAAGTTGGAATTGTAGAGGTTACCCGTGGAGAAGAGGACCTGGTTTAGGGCCCATTGCAGAAGGAAAAGACATCATCATCCTTACGGAGACTCATGAGCATGATGGCTGTAAAATTCCAGACTTTGAAGGATATAAAAAAGCCTCCATTTGGAACGAGAGAACAGATAGTGGCAAAGGGCATGGTGGAGTTGCAGTCCTAATCAAAGAAATATGGTGCAATAACATTCAAGTCGAGAAAGAAGACCCAAACAAACAATATATATGGTTTAAAATAACAGAAAATCAAACTGTCATAAGAGTGGCTGCCTGCTATTTTGCCCCAAAAGGCTCCAAATCTTACAAGAAAAGGAACCTAGACCGTGAGGATCCTTTTGCTGCTCTAAAAAGGGACATTTCAATCTATAATGGCATGGGAGAGGTTATTCTAATAGGGGATTTTAATGCAAGGACTACAAACATACAAGCTCTCAGCTTGGCAAGCAACGACAAGGAGAAAGCTGATCCACTATGGTTGGAGGAAGAGGGACAGCACCTGTGGGAAAGGAATTCGCAAGATAGGAAGCACAATGTCACGCACTACGGGGCTGAGTTGTTGGGGCTATGTAGTTTATTCAACTTGGTCATTTGCAATGGTTTGAAAGCATGGCCAAACTCAGGCAACATCACCTGCAAAACATACAATGGACAAAGTGTGGTTGATTATGTCATTTGCTCGCATGTTTACACGTCAAAGATAAAGGAACTAGTGATTGGAAAATGTCCTTTAGAGCTGAAATCAGATCATAATCCAATATATGTAAATCTTGACGCCCACATTAGCATGCATCAAAGGGGGCAGATTCCTATCAGCAAAAAGAAAGTGCATCCGCAAGGTAGAATCATCATGAACCATGACAATCGGGAAGTCTTCAAGAATGCCCTCAAAAGGATTTTCATCGAGTATGAAAGAAAATTAGCTACCACAGGGCATCACACTATAAACAAGGACATGCTGATCCCTATTGTTCACAAGGCTTTGGATGAGTGTAAGAGGGCTAGGCCTAAGAAGGCAATTACTTCTACTTTCCCAGCAAACCCATGGTTTGATGAAGAGTGCAAATTAACAAAAAGAAAATTTCACCAGGGTGGAAGGACCACAGAAAACAAGAAAGAATACGAAAAGATGATACGGAACAAAAAAGAAAAATATGTTAGCACTAGAAGGCTGGAGTTGATTGCCCTTGGAAAGAACAACCCCAAGAAATTCTGGAAGGAGCTACAACAAAAAAGAAAACAAACAGAAAACAATATCACAAGCTCTCAATGGTTGGAATATGCAAAGTTACTGTATGAGCGGGAACAAGATAAACATAGACCCCCAACTATCAGGGCTGCCACTGAACTATTCACCATAGAAGACATCAATCAAGGGATAAAAAGGTTGGCTGGGGGAAAAGCACAGGATATTGATGGGCTGCAAGCTGAATTCTTAAAATGGGGCATTGAGGTCCTTGCGCCTTGCATCAAGGGCTTTTTCAATAGGGTTATTCAAGAGGGCTTTCCGGAAGGGTGGACTACTAGTGTTGTGGTTCCCCTATACAAAAGTGGGGACACTAATAACCCATCAAATTACCGCACTATTATGATTAATCCGCTTCTTGGAAAACTTTTTGGAAGCATGATTGAGCGTAGAATTAGTAGTTGGGCTGAGAAAGAGGGCAAAAGAGCTGAAGGGCAGGCTGGTTTTAGACCAAAACATTCCACTATCGATCATGGTATTACACTTAGATTTTTGATTGAAAAAATTTGGAACGTTCAAGGGGAGGAGGCTTTTTGCTGCTTTGTTGACTTCAAAAAAGCCTTTGACACAGTGCCACGGGGCAAGTTGTGGAATAGAATGGAGGAACTGGGAGTCCCAAGGGCTCTTAGGGCGGCTGTTCATAGGCTGTATGAGCAGGTCAGAGCTAAAATCAGAACTAATGAAGGTATGTCGGAGTGCTTTGGCAGTGACATTGGAGTCAAGCAAGGCTGCCCGCTTTCCCCAACGCTATTCGGGCTTTACATTGACAAGTTGGAAGAGTGGATAGACAAAGTTGGTGGGGAAGGTATTCAGTTGGCCAATTATGTAATAAAATTGCTCTTGTATGCCGATGATCTCATTTTGATTGCTAAAACAACACATGAGTTAAGAAAACATTTGAAAGCTCTTGAATCATTTTGTCAGGAAGTTGGGATGCAAGTGAATACTAGTAAAACCAAAATTATGATATTCTCTCTGAGAAGGAAAAAACAGCAAATTAGCTTTATCTTTGAGGGCAATCCGCTGGAAATTGTAGATGAATACAAATACCTTGGGCTAGATTTTCACTATAAGCTCAGTTGGGAAACTTGTAGAGCAAAAAGGATCCAAGGAGGCTGGAAAGCGCTCTACTCTCTACAAAACAGATGTAGAAATGCTGAGCTATGGGATTGGAAAACCAAGAGAACGTTGTTTGGCTTACTTGTGACCCCGGTGGTTCTATATGGGTGCGAAATTTGGGGCAGCAGCATGTCAGATCAGAAATGGAGGCAAGTGGAAAGAATTCAAAAGCATCTAATTGTTAGCAGCCTTAAACTCAAAACCACGATACCTTATGAGATTTTACTAGCGGAGTCAGGCACCTTTCCCTTGGAGGCTTTCGCGATGATTCGGTTACTATGTTACCTTCAAAAGGTTCAAAACATGGACGACCATCGGTGGCCTAAGCTAATCGTAAAAGAAAAGTTGGATAGAAGAAGGAATACATGGATGAAACAAAACAAAAAATGGATGGAAAAGTGGGGTGTGAATATGCAAGATTGTCCAAGTACAAATGAAGAAATAAAAAAATATGTGAAACAAAAATTCAAAAAAGCTTTATGGACAAAACAATCAGGGCGAAAAAAAGACTATTATATCAAAGAATTCAATCCTAAGGGGGACCATGATGAAAAGGCATATATAGGAGCAAATATTAAATGGAGAGCAAAGATGTTGATAGCTCAACTCCGAACTAGCTCACATCGTCTTAGATGTGAGACGGGCAGATGGATGGTTCCTAAAGAAGAGTGGGAAGAAAGAATATGTCGTTTTTGCGACATGGGATTAGTGGAGACAGAGTGGCACTTTGTTATGGAGTGCTCAGCATACAAAGATATTTGGGTCACTTATGGGGACATCTTACAAGTGGACAACTTAAATACCTTGTTTGAGGAGGAAAGGTTGGTCAAATCTGCAAATTACATCATCAAAATTCACTGTCGTAGAGCTAATCTCGAGCGAAGATCTCAGGCTGTTTAGGGTCTTCTCTTTTCGGTGGTGTTCTTGTGCTGTTCCTGGGTCCCATAGGCTGCTGTGGCCTTGTGGACGTTATTAAAATATTTCATTTCATTTCATTTCATTTCATTGTCGCCTTCGTATACGATCTCAAGACTAGAATGTTCTATATGTTTTGATCGTTAACTGAAAAGTCGTCTTTTGCATTAAATGCCTCCCGAAAATATCACGAGTCCGTATGTTTCTTGGGATGAGGAGGAGGGAGCTTTCAACAGTGAAACTCAGTACAGAAATCACCGCCATATCGTATTAATGAAGTGGAGTTAAGTATGTAATGAATGCGAATGTTTTTACAATCCGCAGACCACTTCGACACTTCTCCTCCAAAGATCTCATCACTATTTTTTTAACGCAGCCAGAAGTTTCTTGCACACACATGTTGCGATTATGTGAAGTTTATTGCCTACGTCAACCTCCAGCTGGTTATGTGGCATCGAGATTTAATACACTGCATATTGATATTCACAGCATGTGTAGTTTGGGGTATTATCGTCATTGTTTTCGAAGGCCACGAAGGAGTTACTGCATGTACTTTATCTCTGTCATGTCTTTTCACTTGTCTTTATGCCAACTTCATTGAATATGTTTAATGGCGAGAGATTACAAACAAATTCAGGTGCACGTTTCATAAATGATTGAGGAGATTTTTATAGTCGACAATGAGCACAAAATATCACAATTTGCAACAAACACAAAATATCAATTATCGAATGAAAAGTTGAATGATGAAATGGAGCTCAATCTCGTGAAGACTATGCCAAAGCTTGACATGGAGATTTGTACGTCAAACTTCAATATTTCAAGTGTAATGATTTTAACCATTAGTGTGAGAAGGTTGATGATGATCTAAAGAAACAATTTAGTTTCAAATCCTCGATGAGTAGATTAGACGTACAAGGTGGAAGTGGGATCAAGTTGGTCAATTGTTACTGGATGTTAGGTTAATAAGTTTAATGATGATCTAAAGAAGCAACTTACCTCCAAGTCCTTGATGAGTAGACTTGACACATGAGGTGGAAGTGGGATCAAGTTGGTCAATTGTTACTTGATGTTAGATTATTACGTATTCATAAGTTTGATGATGATCTAAAGAAACAACTTAGCTCCAAGTCCTTGATCAGTAGACTAGACAGACAAAGTGGAAGTGGGGTCAAGTTGGTCAATTGTTACTTGATGCTAGGTTATTACGTATTCATAAGTTGTCATATTTTGGTACTCCTAACTTCTTGATTCACTTTCTTTCTCATTTCCATCATGGTGTATTGTATTTGAATGGGAAACCTATTTTATTTTTTCTTTTATCATTTTCTAAACTAACTAGTCTAACTAGTCTTCCATGTGTTCAAGCATGGGAGGACAATAGCAAGTGATGCCTTGATTCTGAGAAGTCATTAGAGATAAATCATGATGTCACACAGGTGTATAATTTGGTCAAGAGATTATGATTTGATGAGTTATTGCATCAATTTTGGAGGATATATGTGTGCATGGATTGTAGGCTTGTTGTCCAATGAAAGTTTTGTGCAAGTTCACTCGTATGATGTCATGATCTCAATTGCATGTGCATGGTACTAAGTGGGGGGAAAACTTAGGTCATTTATGACTATGTATGTTTCATGGCTAGTGATATGATCCTAAATACAAAGCAAGCCTATGAAAAGGTGAATATTTTCAATATGGCACACTCCTAATTCTACACATGTATGATAGAATATTATGGCATCCCCATTAGAGAGTGATATTAATGAGGAAATAAATGTGCAAGTGTATTTTCTTAGATCTATTCTTGTATTACAAATACTGAAGATATTGTAGCACATGGAAAAATAATAGACAAGAGTGCTCATATTACAATGTGTAGGTGGTCATCATATGCCACTTTTTTTTTTATAGAACTCTTACATGTCACCTTCCAAGTTTTTCACCATTAGTCATGCTATATATTGTGATGGTGGAGATCACACATCAATCCTATTGTCATATGTATTGGATAAGAGGTATGTTGATGTCGAGTGATTATAGTTGAAAGATGGTATCCCAGTTGAGACATTAATTCATCCTATTGCCTACCTTGAACCATACCATCTACTCTCTAGAGAAATTGTGAGTAAAAAGAGGAAGAATAACAAAGGAAAGGGAAAAAGAAAAATTGCCTCCTCTAAAATAAAAGTATGAAACCATAAGGGTTCATATTCAAGTTGTCAAGGATTGTGAGGTAGAAGTTGAAAAGGCACATGAGAAAATCTAATCACAAAGCATGCCTTAGTCACCAACACATCAAGATCCACTTATGGAAAAGTCAAAGGAAAGTGGATCTACCTTAAAATTAGCATAGCACAATTCACCACCCCCATCACCTCCATCAACTTTGCTTCCATCTTTACATTTTATTCTAGTTTCTAGCCCTTCAACCCCTCTATTGCATGTACCTTTGTTGTCTCTACCTAAGAAGTTGTCAGTTCACACATTGCCAATCAAAGGAGAGACCATGGAGTAACTTAAGTCCATGTCTCAACCATGCACATGCATTTTCTTAGGATAAGGGCTCATATTCCAATTTTATAACATATCATCTATTTGGCCAATCTTTGAACAAATATTTGGAGCCATATTAGGCCTCACCAAGGCTATTTCCCTTCCTAAAGAATCTAGAGGTGTTGCGATGCTAGAATTTTTAGACGAGTAGCTAAGTAACACTTTCATGGAACATGGTGTACATTTATTTGATGGAAGCCTAGTTGTTCTCTTTCTTGGAACCATCCAAGCCATGTTATCACACTTTTCAAATAGTTCACATAATGTGATATGCATGAGAAAAGTAATTGAGTATCAAGTGAACTAGTACAAAGTAATATCTTTAGTAGATTAGAATGAGATATTATGTAGATAAAATATTGAAAGTCATAGGAACAAATAAATATGCTCCAATAATATGTGAAAGTGCACGATGAGAAATAAGCATGTAAAGTATTACTTTTGAAATTGCCAAAGTAGATGCAACAATATCTTATGTATTTCATCATCTAAACCTATTGCAACATGATATAGTGGTCATGCATCCTAATTTATATCATCCCATCCTTTATATGGACCAAGCCCTAATGATGGTTTTCTTAAGCAATTTGATATTTTAGAAAAAAATAGTTTACTAACTACTTGTTGCTCTAACACCACTGGTGTCACTCTTAAGCGAAGTTCCAACAAAATCAATAGTCATGTGAAATACTATGTCATATTTGAAGTATTACATGTCAAAACTAGAGGTTACACTAAAAGAGGAAGCACAACCACAACTTGCTAAAGATGTTCCCAAATTACCTAAATTAGATTCCATCTTGGGTCTCTCCATAGCCACTCAAGCAATGAATATGAAAAGGATGTGGCTAAATTTTAGTAAGTGGCCAGTATGGTGTTGAAAACACGAGCTTTGATGGATGTGTACTTAGCCCCACAAAAGGTACAAACCTTAAACCTAATGAAGTAGGTTCATTGAGAATTAAAATGGATGAGTTGCAAGTGCTCATTGATGCAAAGACCATTGAATATAAAACAATGTTATTGTTGTTGGAATCAAAGGTGCATAGAAATATAGATGGTGCTTTCAAAATTGTGTAACATGGCCAACACTTATAATTATTTGTGGCATGGAAGAAATTTAAAATAAACAAATACATAAGACTATCTACAACATCAATGATAGTGTCATTAAATTTCATGGTTTGCCATAAAATGCCTATACATGACTCCAAAAAATTTGGATGAATGAAATCTTACCTTTTTCCCCTAAGTGTAATCAATCCTCTCCTTCAATTGTTGATCATATTTTAATTTTTGTATGATTTTTTTTCTATAATTTGGTTATTTTATTATTATTACGAGCTAGCATTGGAAATGTGCTTCAAGTTGCTCATTGTGATATTATTGATTAATTCCTTTAGTTTTAAGAAATACAATTGATTATGGTGAAATAAATAAAAATTTAGCAAAAGAAAAAAGCCTATAGATTATATTAATACTTATAAATAGTTACAACATATGGTATAATATAGCTGAACGTGACCAACAAAAACCTTTACAATTGCTATCTATCTTCCCTCCCCTATACGCCACTGCAAATTTACTGTTCTTTAGACTACCCAAAACCAAAAAAGCAAAGCTATAACCATATATGGATTACATTAGCACATATATAAGTGAAAAAAAACTGATTACATTCCCCTATGAGGACTAGTGAAATAACTATTAACTTCTATGTTTTTTCCTATTTATTTACATAATTGTTTTGATTTTGATATTAACAACGCTATTTGTAATTATTTACACCTTCATAGATGACAACTTGTTTGATTTAATCATATTTAAAATATACCGTGAGAAATTGTAAAGGACCATTTTTTTGATAGGGGATTATGTAGAGATTTTTGAATTAACATGAAAGTGATTATATTATTTTTCTACCAAAACTATATGCTAATGAGTTCACACCTAATAATTTTTATACATGTGTAAATACACTAGTGTTCTAAATATCTAAAAAAAGTAACATTTTTATAATAAAATTTAAACTTGACATGCAATCATATTTAGTTTTTTTTAAAGTAGACATAACTTAATGATTTTTATTTAGTTTATTGCAGCCCTAATAAGTGTGTTATGACACAAATTATAGAGAAAACATATAATTTGACTCTTTTGGTGTACCCACTTACCTAAGACCTAATCCAACACAATGTTATGCTAGATATCTATTCATTTTTTATTGAATTAATTGTTATTATCTTACTCATCCTAGAATTGACTGCACTTGTGACTCTACCTCCTAAAAAAGATCACAAGCATGATCTCATCCCCATATTTCCAAATTTTAAATGATAGATTTTTATACGATGACAATATTAAAATATAGTTCCATTACTTATCATTGTGGTCATCACAATTTGAATTACACATATAGATTGTGTATATGTATATATCATTGAATAATCATGAATTAGAGAAGAAAAAATATTGAAGAAAATTTCTCTTGTTGTAGATAATTAAATATCAATCATTGTCTATTAATATTAAGAATCAACAAAAATAAAATAAATAACAAATCAAGGAATCAACATCCTTTTTTAAGGCACACTTAAAAGAAATCTTTGATACAATCACTCATTTATTTGTATTGAGATTTAGTGATCAACGAAGCGACATCCAATGCCACCTCACATTAGTATCCATTACCACCTCTTATTTTTTCATATCCATGTTAAATTTAATTCTTGGGGCTTGACTGAAGTGCAAGGAGTTCATGAAATTTAATCCTTACATGACATGCCCCATATTTCTCCATAACACCACTTTTTTCCTTACCTTGAATATTAACAAGTGAACAAGCTTTACATGTTTCAAATATCTCTTTTTAAATTAGGATGGGATCATGTTCCTAAATAGTGTTGTAACTTTGGTGTGTTATTCATTTACAAAGAGGTCATTAGTGGGAGAATAATATTTGAGCCTTTAGTGAGCTCCTATTATGTAACAGTTTGATCATAGACTAAAGAACAGTGGTTGAAGCTTGTGTAGTACATTGCGGTAAGAATTAGACTCTACACTATGGTTTGAAAGTGTCATGGACATTGGTGAAGCAATGATAGAAACCATTATTATTTCATTTTTTAGAGTATATTCCTAGATTATGTGCAAATTATTTGGGTGACACTACTATAATGCATGTGACAACAATACAAGATAGATTGATGCTTTAGAAGGAACATTGATAAATTATATAGATTATTAAAAGTGATGTATTTATTACCACTTGAGCTAGTTTTTGGTCTTGGAAATGCATCAAAATACTTTGTTTAAGTATCAATAGATGTGTTGGTCAACAACCTATGACTTAGTCATTGCAATATTATCAAAGAATATAAAAAATATGTCCATTTGGAAGTTCATTTTGGAGGTGACATGTGGTATGTATAACATCACAATATGGTTTTTGTTTGGTTATATGAGGGTTGAAATTCCACAAATGGTTAATGCATTGATTTAGTTGGAATTCCTAGAGCAACTTTGTCTACATCTAGTTTGGAACATATAATGAGGTAGATTGATGCTTCATTGGTGCTTGATGATGTGATGATGTTATGAGTGTGTCAAGATTGTGCACTAGAAGATTTTACATTGAGGAAGGAGAAATAAGGAGAATATATCATATTTGGATTCTACCTTATTAGAGAAATACAATTGTCTATTCTCTTCTATTTCTAGGTTTTTTGAAAGGGTTTCCTAGGCTAAACCTTGTGTCTCATATGTAATGTGGATTGTGTATGATTTCATGCTCTTTAATTTTTTTTTACTAATTGAATTGAAACAACATAGCTTGAATTTCAATTATTTAATCTAAATTTCTAGGGAAAATAAGTCAACAACCATCAAGATTAATTTCAAATAGATCCAATATTAGAGGCATATATTTTGATGTCATTTTTTTTTGTATGAGAGTCGTATTAGCTATGGATAGAGTCATCAATGTGCTAATAAAGTTGTGTAAACTACTATATTAAAAGTAATTGCAAATAGTAATAAATCTAAAATATTGATTAAAGTGTTATGTAATAACCACTAAATTAATGTGGAGAAGCATATAGTCAACAATAAAAATATACACTCATAAAATAAAAAGCATAACACTAGATGTACATGGAGAAACCATTAAAAAAGTCACCAAAAAAAGAGTATACATCTATATCAATTCATTAACAATGTGTTACAATAATACATCCAACTTATGTCCTTAATTTGATAGTGTAACAACTTTCAACCTAAAAATACCCATGAAACAACTATTTAAGACATAAAATTTATAGAGAAATGAGAGGGAAATAATAAATAGTTTCCTAAAACCAAAACTACCAAAACACATGGTATGAAAAAATCTAATGCCTCCATAAAAAAATTTGCTAATTCCTTCGAGAATAGCAAACTATAGTTGCAAATAATTTACCAATAAACCCTTTGGTACACATCCCTAAAATTAGCACCCCATTTCCGAGAATTGGCTATAACCTAGATCAATCATGTTAGGAATAAAATTCTTTACATCTTCTCAAGCCTGTTGAAAATATTGCCAATTATTCTCTTCTTTAAACAATTTCTCATAGAAATTTTGGTTCATAAATTAGTAATTTCAATAGGGTCAGAATTTAATCTTCCTTTATCCATTATAGTCCCAATTTTCTCCCTCTTATGTTTATAGTTAAGATAGTTGAAGAAAAATCTGGATCCTGTATTCCCTTCCTTTATCCAATGAAGTCTAGCTCTAATTTTGCCCCCCTGTGCCTTGTAGTGGTCTAATTTGCATAGCTTCACTTCAATGACAATAATAGTTCTCTTGCCATTCTCTTGCCAAAGGCCCAAAGAAAATCAATGCATTGTGTTATAGTTGTGCATCACCATTCAATCCATGACTCGTCCTCTTGAGGTTTCAGAATAGAATTCCAAAGCATAAATACATTATGTGTCTTTTAAATGGGAGGTATTAAGTTTGTAGGTAGTTCAATAGAAGGGGTGGCTTTATGAGTAAACAAAATAAAGCAAATGATAGGAAAATGATTAGATAAGGTAGTTGAGTAATCAACTTGCACACATGAACCTAAAGGAGAAACATCCAAATTAAGGTTATGAGAAATTTAGAATTGATCTAATCTACTCAACTTCCTATCATTTTCTGATCTACAATTGGACCATGTAAATCAATTATTTTCATGATTGGAAGAACTATTATAAATGGGATTGACTACCCCAACAATGTTTCGATAATAAATCCATTTTTCAAATTCATCATGGTTGAGTTTGAAATAGTTAAACTGACTATGATCTTCATGATGCTTGAGCAACCATATAAAGTCTCCTCCCAACACCCAATCAACATTAGGGAGGTAATTGGACATCCAATCCCAAAGAATAGATTTGTCTCTAGGATTATTGGGAGCATATATGGAACAAAACCAATAGGCTATCCATTAATAAAAGAAAGGGCCCAAACACAACTATGTGATGGATCTTCCCCTTTATCAATGACATGTTTAGAAATCCAAGGAGATAGCCCAAGAACAACTCCACTACAACCATTATTATGGGAAGTATGATGGAACATTGCTTCTTTCCAAAGATTGGAAAGAGTCACATCTAAGCGTTCATTACTTAATTTGACTTCTTGTAAGAATAAAACATTTGGCCTCCATTTCAAAATTGTGTCTTTAACTTGAAACTTCCTTTGAGGGTGAGAAATCCCTCTCACATTCCATGATTAAAAAAATTCAATTCATAATTAATTAGAAAGGTTATTATCATCTTCTTGTGGTAAGACTCCAAAGTGGTTAGAGAGGGAAACTACTTGCTTATCACTCAATCTTTCATTTAAAATAGGTGGAGACCTTGACCTATGTCTAGAATTAGGAGAGGGAGAGACAAACCTATTGGGGGACTTCAACAAGCCTTGAGAAGGATGGTCAAATTGTTTGTTGGTTGTAGAATGAGGCCAAGAGGAAGAGGGAGATGGTTCCTTCCTCTTCCTAACAATTCTCCACTCATTAGACATATTCACATATTTATAAGAAAGGCTTGAAGGGTGTGATTTAGAAGGAGAATGATCACTAAGGGAAGGAAGAATAGTGTTAGTTTGAGAGGGAGGTGGAGATGGTGATTTAATGATAGAAAAGGGATTGAGAGTAGGTTTTGGGATAGAATTAAATGGAGCCAATGTAGAGTGAGAAAGGACAAACTTGTTTCTCCTGAATAGACAATCACAGATCAAATGGCCCTCTTGTTGACAAAAAAAGAAAGCATTGGGCTCGTTATGTCGAAGGTGATTCCTCAATGAGCTGAGGTGACTTGCCTTCGACAATCAATGGTTCATATCATTTGAGCACAATGAAATATGATTGAATTGTTTTAAGTCATCGATTGTGAAAATAAGGGAGGTTTCTTAATGGAAACACCTTTATTAAAGGGAAACCGATTACAAACCATTTGATTTAGGGAATATTTTTACTTCTCATAAAACTTGACCAACACGTTCTGTATTGTCCTTTAATTACATAATCGAGATGTAGAGAACACTCTGGATCACCACCTTGGTATTGTATATCAAAGCAAGCACCAACATTGACTAAACTATTACATATAATATAATATATAATGAATTTATTTTATTATTATATTATTATATTTTAATTAATTTTATATAATGTAATTTATTAAATATATATTATAAATAATATTTTATTTATTACAAAATTTAATTATTAATTAAAATATTATATATTACATATTTTACGCCGAAGGCGTATCCTTACTTGAGATGCACAAGCTAAGTTTTGCCATCGACAGCTCGTATCATCCTTTCGACCATAGAAATAATGTATGTCGTTCATCGCAGACATCAAGCATTTGGTCACTTTCACCACTTTTACCGCCTTGGGGATTTGACATGAGGGTAATAAATTAAAAACCTCCACTAATTTGATTTACGTGCGCAGTCATTCGCTGGCTAGAGGAAAATTTCCCCGCACGTTGCCATAAAAAAAATAGATCTGTCACTTTAAACAACGGTTAAATAATAAAAAGTAGTTAGAAGATAAGAATATGCAAATGTTTGGTTTTAAACCAACATATAAGGTACGTGGAAAAGAAACAACCACATGCTACATGGTGAACTAGACGTATTGCAGAACATAATATTAATTAAAAATATGAAAATTTTATAACTTCCTCCGCATGGATCTCTTCAGCATACCCATTGCACACGGTGCAATTGCTAGTTATATCTATGTTATTTAATTATGTACTTATTTTATATATAAAATTATATTAATTATTTTATATTATATAAACAATTAAATATAATATAGTATATAATGAATTTATTCTATTATTATATTTTATATTCTATATAATGTAAATTACTAATTATGTTTTTTAAATAGTATTTAATTAATTATAAAATTAGTTTTTATTAAAATATTATATATTAAATATTTTTATATATATATATATTATTTGATTATGCATTTATTTTTATATACAAATATATTATAATTATATTTATTATCATATGTGAAATAAACTAATAGATATAATATAATATGCAATGAATATATATACTATATATTTTAAATATAAAAAATTTGAGAGAGAGGTGGAGGGAGTGAGGGGTAGATGAAGAGAGAGAAAGTAGAAAGGAGAGAGAATAAGAGAGGTAAGGACACTTCTTGCTTCTCCCTCCCTACCTCTATCTTTATCTCTCTATCTCTTCACCCTCTATCTATTACTTATCTCTATAACCTCGTTTATCTCTCTCTTGCTCCCTTTATCTATATTTTCCCATCTCTCCCTCTCCCTCTCCCTCTCTACCTTATCTCATTATCTCTATCTCTCTTATTCATTCCATCTCTCTCTCTCTCTCTCTCTATATATATATATATATATATATATATATATACTTCTCAATATATATAGAGTTTCCTATATCTTTATCTTTCTATCTTTCCATCTCCCCCCTCTCATTATCTCCCTCTTTCTATCTTTATTTCTCCCCTTCCCTCTTCCTCTCTCCTTCCATCTCTCCCTCTATATATTTATCTCTCCCACCCCCTCTATCTTTCCCAAGTTATATCTATCTCTCTGTCTCTCTTTTCTATCCCAATCTCTCCCTCTTTCTATCCTTATCACTCCCTCTTTCTATATCTCTCTACTTCTCCTCTCTCTTCTCTTTGTTTCTCTCCCTCCCTAGATATCTATATCCCTCTCTCTCTCTCTCTCCATATCCCTCCCTCACTCATATACATAGACACTCCATGTTTCTCCCTCCCTATCACTCCCTACCTCTCTCTCCCTACCTCTCTCTGTATACCTCTCTATACTATATCTCCCTATCTCTATCCCCCCCTTATCTATATCATTCGCTCTCTCCCTCTCTCCCCCTCTCCTCTCTCTCCTCTCTCTATCTCTTCGCTTCTCTCTCTCTCTATCCATATCTTTCTCTACCTCTATCTCCCCATCTCTCTATCTCTCTATATCACCCTCCATTTGTATATCTCTCCCTCTCACTCTCCCTCTCTATATGCTAAGCTATCTCTAACACTGCCTCTATCTCTATCTTATTATCTACATGTCACTTCCAATCTCTATCTTTATTTGTCTCTCTCTCCCTCTCTCATTCTCTCCCTATCTCTTCCTCTCTACATATTTACCTCTTCTATATCTGTGTATCCCTCTCTCTCTCTCTCTCTCTCCCTCTCTCATTCTCTCCCTATCTCTTCCTCTCTACATATTTACCTCTTCTATATATGTTTATCCCTCCCTCTCTCTCTCTCTCCCCTCCTTTCCCCCCACTCTGCCTCTATCTCTCCCTCTTTCTATCCCTATCTCTCCTCTCCCTCTTTATGTATTGCAAACATAACATGACTTTGTTGGTAGTAGAGCTTGATTATCTTTCTAATACAAAAGTTTTGTTTTGACTATATTTGGATCTTTGTACGTGGATGCATGTAATTGATTTGAAGCTATCACTTCTCAACTTAAAGCTTTGTTACATAAGCAACATCATTTGTTAAATGACCTACCAATTGACTTCATACACTACACAAATGTATAAAAAAAATAAAAAATAAAAAAATCTTAATTAACCTTCCACACTTCTTGGACGTACCCATTGCACACCAAAATACGATTGTTAGTTTAAATAGACTATTGACCGTTCTATTTCAAAACTAAGACCATACAATTTAATATTTTCTGATAAAGGTTTGTTTAAATCCACTTCGGGTGTACTCTTCAACTGGAAAATTTATCATATATAAACTGATCAGAGCTACTCTAACAGATATTAGGGCAACTTCAAGGAGTTCTTTTTCTTTTCTTTCCACGAAATTTCGAAGAATGTGTGACATTAATTCAGGTTAACACTTGGAATGCGCTAAGAAAAGTTATATGACGTACTCTTTTCACTTGCCAGAAGGATAGAATTAGAGAGCTGAATTATATGACGTACTCTTTTCACTTGCCAGAAGGTTAACAAGCAAAGACAGACGCGAGGAATTCTTTGAGCATTTGAGACATTGTTTTTCGAGGTTGTAGAAGGTTATAACATTGTTTTGAATCTTTTTATGATTGAATTTTGTTTTCTAACCTCTGTAGAAATCGATGCATCTAATTTTTTAGATGCATTTTTAGGTGCCTGGTTTGTGCTTTTAATCTTTGCTTACTGAAAGTGCATACGGTTGACATTGCTTTTATTTTGATTTTCTTGATGTTAAATTGGTTGGAGTGCTTCGGTTGCAGAACATATATACAATTCTTATGCATATCACGTTTTGATATATATACCTAATTTGTTGGGTTTAATAGGACTTTGAATTCTGCACTTAGCAATGGCGACTCCGAGAGAGCATATTGAAGAGATAAGAAGAAATAAATTTTCCATAGGTGGAGAAGACAACCCCCTTTACATTTTTGGGTCTGTAAAATTGAGGTTTGGGTTTTTCTGATTTTGCAGAATGCAGAAGACAATGAGTATGCAGGTGATGTTGAACCATCATTGGAATTTGTGGTTACGAGCAGAGACGTGACTGGTGTGGGTGCCCCTGCTACTCTGTTGCTGTTTAACAATGAGAAGGGCTTCACTTCCAAAAACATTGAATCCCTCTGCAGTGTTGGACGATCCACCAAAAAGGGTCGAAGACAGGGAGGTTACATTGGAGAGAAAGGTAATTGCCCGTGCCGTTAGAATCCATTGTTTAGTGTTTATAAAATTTGTCTTGCTGCAATTATAGGAAGGCCTGCAAATGAATTAAGGAGACCATGTGTTCCAACCGGCTTTTGCTTGAAAATGGTGTTTGTACAGATTATGTAGAAAATGAATTCTCTATGCGTTCTTTGAAAGTAGACATTCAGTTGTGGATGATGGAGATCTTTAAAATGACAATAAATGTTCTGTACTAACCATATTTCGTAGTGTCCAGCAAAAATGGGGTCTTACACAGGCTATTAGTGGTTCAACAATGTAACCCTACCTCATAAAGTAAAACTCCTGCAATGAAGTTTTCTGAAAGGAGGAAATGGTTATTACTCTGCATTTGGGTTAATGGTAGTTAGGACTCTCTTTGAAATGCAAGTTGAAATTAATATGGGCTAGTTTGTGATCCCGCTGCATTTCTGTTGATTATACTTTGTCATTGTACATTCAATTTACTTATATATAGAATCGAATAGAATAGAAGATTTTTATCGTCCACAAGACCAAAAGAAGGTCTATGAGATAGTGACCTCTAATATATGACCATGAATTAGAAAGCTACTGGTAGAAAATTTCAGAATAATTCTTTCTTCATTTCAATGACAGCTTTTGATAGAAAATTTAAGGATAATTTTTGTTTCATCTCAATGACAGTTAATAGAGTGGGATCCAAAATGTTGAGGCAATTTTTTTTAATAGAATTTTCTACCCAAAATTTTCTAATTCATTCTCATGAACTGTGGAAATATCATGTTGCTTATATATCGACGTTAAATTAAAAGAATACTCTGATTATGACTGAATTGAATGAGGCAAGCATGTGGAACAGTCAGTCGAATGACTGATCAGACAACAGGAGGGGATTTAATTATGTTAGTCTAGACTCTAGAGGGACAAGCAGACAAACTGTGCAGATCTTGTTAATTTGGACAAGATTTTGAGTAAAATTTGCAGCCCCCATCCCTTTTCTTGGCTGAATATCTGAGCTATTCCTGTTTGTGTTTCTGTGCTGAGCGTGGGGTTATATTTTTTTTTTGATTGATTTGTAATTACCTCTGTTCTATGTCCTTTAGTTATTTGAGAGTGAATTCATTTAAGCAAAGAGTTGTGTAAATTGAGCTTTTGATAGGACAAAATGAATTACTCTTTATTGCTTTAGCAGGGATGTGGGGCAACTATCCTTTAATTTCCTTAGGAAATTAGCTTCTATTGGGTTTGTCAAAGAGAGGAAAATTTATAAGAATCTATGCATTTTAATGTTAACTACATCCTACAACAAAGTGCCAAATTCGTAGGGCCTTGTGAAGTAGTATTTAGGTGCACAAATATGATGTGAAGAGGTTGATAGCTCTATCTTTGTACGGATGTAAAATATGAAATAAGCTGCTTTTATGTTCTTTGTATTGATGGGTATGTGTTTATAAATTTTAGGGGGGATTATTTTGGGTGTTATTTTAGGTTTTTAATTTTGAGTCATGTTTTAAAGTATTTAGATTTATTTTTGTTTAGAGGTGAAGAGAGATTTATTATTGTATGGAGAATTATTGAGTTTTGATTTTCATTATTCTATTTTTTTTTGTTTCAAATAGTATATGCACTATTTTTATAGCATAAGTTCATTTGACTTCTTTTTTTCTACACAACAGTGCAAGAAGTCAAATAGACATATACAATAGAAGTAGTGCATATACAATCTAGAATAAAAATAAAATATTAGAAATCAAAGATAATAGGGGAGAGGACCCAGTAGTTGTGCACCCTAACTTCGCGCTTCTAATTATCCTACGTGGAAATTTTAAATCACTCCCAATTTTTTACAGCAGCTTACTTGGCAAGTCCCCTGCTTATAACTAAGGTTTCAGGGCCACATCATCAAATATGATGCCACACCAGCATGTTTTTTTATCAAGGTGTCCAAAAAGGCCCAAAAAAAAAAGTGAGACCAATACTTGTGCATTCACAGCATGTTTTATTGAGAGCTGATGTGGAATCACATGATTGGTTGCTTTTTAGATTAAAGGAATACATTTTGTTTAATTATGGGTAGTCATCATCAACACTAACAACTTTAAAGTCACAACTATTAGTCCAATGTTGATAAAAATATTGGACATTATATAAACAACTACTATCACAACTATTGAAACATGCTCAGGGTCCTCTCCCCTATTCAATATTTTTATCTAGAAAAACTTAATTGTTGTCCAATACAATAATGAATCTCTTTTACTTCACTCTTAAAAATGTGATATCAATGTATTACATAAAATCAAAATCATGAAAAAGATAAACATAAATGCTTTAATGCATAAACTAAAACAAAAAATATCCACTCTTAACATTATACACGAAAAATATAGATAAATCCCACCCTTGCTATTAAACATGAAAATATACAATATGTATTCTAACAACTTTATCAAACATAATTAAATAAACTCATCTTACAATAATAGTGACCTCTCTTACAATAATAGTGACTTGTTAAGACACTTTACAATCCCAATCTAAATTCTCTTCCATATTCATTGTCTCAATCATAAGGCATAGTTCAGAGTATTTCTTATCGGAAAGCATATAGCTTAGATCTCTTATATTCTGTACTCCAAACTTAACAATGAAAAGTATGTGGCCGAGTATTCATAATTACTAGGTGGTTGTTGGGATCACATTGTGTAATTCTTAAAATATTAAAACCTAGGGTTGAATCTATGTTTTTTTTTGCTTGGAAATGATAGATTAGGATAAATAGCATTATTCTTTTCATTATATGTATAAAATTGAATTAAGAACTTACAATCTTCTTGTGTCAGGCTATTATTGTGATGAAGTTTGATATTTTTTACTTTCTTGTGGTGGTTATGATTATAAGGCTGCATTTTTTGTTTGTTTGTTATGAATTAAAAATTTTAAATTATACTTGAAGAATTGATCAACTTTTTTAAGTAGATGTGCTAGTGAATAAAATGAGTTGTATTTTTAACTTGAAGTACTTATTTTTGGAAATTAGTTTATTAGTCAAACATAGATAAAAATTAGTATAGATATTTTAAATATATTTATTTCAAATTATTTTATTTATTTAAAAATATTTTACTTTTTATTAATGGTAAAGGTGAGTTTTTGAAAGTGGCCAAACCTTTATCATCTATAAAGTGGGAAATATACAATGTTGAAGCCCAACAAAACAACAAAGAACACTTACAAGAAACAACCAACACAAAGGCTTCAATACAATAACATACACTCAGCAAAGAAGTTCAAAACAACAGATTTAAGGTACACAACCTATGGACCAAACGAAGTCAATTGAATCAAGGTGGTTTGAAACTGAAACGCTGTAGGGAGCACTGAACTTTATCCATGGATAAAAGTCTTTCCAAGTTGTTCTCCCTTTTCAAGTGTATCTCTCAAGTTTGAATGATTAGAAGGATCAGAAGAACTTGCTAATATTTCCCCTTATTTAAAAATGTTGAACAATCTCCACAACTCATTTCATTTCATTTCTGGGGTTGAAGACACAAGAATATTGGGTTTCATTCAAACACCAACTTTCCTTAGATTCCACCTCCTACAATCCTCTGATGTTGCTTTTAAAAGGGCGTTGAAGTATAAGTAATTACTTCTGGCAAGGGGTTTTCTTCCACACTATAGCTTGCCACAAATCTCATCTTGTAAAGGCAGAGATTGTTCCTTTTGCCTTCAAAAAGATAGTTGTTTCTTGTGTATGAACATTTTGATGCTGCATGATTAGTTCTCTCACCATTCTTTATTTTGATATTTTTAAAAATTGAAAATTAAAATTAAATAGAAGAAAATTGCTTACTCATATTATATATTCTATTGATTGAAAATTTTCATGTTAACTATATAATAATGTAATTCAGATACTACAGATTATTTCCATTATATAATTTTTAAGCATCATTGGTGAAGTTCTATATTTTCTTTTGAATTTCTCTGAAAGGATATATTGTTTCTTCTGAATTTCAGGAATTGGATTCAAGAGTGTTTTCTTGGTAACAAATCAGCCTTGTATTTTCAGCAACGGATATAAAATTCGATTCAATGAAATCCCTCCACCTGGGGTCAAAATTGGGTATATAGTTCCAGAGTGGATCGACAAGCCAAATATTGAAGATTTGAAAGAAGTATATAGTAGCCAATGCCAAGGTGAGCTTCCCAATACTATTATAGTTCTCCCTTTACGCACCGAGAAGGTGGAAGGGGTGAAGGACCAGCTTGCAAACATTCATCCAGAAGTCATTTTGTTTATGTCCAAAATTAAAAGACTCTCCGCCCGTGAAGATGTCCAAAATCAAAATCCGCGGGTGAATACAGTGTCTGTGTCCCAGGAAATAGCATTTCAGGATGTGAAAAATGAGGGAAGTGAATCATTTATTCTCCATCTATCGGCAGAGCAAAATGGGGAATCGAATCGAGAATGCAGTTATTACATGTGGAGGCAACGATTTCCAGTAAATTTGAACAACCGGGTAGAGGAGAGAAGAGACATTGACAATTGGGTGATAACACTTGCTTTTACCCGTGAGGATCGAGTTACCACAAGCAACAGGGTAGGTGCTGGTATTTATGCATTTCTTCCCACAGAAATATTCACTGGATTGCCCTTCATAATTCAAGCAGATTTTTTGTTGGCGTCCTCGAGGGAAAGTATTCTTTGGGACAACAAGTGGAATCAAGGGATACTTGACTGCATTCCCTCGGCATTTTGTGAAGCTTTCCTTTCTCTTGTGAAGAGTGTGAGAGGGGCTCCTCCCTCTGCGAGATCATATTGCTTCAGGTACCTCCCCGTTAATTTCCCCGCTTATCTGCAGCTAAGACGAATTCGGGAAGGAATCCAAACCAAGCTCAGGACAGAAGAAGTCATCTTATGTGAACCTGAAAATGCTTACTGCGTGCCCATTCAAGCTCGCAGAATACTTCCAGGCTTTAGAAGCATATTAGAAGAAGCAAACGAAGAAGTCCTGGAAAAGCCCAATGCTCTGTGGTCTACTGGAGTGTTCATAATACACTCTTGCCTTGACAAATCAAGTTCTCTGGATTTCTTGGGAGTGGACTCTGTGCCTGATGAGTGGTACTTCACATGTATTCGAAGTATGCCTGGTTGGCTTGCAAATCTCTCTGAGAATTTATATGTGAAACTCCTTTGCTTTATCGCCGACCATTGGAACAGAGGAATTCCAAGCTTTCTCCAGCAGTTTCCTCTTATTAAGTTTGACAATGGCTCCTATGGTGTGGGGTGGGCAAGTTTGTCAGATATATCTTCTAAGGGAAGCAAATATACTTTTCTTCGGAAGAAAGAGATATTGCATGGTTGACGAGGTGGAATAAAGAGCTGGGAAATGCTCCACATTACAAATTCTTGCCAAATGCAACACAGATGGCCATGCAAAGTTTGAGCTACCATGAACAGTCAAGATTGCGAGGATGGCTAAATCAATATGGTAAGATCACTGAACTTTCTATTGCAAGTTTCAGTAAGCAGCTTCTGGAAGAAGTGAAGGCATCTAGAAGTAAGGAATTCATAATTCGTGTGGCTCAGTTTTTACATTTCTCGTCTATCAATGGTTATATGAATTCAATAGAAATGCTCACTTTGTGTAAGGAATTGCCTGTAGTTAGTGATTCGGGATCCATAGTAAGTAGTTGCAAAGCCAAACTTGTGCCTGCATCTATGGGCAATTGGCAGAGCTAATAGGAAACAATCTATGGGCTGCAGAAGGGATTGTTCCACTGTCATCTGCTTACATGGAAGCAAATGCCAGTGGACTAAGAGGGGAAAGGGAAGATGAACTTGAGTCGTTTATGAGAAGTGGTCTTGGAGCAGTGGACATTCCCAAGCTAAAACCTCCCAATGCACCATTGCCTGCAGTTTCCTCTCCCATCAGAGAAGATCAAGTTGTTCTGCTTTTAGAGTGGATTCATTATTTGACTGTGGACTGCTATATGTCCCTGCCCAACATATTCCAAAGTAGTATCATGGAAGGAAAATGGCTAAAAACACACCGAGGGTATGAGTCTCCAAATTTATCTTTTTTGTACAATACTGAATGGTCATCGGCTGGTGCAGAGTTAAACGACCTTTCTTTTATAGATTGTAGTTTCTACACGAGGGACATGAATGAATTCAAGAGTGTCCTCCAACGGATTGGGGTGCTAGTTGAGTTTGGAAAGGGATGTGAAATAGTTGCCAGAATAGTCCAAATGCACACAGATTTTGAAGTCATAACAAGGCTTTACAAATATCTTTACCTGTTTCCATTGGCTGCCTAGTTGCTCTGACTCTCTCAAAATTTGGATTCCACAAAGTGATGGGCTTGTGGGTGAGTGGAAGGATTCAAAAATGTGTGTAGTCCATGATGACAATGGTCTCTTCAATGATAGGCTACAAATCCTAGAAAGGTATTATGAAGGCACGCTACTTCCCTTTTTTTCTGTCAATCTTGGTGTGTCTCTACATCCCAGGATTGAGGACTACTGCAATTTGTGGCTGGACTGGATAATGAGTAATCATGTAGTAACTGAGGCCGAATGTTGTTCAGTTTGGAGGAATATTCTAAAGCATTGGAGTCAATCTTCTTGAGCTATAAAAAGACTGTTAGGAAAGCAAGGTCTAAAGTTTCCAGCTCACACAAGCGGTGGACATATTCAATTATGTGCGTCTAGTGAGACCTTTATTCTTGAAAGAGTTATTCGGAAAAACTTCTACAAAGATCAAATTTGCATGGCATCCTAACCCTTCAGATCCCAATATACCATTGGATTTATTGTTTTCAATGTATGAGTCTCTTGGAGCTCGAAAAATATCACAAGCAGTAGAGAAAAATGAGGTGTCTGTTTCAAGTGACATCTATTTGCACAGGCTTCAAGCAGGAGAGGGCTTGTTTAGAAAAGATCTGTATATAATTATCCTTGGATATCTTGCATATCCATCTGTCAAATTGTCAGCAGACAAAAGACATGAAATTGTGAGAGTTCTT
Organism: Sequoia sempervirens; assembly: GCA_007258455.2. Lineage (NCBI taxonomy): Eukaryota > Viridiplantae > Streptophyta > Pinopsida > Cupressales > Cupressaceae > Sequoia > Sequoia sempervirens. Next base: position 325,454,316 of record VDFB02075321.1, on the reverse strand, counting down.
TTAGAGTCTTCAGCTTATGAAACTGCTAAACCTTTTGAAGTTATGTACATTTTGACAATAATATTTGAAGATGAAGAAATAGAGCACATTAAAGTGGCTGCACACTCTCATGTGCGTTGGGAAAAAGATAGCAAGAGGATCTTGGTACAAAAATCTGAGCCACAAAACCAAAAAGCAAAGGTGTCTTTGGCAACTGAATTTGCTGAGGTAGTTTCAAAAGGTTTATTAACAGAACATTCAGATCTTGTTGCAGGATTATGTGAAATGTTGAAGCTTGGATGCATCTTTGGATTTGATACTAATGTAGTCAATGATATGCTTCAGCATAAAAACCTTCAAATTTTTAAAGAAGATGAGAGTTTCCTTTTAGAATTTTTTCCAATTGAAGACTCTCTTGGGCTATATCAAGCAAGAAGATATCAGGGATCTTCTAGCAAGAGAAGTAGAAGTTCTGGGACATCATCTGGGCCACCTAAATTACCAGAGAGTTTTGGGACATCAGTTGGGCTAGTTTAGTCACTACAACAGTTTTCACCCGATTTTGTAGATGGGCCACCTAAATTACCAGAGAGTTTTGGGACATCAGCTGGGCTAGCTCAGTCACCACAACAGTTTTCACCTGATTATGTAGAAGGATGGGAGAACAAATTGCACATTTGTAGGCAAACAATTGACAATATGAAAGACTGCACATCGAGTTCTTTGAAAACGACACTGGTGAGAATGTTATTCCCATCAGGATCATCTGATGAACAACAGCTAGAAAGCAGTTCAGGTCTCCCTTTAGGATCATCAGATGAACAACAGTTAGAAAGCAGTTCGGGTCTCCATCTTATGAAGGTGATAGGGGATGCCTGCCTTAAAATGCTCATTGTTTCAGAAGTTCTGGGCCCCGATGAAAGCTGTCAAATGATGCCATTTAAATTGGAAAATTTATTGGGTGATGAAGTTTTAGAATTGGGGAAATGTTTTGACAGAGGTGTAACTACCCATAAACCTTCTTCTTCTGCTGATGGTGTAGAATGTGATTTTGAGATGCTCAAGCCCATTGCAGGAGCAGCCACGTTGAAGTTTTTCGGAGGCAAAGACTAAATTTGCTGGTAATCTCTCCATATAAAACATAAGCGTAAAAGTTGCCTAGACATTTTAGTGTTAAAAATATGTTCAGCAAAAGCATATACGCCTTCTGTTCACAAATTTATCAAGGAATTTTGAAGTTTTGAAAAGTGTGTTTGCTTGTCATATTAAGCTTCAGATTTATAATCTAAGTGATGATTAGATTATATTCCCTTAGCTAAATGACATTGAATCTCTTAAAAACGGAAAGAAACACAGAAGTTTTTGTCTAGTGCTGCCATTGTTAAATATGGTTCATTTGTTGATGTACAAACACTCAAATAAGCGAATCATAGGATGCATGATGAAATGATGTTCTAATATCGTATCCAGTCTCATATCTTATGATGTTAGGACTTCACCAACAGACCAACGATTTTTACTTTGAAAAGTTTATAAATATCATAAATGTTACAGTTTGCTGCTTCTGCTGTTGGATGTTGGATTTTATATATTGTAATTCTTGTTTTGGCAGCTTGGATATTGGATTTTATATATTTGTAATTCTTGTTTTGTTTGGCTGCCAGTTTTGTTTACTGGTTTGCCTGTGGTTGGGAGATGATGTATGATTTGATTTTCTTATTTAATAAAGCTCTTTCTATAAAAAGAAAAAAATATTATATGAAAAGTATATAAATTTATAAAGGTATATGCTATTTTTTTTTTTTTTTAGGAGATGTATTATAACAGTAGTAAAAAGTGTTATGCCATTACATGAGTACATAAATATTGCTTAATTTAAATTTGTCAATTATATATATATATATATAAAATACGTCAAGAGATCTTTTTCAAGGCGCCTATTTTAAATCAAAATTTCACATAAAAATTGAATAGATGCCTCGAGAAGGATATATCTCCACGTATTTTATATATATTATTAAATATATATATGATGCTAGTAGCGCGACCAACATGTAATATATTAAATAAATTGAACCCTAAACCTAATTGAGCCATAACCTTAACCTAAACCCTAATTGAATCATAGCTCTAATTGAAACCCAACCCTAATACTAACACTAACCCTTATTTTTATATTTAACCTAACCCTAAAACTAATACTCATATTAACCATTTAAACTATCTTTAATTGTAGCCCTAATTCTAGCCTTAACATATTCCTAATACTAACCCTAACCCTAATTGAAACCTAATTAAAGTCTAAATAATCTCTAACCTTAAATATAATTGAACAAACATTGACCCTAAGTATAATTGAACAAACATTGACCTTAACCCTAATCCTAAATAAACATTGACCCTAATTGAATTATTTAGGGTTATAGTTAGCGTTAGGGTTTTATAATAAAAACTGGGGTTAGGATTAGGGTTAGGGTTAGGGTTGACGTTGTAATAGGGTTAAGGTCAAGATTAGGTTTAGGATTCAATTAGGGTTATGAGTAAGGTTCAATTACAATTTAATTAGGATTATGATTCAATTCTACAGTAAGGTTTAGGGTTAGGGTTTAGTTAAGGTTAGGGTATAATTAGGGTTTTTGTTCAATTATATTTAGGTTTAGAGTGTATTTAGACTTTAATTAGGTTTTAATTAGGGTTAGGGTTAGGATTAGTATTAGGGATAGTATTAGGAATATGTTAGGGTTATAATTAAGGATAGGTTAATCAAAATTTCACTTAAAAATTGAATAGGCACCTTGAGAAGGATATCTCTCAATGTATTTTTATATATATTATTAAATATATATATGCCAATAGCGTGACACAACATGTAATATCTTAAATAAATTGAACCCTAAACCTAACTGAGCCATAACCTTAACCTAAACCCTAATTGAATCATAGCTCTAATTGAAACCTAACCCTAATACTAACACTAACCCTTATTTTTATATTTAACCTAACCCTAAAACTAATACTCATATTAAACATTTAACCTATCCTTAATTATAACCTTAATTCTAACCTTAACATTTTCCTAATACTATCCCTAATACTAACCCTAACCCTAATTAAAGCCTAATTAAAGTCTAAATAATCTCTAACCTTAAATATAATTGAACATTGACCCTAACTATAATTGAACAAACATTGACCCTAACCCTAATCCTAAGTAAACAATGACCCTAATTGAATTATTTAGGGTTATAGTTAGCATTAGGGTTAGGGTTTTATAATAAAGCCTGGGGTTAGGGTTAGGGTTGACGTTCAAATAGGGTTAAGGTCAAGATTAGGTTTAGGATTCAATTAGGGTTATGATTAAGGTTAGGATTAGGATTCAATTCTACAGTAAGGGTTAGTGTTAGTGTTAGTGTTAGGGTTTAGTTAAGGTTAGGGTATAATTAGGGTTTTTGTTCAATTATATTTAGGGTTAGAGTGTATTTAGACTTTAATTAGGTTTTAATTAGGGTTAGGGTTAGGGTTATGATTAGTATTAGGAATATGTTAGGGTTATAATTAAGGATAGGTTAATCAAATTTTCACATAAAAATTGAATAGGCACCTTGAGAAGGATATCTCTCAACGTATTTTATATATATTACTAAATATATATATGCTAATAGTGTGACACAACAAGTAATATCTTAAATAAATTGAACCCTAAACCTAACTGAGCCATAACCTTAACCTAAACCCTAATTGAATCATAGCTCTAATTGAAACCTAACCCTAATACTAACACTAAGCTTATTTTTATATTTAACCTAACCCTAAAACTAATACTCATATTAAACATTTAACCTATCCTTAATTATAACCCTAATTCTAACCTTAACATTTTCCTAATACTAACCCTAACCCTAATTGAAACCTAATTAAAGTCTAAATAATCTCTAACCCTAAATATAATTGAACAAACACTGACCCTAACTATAATTGAACAAACATTGACCCTAACCCTAACCCTAAGTAAACACTAACCTTAATTGAATTGTTTAGGGTTACAGTTAGGGTTAGGGTTAGGGTTTTATAATAAAGCTTGGGGTTAGGATTAGGGTTAGGGTTGACATTCAAACATGGTTAAGGTCAAGATTAGGTTTAGGATTCAATTAGGGTTATGATTAAGGTTCAATTACAATTCAATTAGGATTAGGATTCAATTCTACGATAAGGGTTAGTGTTAGTGTTAGGGTTAGGGTTTAGTTAAGGTTAGGGTATAATTAGGGTTTTTGTTCAATTATATTTAGGGTTAGAGTTTATTTAGACTTTAATTAGGTTTTAATTAGGGTTAGGGTTAGGGCTAGGGTTAGGATTAGTATTAGGGATAGTATTAGGAATATGTTAGGGCTATAATTAAGGATAGGTTAATCAATTTTTCACAGAAAAATTGAATAGGTGCCTTGAGAAGAATATCTCTCGACGTATTTTATATATATTATAAATATATATATGCTAGTAGCGCGACACAACATATAATATCTTAAATAAATTGAACCCTAAACCTAACTGAGCCATAACCTTAACCTAAACCTAATTGAATCATTGCTCTAATTGAAACCTAACCCTAATACGAACACTAACCCTTATTTTTATATTTAACCTAACCCTAAAACTAATACTCATATTAACTATTTAACCTATCCTTAATGATAACCCTAATTCTAACCTTAACATATTCCTAATACTATCCCTAATACTAGCCCTAACCCTAACCCTAATTGAAACCTAATTAAAGTTTAAATAATCTCTAACCCTAAATATAATTGAACAAACACTGACCCTAACTATAATTGAACAAACATTGACCCTAACCCTAACCCTAAGTAAATACTGACCCTAATTGAATTGTTTAGGGTGACAGTTAAGGTTAGGGTTTTATAATAAAGCTTGGGGTTAGGATTAGGGTTAGGGCTAGGGTTGACGTTCAAATAGGGTTAAGGTCAAGATTAGGTTTAGGATTCAATTAGGGTTATGATTAAGGTTCAATTACAGTTCAATTAGGATTATGATTCAATTCTACAGTAAGGGTTAGTGATAGTGTTAGGGTTAGGGTATAATTAGGGTTTTTGTTCAATTATATTTAGGGTTAGAGTTTATTTAGACTTTAATTAGGTTTTAATTAGGGTTAGGGTTAGGGTTAGGGTTAGGGTTAGGATTAGTATTAGGGATAGTATTAGGAATATGTTAGGGTTAGAATTAGGGTTATAATTAAGGATAGGTTATGGTTAATATGAGTATTAGTTTTAAGGTTAGGTTAAATATAAAAACAAAAGTTAGTGTTAGTATTAGGGTTGGGTTTCAATTAGAGCTATGATTCAATTAGGTTTTAGGTTAAGGTTATGGCTCAATTAGGTTTAGGGTTCAATTTATTTAAGATATTAAATGTTGTGTCGCGACTGCTACTAGCATATATATGTTTAATAATATATATAAAATACGTCGAAAGATATTCTTCTCGAGGCGCCTATTCAATTTTTATGTAAAAATTTGATTAAAAAATAGGCGCCTTGAGAAGGATATCTCTCAGCGTATTTTATATATATATATATATATATATATATATGCTAGTTATTTAATTGACAAATTTAAATTAATCAATATTTATGTACTCATAATGACAACACTTTTTACTACCGTTAAAATACATCTCCTCTTAAAAAAAAAGGTTAGCATATACCTTTATAAATTTATATACTTTTCATAATAATATTTTATAAATTTATATACTTTGCATAATAATATTTTTTTTTTTAATAGAAAGAGCTTTATTAAATAAGAAAATCAAATCATACAGATCATCTCCCAACAGCAGGAAACCAGTAAACAGAACTGGCAGCTAAACAAAACAAGAATTACAATATATAAAATCCAACATCGAGCAGCAGAAGTAGCAAAATGTAACATTTATAATATTTATAAACTTTTCAAAGTAAAAATCGTTGGTCTGTTGGTGAATTTCCAACATCATAAGATATGAGACTGGATATCCTCGTCCCTGATATTAGAAGATCATTGCATCATGCATACTATGATTCACTTATTTGAGTGTTTGTACATCAACAAATGAACCATATTTAACAATGGCAGCACTAGACAAAAACTTCTGTGTTTCTTTCAGTTTTTAAGAGATTCAATGTCATTTAGCTAAGGGAATATAATCTAATCATCACTTCTTTTAGATTATAAATCTGAAGCTTAATATGATGAGCAAACACACTTTTCAAAACTTCAAAATTCCTTGGTAAGTTTGTGAACAGAAGGCGTATATGATTTTGTTGAACATATTTTTAAAACTAAAATGTCTAGGCAACTTTTACGCTTATATTTTATATGGAGAGATTACCAACAAATTTCATCTTTGACTCTGAAAAACTTCAACGTGGCTGCTCCTGCAATGGCCTTGAGCATCCCATCAGCAAAAGAAGAAGGTTTATCGGTAGTTACACCTCTGTCAAAGGCTAAAGCAATTCCCCAATTCTAAAACTTCATCACCCAATAAATTTTCCAGATTAAATAGCATCATTTGATAGCTTTCATCGGCGCCCAGAACTTCTGAAACAATGAGCATTTTAAGGCAGGCATCCCCTGTCACCTTCATAAGATGGAGACCCAAACTGCTTTCTGGTTGTTGTTCATTGATGATCCTGATGGGAATAACATTCTCACCAGTTTCGTTTTCAAAGAACTAGATGTGCAGTCTTTCATATTGTCAATTGTTTGCCTAAAAATGTGCAATTTATTCTTCCATCCTTCTACAAAATCAGGTGAAAACTGTTGTGATGACTGAGCTAGCCCAGCTGATGTCCCAAAACTCTCTGGTAATTTAGGTGGCCCATCTACAAAATCAGGTGAAAACTGTTGTAGTGACTGAGCTAGCCCAGCTGATGTCCCAAAACTCTCTAGTAATTTAGGTGGCCCAGATGATGTCCCATAACTTCTACTTCTCTTGCTAGAAGATCCCTGATGTCTTGCTTGATATAGCCCAAGAGAGTCTTCAATTGGAAAAAATTCTGAAAGGAAACTCTCATCTTCTTTAAAAATTTGAAGGTTTTTACGCTGAAGCATATCATTGAGTACATTAGTATCAAATCCAAAGATGCATCCAAGCTTCAACATTTCACATAATCCTGCAACAAGATCTGGATGTTTAGTTAATAAACCTTCTGAAACTACCTCAGCAAATTCAGTTGCCAAAGACACCTTTGCTTTTTGGTTGTGTGGCCCAGATTTTTGTACCAAGATCCTCTTTCTATCTTTGTCTCAACGCATAGGATAGTGTGCAACCACTTTAATGCGCTCTATTTCTTCATCTTCAAATATTATTGTCAAAATGTACATAACTTCAGAAGGTTTAGCGACTTCATAAGCTGAAGACTCTAAAAAAACTCTCACAATTTCATGTCTTTTGTCTGCTGACAATTTGAAAGATGGATATGCTAGATATCCAAGGATAATTATATACAGATCTTTTCTAAACAAGCCCTCTCCTGCTTGAAGCCTGTGCAAATAGATGTCACTTGAAACAGACACCAGATTTTTCTCTATTGCTTGTGATATTTTTCGAGCTCCAGGAGACTCATACATTGAAAACAATAAATCCAGTGGTGTTTTCGGATCTGAAGGGTTAGGATGCCATCCAAATTTGAACCTTGTAGAAGTTTTTCCAAATAACTCTTTCAATGAGAGGTCATCAAGAATAAAGGTCTCACTAGACGCACATAATTAAATATGTCCACCGCTTGTTTGAGTTGGAAACTTTAGACCTTGCTTTCCTAACAGTCTTTTTATAGCTGAAGAAGATCGACTCCAATGCTTTAGAATATTCCTCCAAACTGTGTTCAGACTCAGTTACTACATGATTACTCATTATCCAGTCCAGCCACAAATTCCAGCAGTCCTCAATCCTGGGATGTAGAGACACACCAAGATTGACAGAAAAAAAGGGAAGTAGTGTGTCTTCATAATACCTTTCCAGGATTTGTAGCCTATCATTGAAGAGGCCATTGTCATCATGGACTACACACATTTTTGAATCCTTCGACTCACCCACAAGCTCACCACTTTGTGGAATCCAAATTTTGAGAGGGTTAGAGCAACTAGGCAGCCAATGGAAACAGGTGAAGATATTTGTAAAGCCTTGTTATGACTTCGAAATCTGTGTGCATTTGGACTATTCTGGCAACTACTTCACATCCCATTCCAAACTCAGCTACCACCCCAATCTGTTGGACACTCTTAAATTGATTCATGTCCCTCTTGTAGAAACTACAATCTATAAAAGAAAGGTCGTTTAACTCTGCACCAGCCGATGACCATTCAGTATTGTACATAAAAGATAAATTTGGAGACTCATACCCTCGGTGGGTTTTTACCCATTTTCCTTCCTTGATACTACTTTGGAATATGTTGGGCAGGGACATATAGCAGTCCACAGTAAAATAATGAATCCACTCTAAAAGCAGAACAACTTGACCTTCTCTGATGGGAGAGGAAACTGCAGGCAATGGGGCATTGGGAGGTTTTAGCTTGGAAATGTCCACTGCTCCAAGACCATTTCTCATAAATGACTCAAGGGAAATTAAATTCTCATGATCGAAAAGAACCTGCGCTGGCAAGAAGCACGACACAAGAATTTCACAGACCTTACTGAAGAAATGCAGCAACACACCGAAATATGTAGAAAAAAAGAGAGAAACGAAATACCTTGCTCGAAACCGTCTGTGAGTGACTCTGGACAAATGAAGAGGATGAAACCCTGGCGGAATTGAACTAAGACGGACGTCTGTTCCTTGAGATCTATACATATCATGTACAGAATAAAGAGCTTCCGTTGAGGATGCCTAAAAACATCCTAAACATATCGTAACGCTCCCCAAGTATAGAGCTTATTGGACAAACGAAGACCACTCGTCTGGGTAGGCGTTACTTACATGTGGTGCAGGTGGAGTAAATGCGGTTTGAGAATTTTGTGTTAATACATTTGCATGCGATGAAACAGGACTTACAGAATCTTCAAATTTTCACATATATATTTCGTGCCTCTTCCTCGAATACTGGCAGCGGCTACAGGTGTTTAGAGAACGGTTACAAATATTTATTGAAGACGTTTCTGGTATATAAATTAATTCCGTGCCTCTTCTTCTTCGAATAGTGGCAAAAAGGTGAAATTGTTAACTAAGATTTTGATTTCACTCTAGATTGTCTGTCGACCAAATTAATTTCCTGCGTCTTCTTCTTCTTTGAATACTAGCAGCTGCCAATCAATTTTTTTTTAAATGGTAAAAATGTTAACTAGATTTTGATTTCACTGTAGATCGCCTCTAGGTGAAATTAATATTTAATAATAAACATAATAAATGTCTTAAATGTTAATGATATTGCAGCTTCAGTCGTTCCTTCCAGCTTAGTTCTATTGAATGAAGCATAAAATTAAATGATAGCCTATCGGCTATTTAATTTGTGGTCTTATATTTATGTGGAGGCTCGAATGTCTTGAGGCTGACCTATCTTATATTCTTTATTATTATATTGAGGCCAATATTCTTTATGATTGTATTGAGGCCGACATTCTTTATGATTGTATTCTGGCCGACATTATTGATGACTTGTAATTAACATCTACTTTGGCCGACCTTATGATATGAAGAGATGCGACCTCTCCAAGTTGTATATATACAAGATCATTCGTCCATTGTAATAATCAAATATTCAGTTCAGTTATTCATATGCAGTGCGAAGATCATCTTGTGTGCATTATCATCAAAGGTGAAGTTCCATTCAAGTGCGAATATCTTATTAGGAGACTGCGAATTATTAAAGAACAAGAAGACTGCGAACTCTTCCCAGGTCCAAGCTCGATTTCTGTAAGTGCGATTTCCTCAAGACCAGATTGCGAATTGTTCAAGATCAGTTTGTGAGAGACAGTCTGCGAATTCCTCTAAGACTGAACTTGAGTCTTAAAGTGCAACAAGTTGTTTCTGTTCTTCATTCTGTTCAAGGTGCTGAATATTGGTCTGTGTTAGGCCTCATTGTAATGTGAATAGTTGCCACTGATATTATAAATATAAGAGAGATCTTTGTTGCTGGGTTTTTCTTCCTCAAGAAGAGGGTTTTCCCAGGGTATCTGCTGTGTTATTTTGTCTGATTTTGAATTATTTTTCTGTGCATGCAAATCTGATCCTAAATTCAACATTAAATATATAACAAATTATTTTAAACACAATTTTATTTATTACGCCAAGAGGCGGTAACCCTACAGTGGCAGCAGCCTCTATAGGAGGCCAGCAGAAGTAACGGTCTTAGCAAAAAGAAATGATTTGTATTCCTCCAGCTGTTCACAGGAAGAATGGATAGTGGAGGAATACGAAGAGTCACTAAAATTGGAGAAGTTTCGTTCTTCACTTCCTCCGGGCACTCAAATTTTGTTTGTTTTAGCCTCAACGGGTGAAATCTTTTGGAACGAAACGAATCGTCAGATACATGTTTAAAACAAGGGTTCGGGCATCTCTCCTCCTAAATTTCTATGGGGAGCATGAAGATATTAAACTCTTGTTATCATGCTCAGAACCACCGGCGCGCCACACATATGCGTAAACTTGTGCTCTGCAATTGAAACGAAGATTATTTTGGCATCGAATTTCCTCAGGCACATATTCGTCCCTCCCACGGCGGCCAATGTCCAGGGGAAACACCAACCGTTGGCGTGAAACATTGACAGGGTCCACAGGTACACCGGCCGCCGTCCCATCTGCCACAGGGTCAGATTATCGAGGGCCATGGATTTTAAGGGAGACATTGGATTTTAGAATTGTGAAGCGTGCAAAATCTCATTCTCAACAGCAGAAAAATGGAGCCGCCCTTATGCATTGATGGATCTCCATAATTTCACGCAAGAACCCTTTCCATTTTGGCACAGGCAGAGACGATGTTGGTAAAGGTTGTGGAATTTGGCTTTACACCCGCCAATTGCATTTGCTTTGAAGTTTCTAGAGCCTTTTCGCCAAACCCATTTTGTGCATATCCGACAATCATGGTATTGCATGAAACCACATTTCTTTGAGACATTTTATCAAACAGTTCACGTACCTCGTCAATGCTTCCACATTTGCGTGCATGTCTATCAAGACAGTTGCAACTACATCTTCTGAAAAAAATCTTCTACCCTTTATGCTTTGATGGACGCTTGTACTCTGTTCTAAAGCTCCCATTTTGGAACAAGCAGAGAGGATGGTGGCAAAGGTTGTGGAATTTGGCTTTACAGCTGCCAATTGCATTTGCTTGAAAGTTGTTTCTAGGGCTTTTTCAACAAATCTATTCTGTGCATATCCTGCAACCATAGCACTCCATGAGAACACATCTTTTTGAGGCATTCTGTCAAAACAGTTGGCGGGCTTTGTCTATGCTTCCAAATTTTGCACACCTCTACCAAAGCATTTCCAATTATAATCTCTGACAAAAAAACCCCGTTCTATTATGCGTTGATGGATACCCATAGCCTGTTCGATAATTCCCATTTCGGTTTAATATTTAAAAATTTGTTTTGATTTGTTTTATCAATTTATCTAATATAATACACTTAGAAATACTTTATTTATCAAAAGCTATTTTAATAATATAATAATATTTATAATAAATTTTGAATTGATATAGTTAACTAATATAGTTTAATTTTATTGTCTTGATAAATTTTAAAGATACTTATTAAGGATACTTAATAAAACACATCAAAAGACAACTAGAAAAAAAATTCTAATAAAAAAATAAAAAATAACTAAAGGACATATAAAGAGGCATTAAACTTTATGCAACATCTCAATCATCTTGTAGATTTTTCTTTTCATTAACTAATTTCACAATCAATCAAGAATTTCATAAATTAATTTACCATCTTCCAATAGTTATGATAGAATTTTTTGATTTAATTTCCAATATTTTTAATAATATAGCACTAATAATTGTGACTTTTAAAGTTGTTAGTGTTCATCATGAGTACTCATAATTGAATGGAATGTATTTCTAGATCTGAAAAGCAACAAATCATGTGATGTCGTATTAGTAGACTTAGGGTTAGGTTAGGGTTTAATTAGAGTAAGGTTTAGGATTAGGGTTCAATTAGAGTAAGGGTTAGTGTTAAGGTTAAGGTTCAATTTGAGTCACAATTCAATTAGGGTTTAGGATTAGGGTTATGGTATAATTAGGGTCTAATTATGATTAGGGTATAACTACAATTAGGGTTTAATTAGAATTGGGGTTAGGATTAGAGTTCAATTAGGGTTAGATTTAGAGTTAGGGTTAGGGTTCAATTAGGGTGAGGGTTAATGTTAGGGATAGGACACTTGGGTTAGGGTTAGGATTTTATTAGTGATAGAATACTTGGGTTAGGGTTTAATGAAGATTAGAATTAGGGCTCAATCAAGGTTATACGATAAATATTTGGTTAGGATTCTAGGATAAAGCTTGGGGTTATTGTTAGATTATAGTTAGGGCTTAATTAGTATTAGGGTTAAGATTAGTGTTGGTGTTAAATTAGGGTTAGGGTACAATTAAGTTTATGATTGAATTAGGATTTAATTAAGGTTAGGGTTCAATTAGGGTTTATATATGCTTTTGGTTTAATTTGGGTTAGGGTCAAATTAGGGTTCAATTAGTTTTACAATTAGGATTACTATTGGGGTTAGTGTTAGTATTAAATTAGTGTTAAGTTTTAATTAGGGTTACACTTCAATTATGGTTAGGGAAAAAGTTCACTTAGAGTTTAATTAGTGTTCCATTAGGGTTTGGGTTAGAATTAGGGCTCAATTAGGGTCAAGGTTAGTATTACGATTAAAGTTAGTATTAGTGATAGGTTAGGATTAAGATTAAGGTTGAACTAGGGTTAGGGTTAGGTTTATTAGGATTATGGTTAATGTTAAGTTAGAGTAAAGGTTCAACTACAACTAGCTTTGAAGTAGGGTTAGGGTTCATTATGTAGTACAATTAGAAGGAGGGTTTCCATTAGAAATAGGGTTCATGTAAGAATTAGAATTATGGTTAGGGTTAGAATTGCAATTAGGGTTATACTTAGGGCTACGATTAGAATTAGGATAGCATTTAGGGTTAGAATTCAATTAGGGTTATGGTTAGGGTAAGGATTGGGATTAGGGTTGTGGTTAGAGATAAAATTAGGATTAAGGTTAGGGTTAGGGTTAGAAATAAAGTTAGGATTAGGGTTTGGGTTCATGTTAGCGATAAAAATAGAATTGGGATTAGGGTTTTGGTTTGTGTTCATAATAGGGTTTGGGTTAGGGTTAGGATTAGAGATAGTGTAAGGATTAGGGTTAGGGTTAGGGTTAGGGTTAAAGATAAAATTAGAATTAGGGTTATAATTAGGGTTAGAAATAGAATTAGGATTATTGTTGCAATTAGTGTTAGGGTTAGGGTTAGGGTTAGAGATATAATTAGGATTAGGGTTGGGTTAGCATTAGGATTAAGGTTAGGGTTAGGGTTAGAGATAGAGTCAAGATTAGGGTTAGGGTTAGGGATAACATTAGGATTAGTGTTAGGGTTTGAGTAAGGATTAGGGTTAGGGTTAGAGATAGGGCCAGTATAAGGGTTAAGATTAGAGATCGAATTAGGATTAGGGTTAGGTTTAGGGTTAGAGATAGGATTAGGACTAGGGTTAGGGTTTGTGTTAAATGATTAGGGTTAGGGTTGAAGTTTTTGTTATGATTGGGTTTAGCGTTAAGGTTTTGGTTAGAGATAGAGTGAATATTAGGGTTATGTTCCAATTAGAGATAGAATTAGGATTAGGATTGAGGTTTGTGTGAGGGGAGCAATGTCTTTCAAAGTTAGGGCTAGAGTTCAATTAGAGTTAGGGTTATGGCATAATTAGGGTTAGGGTTCAAATAGATTTAAGATGGTTTAATTAGGGTTAGGGTTATGATGGATCCAACATTAAATTAATTAGGGTTAGGGTTAGGATTGGGATTAGGGTTATGGTTAGAGATATCATTAGGATTAGGGTTGGGTTAGTATTAGGATTAGGGTTAGGGTTAGGGTTAGGGATAAAATTAGGATTAGGGTTAGGGTTTGAGTAAGGATCAGGGTTAGGGTTAGAGATAGGGTTAGGATTAGGGTTAGGGTTTTTGTTAGAGATAAACAAAATTAGGATTAGTGTTATAGTTTATGTTAGGATTAGGTTTAGGATTAGAGACAGTGTAAGAATTAGGGTTAGGGTTATGGTTAAAGATATCTAATTAGGATTAGGGTTACAATTAGGGTTAGAAATAGAATTGGGATTAGTGTTGTAGTTAGTGTTAGGATTAGGGTTAGGGTTCAAGATAGAATTAGGATTAGGATTGAGGTTTGTGTGAGGCGAGCAATGTCTTTCAAAGTTAGGGCTAGAATTCAATTAGAGTTAGGGTTATGGTGCAATTAGGGTTACAGTTCAAATAGATTTAAGATGGTTTAATTAGGGCTAGGGTTATGATGGATCCAACATTAAATTAATTAGGGTTAGGGTTAGGATTGGGATTAGATTTATGGTTAGAGATATAATTAGGATTAGGGTTAGGGTTAGGGTTAGAGATAAGGTCAAGATTAGGGTTAGGGTTAGGGTTCTAGGGATTAAATTAGGATTAAGGTTAGGGTTTGAGTAAGGATTAGGGTTAGGGTTAGATATAGGGTTACAATTAGGGTTAAGATTAGAGATAGAATTAGGATTAGGGTTAGGGTTAGAGATAGGGTTAGGATTAGGGTTAGGGTTTTTGTTAGAGATAGAAATAAAATTAGGATTAGTGTTAGGATTAGGTTCAGGGTTAGAGATAGTGTAAGAATTAGGGTTAGGGTTATGGTTAAAGATATCTAATTAGGATTAGGGTTAGAAATAGAATTAGGATTAGTGTTGTAGTTAGTGTTAGGATTAGGGTTAGGGTTAGGGTTAGAGATAGAATTAGGATTAGGTAACCCTTTTTATATATCGTAACCCCAACCCCAACCGTACCATTCATCTTAAGCATAATCCTAAACCTAGCCTTATTCATAATGATAACACTAATGCTAATTGTAATCATAACCCTAACCCTAACCACAATATATAACCTGTAAATAAAATACATCGTAACCCTAAATCATAATGCTAATCGCAATTCTAACTCTAACCCTAACTATAACCCTAACCATAAGCCTAAACCCTAACCCTAACCATAATCATAAACCTAAATACTAAACCCTAATCCTAAATGGTTAACCCTAAATCTAATGCTAATCGTGACCATGCTATAAACTTTAACCCTAATGCTAACCCTAACTGTGATATAAATTGTAACCCTAAATTTCAACCCTAATTATATTAATTTATTCAATGTATAACACTAAACCTTAACACTAAACCCTAACGCTAACTATAACCCTAATCATAAGTCCAAACCCTAACTCTCACCATAATCATAATCATAAACCAAATCCTAACCCAAATGCTAATCTTAACCTTAATCCTAACCTTGACCCTAACCCTAATTCAAACCATAGCCCTGACCAAATATAAATCCTTACCCTACCACCAATTATAATTTCAATCCAAACCTTAATAGTAATTCCAACCCTATGGTTAACACTAACCAAAGCCTTATTCCTAATCGAATTCCTGTTATAATTATAATCCAAACCCTAACCCTAACCATATTTCTACCCCTAACCCTAGCATAATTCTCACACTAACTATGACCATAAACCCAACCTTAATGCTAAACCCTAACCCTAATCATAATAATAAATATAAAGAAAACCCTAACCCTAATGCTAACCCTAACAATGATATAAACCCTAATCCTAAATGATAACTCTAATCGTAACCCTAAATATATTAATTTATTCAATGTGTTACGCACGCCACGACTGCTACTAGCTTATCTATCTTAATTAAATATTAAATATTAAATATTAATTTCACCTAGAGGCGATCTGCAATGAAATCAAAATCTTAGTTAACATTTTTACCATTTAAAAAAAAATTGATTGGAAAATAAATTATTAATTATTTTTAATATTTATTTAAAGAACTTAATTCATGAATAATAAGTAGGTAAACAAGAAAATAAATAAATTAATAAAGTAGATAGTAGATGAATAAAATTTAATGAAATTATTATATAGTAAATAAAATAATTCTCTATGCTATTTTTATAATTTTATTTTTTAAAAATATGGGTAAAAGCACAAAGCTGTGTCACACTTTCAGCAACTTATCAACACAACTAAATTTAAGTATTTCTAACTAAAAATCAATTTTGGTCAAACATATGATGTAGTAAGATTCATTCTAGCTAAGTTAGATACTTCCACAACTTTTTCAACTAAAATTGTTGGCTAAAAATATATGGAGCACCATTTTGAGTCCAATTTACCAAAAAAAAAATTATTTGAAAAGCTTGAGGTTTCAATAACTCTTGCTAATGTAAATAACATTTTAAAAAAAATATAAAAATACCCTTTTGTAGATCCATAAATGTAGTTTTCAAAAATATATTTATTTCAATAGTTTAATTATTATTTATATTTTATTTTTTTATTTTTACTAAAAGTAGGTTATCAGCACAAAATATTAGATTATTTTTAAAAAATGGAAAAAATATTATGCACTAGATAAAAAAATCTATTTCAATATAGTTTTTTTTCCATTTTAGATAAATATTTAATATGAAAGTTGATGTCCGATGGAAACAACTGTTTTTTGATTCACGCACATTTTCATATCTATTTAAAATTATATACTTATCAAAATTAGAAAAAATATATCCATGCACTAAAGTTTCAAGTTATAAATACACACAAAAAATTTGAAAGAAAAATAATAAAATTTACTATAAAAAGTTTGACGTCCCATGCAACTTCATTTTTTAGTATTTTATCAGCAACTAAATTATAGTGTTAATTTATTAAAAACTAGTTTAAAATAATTTTTCAATTTTTTTCAAAAAATACAAACATAAAATATACTAAAAAATACACATTTTACTAGTTTACATCATTTCGAAATTCAAAACATATATGCCACTTTTTAGTGATTCAAGTTTAAAAGTTGGATTAGTGTTGGCTGTACCTTTATAAAGTGTGACACAACTTTGTGCTTTTACCCATATATTAACTCTATCTTATTTTTATGTACAAGATTATTATGGAAATAAGTAATTTTAATAACAACTTAAATTGGTTTTAATAATTAATAAAGGTTAGCTAATTCTTCTAAACTCAATATAAATTTATGTATTTAGAAAATTGTTCAATTTATTTAACATGCCTCAACAACTTACAAACTAGCTAGCCATTTATTTGTCAAAAATACATGTATATATAGTAGAAATTATATTTCATGGTTGTTTTATTTTTAATATCAAAATTTAAAAATAATTTATGTTAATTGGATTTTAGATTGTAATTTTATCTCTTTAAAAAGGAAAAGTGATTTTAATTTTTCTATTTACTAAAATTTATTTAAAGTGTAATAATATGAAATGGATAGTTTAGTTGAAAAAGATGATGGTATGTTTTTCAATTGGAAAGTATATTTTGTCACGTCCCAACAAAATGGATTTCTAAGATACCTTACTAGGGTGGGAATCTTTAATCATGATGTTCTATTTTTTATGCAGTCATGGAGTGTCCAGGAGGAGGACTATCCAACTATCTAGTTGAGAGTTAACACAACAAAATTATCATTAAAAAAAAGGATTCTCATTAATTTAGAGTAACATAATTATTACAAAACGTTCAGTTGCTCATTACATGTAGATTAAAGATTTGCTCATAGTTCACCACAAACATATTACAATCTTATATATGAAGAAGATAACAACAAAACTCAAAACAAGACTGGAGCTTCTACCTCTAAATCCTTATGCTAACTTCTTAATCATTAATTTCCTATAAGTTAGTTGCAAATTTCCTTATATTAAATCTAGGGTATATTTAAATATCATATCCAAGCTTTAGAAATGCTCTACATTGGTCACAAGGTGACCCAACACTAGATGTTTTGTGAAACATGTGGGGCAACCTAATTCCCATGGTGAAGCACCAAGAATTAAAGGAATACATTGCGATCTCATTTGAGGGTTGTTTTTGTTCCATTCATCCTCTTGATGCGTCAGGCTTGATGTTGCAAGGTACATAAAATCTTCACACACTTCACTTGATGAACTCTATACTTTCTTCTCTACATTGTGATATTTCGTTGATGATATATTCCTATAAACTAATCCAAATGTCTTGAGATATGAATATGTTGTGCATGAGTTGATGCAGATATTTTATTCTTGTAAGGAAAACTAGATGCGGAAAAAAATTTTCCTAACGTCAATACCTCAGGAAATAATGCAGAAGTACTTTTAAATTTTCAATTACAGTCTAATTAAGATGCACTATGAGACAAATTACAGAAACAGAGTATTTAGACAAACACACATGAACACCAGATATACGTTGGAAAACCCTTATGGGAGAAAAACCCACCACACCAAGAGAAATCACTTTGTATTACAGTAATCAAAGTTACATACAATTCCAGACTTATCTTTTTGGTGTCATTATACAGCAACATTCATCATGTACATTCTTCGAACATAAAACTTTTAGGTTACAACCTTTACAGATTTTAATCCTTCACTGATACAGTTTGAATTCTTCACACTTCACTGTTGATCGAACTACAATCCAACATCAAAACATTTGTAATTTCCAACTATATCCTTGGCATTCCCTGACTGTCAAGCTCCCTCATAGAATCGTCGCAACGAACAAACTCTCAACGGTTCCAATTCGGCTCTTCTAATTTGTCCACGTGATGCCACATCAGAAGTCATACACAGTCAACAAAATTCAAATTACATTAGCATCTTAGTGAGACACTAATAGTGTCTCGCCGATGCCACATTAACCTCTTACCGATGTCGCCAAGAGCCTCTGTAGTCGCCAAGATATTATATCGAGCTCCAATAGATATACTGAGTCATCACATAGTCGTTCTGACTTATCCCTTTCGCCAGAAGGTCATGGCGAAACACTAAGGTTACACCGAAGTTCCCACATTTACCGAGCACCCAACGGAAGTCGGCAAGACTTACTCCTATCACCAAGAGTTCATAGCGATATTCATATGCTACTCCGAAGTGTTCACCTATCTCCAAAACATTTGTCCATCGTCGAGAGAACTTAACAATTTATATATGTTTCACCGAAGACTGACTGTCACCAAGAGTTACCTCGATAGCCATCGACTATCGACAAGACAAATGCTTATCGCTCAGAACTCATAACGAAGTCTAAGAGTTATATCGATAACTCCCGAGTAGTCCCTGTCGGCATAGTTTTCTTCTATCGCTAAGACCTTCCCCAATAGCTTTGAGTTATACCGAAGATAACACTTAAGCCTTCCCGATGAAACAAAACAAGCAAACATTGTCAACATAACATTTTATTTCGCGGTGACATCTTACCGAGTGAATATAGGTTATTCGGAAGACCTCAATACATACTTTGTCGGTGAGAGATAAACACTTCGCTGAGACATCTCTCCGAATGTCGAAGCCACTCTGAAACTCCAGTCGCCAAGAGTTACGCCGATAAACGAATGAATGGCCTTTCAGCCAAAGCTCTCCCGAGCACTATGAGGTCATAGCGAATACACCAAGCTACAGCGATAGACTCCACAGTGGACCTTTCGGCAAGACAATACCTAGGTCACAGCGACCTGTTCAAAATTTGATAAAACAAATTGCTAGTCGGCTAGACAATCAGAATGGCACATCGACATTGCTCTAAAGGAGGTTTCAGCCTATAATGTTTGAGGCACATATTTCCAACAATTCTCTATTGCAATCCAAATTGATGTAATGTGGTGAATTAAGGTAGGTTTTTCTAAGATGCTCTTGCATTAAACACTTAGAGTTGTTTGAAGAGTGAGACTCAAACTTTATGGGTTCTAATTTTTTTTGATGTGTTCTATCTCAACTTGTGGAATTCATGACGAGTTTTCAATTGGTCTTCATTTCCACTTTACTAGTTGTTCCTTATATTGTTGATTTATGATACTGTGTCCATTTTTGCTATCCAAAATATTCTTTATTTTCTCAAGAAGTTGTGATAGTTGTCTACTTTGTGTTGCTATCACTTGATTGTCCTTCATGATACTTATGAATATCATGATGTTGAATATAGGAGATATGCTAACTATGTCTGGTAACTCAACCTCATAAGTGTTTCCTAAATCAAAATTCTTGAGAATTTTACACTAGCCAAACTTCATTATCTTTAGCTTGTTGTATGTGCCTACTAGAAAATCTTTCCTTTCGAAGATACACCATAACTTCATCCTCAATTGCAAATCCTTTGTGCATCATTTGATTTTCTTGATCCTTATACTTGCTATTCATTGTCTCTAAGTGTTCCATGACCTAATTGTGCATTGTTTATATGTAGTCTACAAATTCCTTTGCTTATACACTCATTTTATCTTCTACACTAATGTCTCTAAGTTCTACTACTCTCCTGGGTTGCAATATAGTCACAATCTGAAAAGGTTTCCTTCCTGTAATCCTATTCACTAAATTATTATATGTAAACTCTTCTTGCGGTAGGACTATGTCCCAATTTCCTACCTTGTCTCCTACTAGACATCTCAACAAGTTGCCCAAACTCCTATTTACTACCTCCATTTTCCCACTAGTCTATTGATGAAATGTGGAACTAAATTTTAGGTCTATTTTCATCTTTTTCATATTGCCCTCCAAAAATATCCCATGAACTTGGTGTCATTTGAAATGATACTCCTCGATAATCCATGCAATCTCACAATCTCTCATAAGAAAAGGTTAGCAATATGCACAACATCATGTGTGAATACAAGTAATGAAATGTGTCATCTTGGAAAACTGATCTACTACTGCAAATATAGAATCATGTCCACTTTGTGTCTTCGATAATCCCAATAGAAAATCCATGTTAATACCCTCCCAAGGTCTTTCTAGTACTATTAAAGGTTGATACAATCTAGTGTTCTAGCTACTCCCTTTTGCAACTTGACATGTTCTACATTCTTGAACAAATTTCCTTACATCCTTGTAAATTTGAGGCCAAAAGTAATGTTCACTTTACAAGGCCATTGTCTTGTCTATACCAAAGTGTCATGTTAATCTACCACTATGTTTCTCCTTGATCAAATTCTCCTACATCAAACTCCTAAGAATGCATAATTGATTTCCTTTGGATAACATACCATCACTTTCTTTTGTCTATCACTATTGGTTCTTTGCTTTATTTCTAGGATTCCAAAAATTCAAGGTCATCCTCATATAGGTGTTTCAATTCTTCAAATCCTATAATAGCTATGTCATCTTTCTCAATGGGTTTCTCCTTCAACTTAATGCATCCACAACCCTATTTGACTTTTTGCATCATTGTATATGAACTAATAAAGCCATTTTACTTAAATTTAGAGATTCCTTTGCATGCCATGTTACATTAAAATAATAGATATAATGAGAGGATTGTTACACTCCTACTTTTAACTTTAGATGTATTTTAGTAAAGGGTGTGTAGGTTTTAAGGGGCTCCTAAAACTTGGATACAACAAGAAGCTAGTTAAGAAATAGTTGACCAGTAGTAAAATAATACACCATAATAAATTTTTAAATTATATTTTAAAAGGGCTTGAAACCTTTTACAAGGATTGTAATGACTATCAAAAAAATCAACAATATAGCTATAACCAAGTTGTTGTTGGAAAATAACCAACCCACCCTAAACTATACATTCTAACCCCTTCCTTACAATCTGCACACCCTTAGCTCAATGATGGGATTCTGAAATGGATTTAGGAAAACCCCCCTTCCTTTTTGAACAACCATCCAAGAAACACTATTATCTAAATCCCTCAAAGAGAGGATGAAATCTATTTGATCCACTTTCTAAGAAAAACTATTAACCAAGTCCTCAAATCAAGAAGAAAATTAAGGGAACTTAATGTAACCACAGATTAATTGTGGATTCCCACTACCTAGTTGCTCTTTAACTTTTTTAGTTGTTCGTGCTTTTTGGTTTGTAACAGTCAACTTCAGTCTGGCTCTATTTTTGGCTTGTTCCACCTTCTTGTAGGAAGCGCAGGTTTTGGGTTTATTTTTGGGTTGGGGGTGAATAATGAAAGTAAACTATGATTCATTTGTAAGGAAAGGAAAGACAAGAAATGTGATGGGGAAGAAGAAGGGTTTCTATTTACTATCCATGTTATTGTGCATGTCACTATGTCACTGAACAGTGAGGAGTGTTGAGAGAGAGTGAGGTGCTCTCTACATCAGTTTGGTATTAGAGCAATCAGCAATGGCCTAGAGGGGCGTACATGTGAATTAGGGAGGAAGAGGCAGAAGGAATGCAAGCCATCGTAGAAACGTTGCCAATGCAGTAGACCCTATGGAGAGGCTTATTGAAGCCTTAAAAAGCCAAGGTTCCAAGGTAAAGGTTGATATTTCTGATTTTAAAGGAGAGCTCAATTCAAATGTATTTCTACATTGGGTTCAAGAGTTGGAGAAGTATTTTGACATGGAGGACATTGATGAAGATAATCCAAAAAGAGTGAAAATTGTTGCATCCAAGTTGAAGTTGCATGCATCCTTGTGGTGGGAGAACTTGCAGATTTCAAGGAGAAGACAAGGAAAAGATAAAATTAGGATTTTTCCTAAGATGCTAAAACATTTGAGAGCTCTATTCTTGCCCTTTGATTACCAACAAAAATTGTTCAAAGAATTATAAATTTTGAAACAAAAGGATCAATCAATACAAACTTATACTGAACAATTCATGAGACTTCAAATTTGAACAGATATACATGAGAGTGAAGAGCAAGTAGTGGCTTGGTATGTGAATGGACTCAAATTTCAACTTCAAGATGAGTTTGTACTATTGAATGTGCCTACATTGGATGAAGCTTATGAATATGCATTAAAGGCAAAGGAGAAGCTAAGTCGAAAGGGTAAATTTATGAGTAAGAGAAGAGATAACTACCAAAACAGAGGAAGGGGGAGTTCCTCCAAGTCTAATAAAGAAGAACCAGAGGAGAGTGTGAACCCAAGTTTTCGAGGAAGGGGAAGCTTTAGGGGTAGAGGACGTGGATGATTGTCTTCTAGTGAGTGGAAGCCTTTGAAATATTTTAATTGCGATGAAGCCCAAAAGGTTATAGATTGCCCTCAAAACCCCAAAAGGGTGATGGTAGTCCAAGAAGAAGAAAAACATTAGGTTGAAGAAGCTAAAGCTGAGTCAGGAGAGAACCTAATGTTGAGGAGAACTTTGATATCTGGGGACAAAGAAATTCTTGAAGTTGATTGGAAGAGGAAAAGTATCTTTCGAACCAAATACAAATGTAAGGACAAGGTATGTAAGGTGATCATAGATGGGGGTTCCATTGATAATTTGGTGAATAAGGAGATGGTTGAAAAATTACAACTTCCTTGTGTTCCAAAATTTAATCCCTACAAAATTTCTTGGCTAAAGAAGGATCATAGTTTGTTGGTGGATAAATCTTGTCTCATGGCATTCAAAATTGGCCCTTATGTGGATGAAGTGCTTTGTGATTTTGTGCCAATGGATGCATGTCATTTATTGTTGGGAAGACCTTGGAAGTATGACCAAAATGTAATCCATCAGGGTAGAGAGAATATTTATGAGGTTCAAGATGAAGGAAATAAAACACTCTTAAAACCATGGAAAGAAGCGGATGCATTTGAAATATCAGTGTTGTCTCTTGTTTCAACAAGCTATAAGAAATTTTTCAATGAGAGCAAGGGATCAACTTGTTATTTGTTATGCCCAAAAGAAGCAAGGGAGCCTAGTAGAGTCCAACCTCCACCAGAGATGCAAGAGTTGTTGAAAGAATATTTTGATATAACTCCAACAGAGTTGCCTACTGGTTTACCTCCTTCATGAGGTATTACTCACCATATTGACTTAGTACCAGGATCCAAGTTGCATACCAATTATCTCCAAAATAAAATGAGGAAATGAGAAGGAAGATTTGTGAATTGTTACAATAAGGGTTCATAAGAGAGAGCATGAACCCTTGTGCCACACTAGCTTTGCTATCACCTAAAAAGGGAGGAAGATGGAGATTGTGTGTGGACTCTAGAGCCATCAACAAGATCATGGTAAAGTATAGGTACCCCCTTCCTAGAATGGATGACATGTTAGACTATTTGGCAAGTGTTAAGATCTTCTTCAAGGTTGATTTGAGGAGTGGTTACCATCAAATTCAAATTCGAGAATGGGATGAATGGAAGACAACATTCAAGGTCAAGGATGGTTGGTGATGCCTTTTGGGATGTCTAATGCCCCTGCCACCTTCATGCACACCATGAACTAGGTATTTAGATCATATATTGGAAAATTTATCATAATCCATTTTGATGATATTTTGATTTTCAGCAAGAGCTTGGAAGAACATTTGGAACATCTTCAAATTGTTTTTAACACACTTAGAAGAGAGAGGTTGTTTATCAATATTGAGAAGAGTGAGTTTTGTAAAGATAAGTTGGTTTTCCTTGCAAATGTGATTTCAACAAGAGTAAGCATGGATCCTGAAAGATTAGGGCTATACTTGAATGGCCTATCCCTCAAAGTATTACAAAAATAAGGAGTTTTCATGGATTGGTAAACTTTTATAAGAGGTTTATTAGAAATTTTAGTGGAATAAGTGCCTCCTTGACTGGTTGTACTAAAGGAAAGTCCTTTTCTTGGACTCAAGCAACTAAGAGAATTTTTGAGCAACTTAAAAAGAAGGTAATTGAAGCCCCTATCCTTGCCTTACTAGACTTTGAAAATATTTTTACCATTGAGTGTGATGCTTCAACAATAGCCATCGGGGTGTGTTGATTCAAGAGGGAAAACCTATTGTCTACTTCAACAAGAAGCTAAATGATGCCAAAAAGAGGTATGGTACTTATGATAAAGAATTGTATGGTATTGTCCAAACATTGAAATAGTGGAGGCACTACTTATTACATAAATAATTCATCTTGTTGACGGACAATCAAGCATTGAAATATATCAATTCCCAAGCCAAATTATCACATAAACATACCAAGTGGGTCTCCTTTTTGCAAAATTATACATTTGTGGTTCAACATTTGGGTGGAAAAACTAATGTAGTAGTTGATGCTTTAAGTAGAAGACGTCACTTACTTGTCTCAATGACCAATGAGATTGTTGGGTTTGAGGAAATGAAGGAAGAATATATAAATGATCCTTATTTCAGCAAAATTTGTGTTGCCCTCAATAGTCTTGCTATTATGAGGGATAATTTTTTTGAAGGTTACTTATTGGTAGGTGGATTTTTATTTAGATGAATCCAGATTTGCATCGCCATAGGATCCAAAAGGGAAAAATCGACTCGAGAAATGCACTCAAATGGCTTGGGGGGACACTTTGGAAGGTACAAAACTTATAGCCTAGTAAGTGAGAAATTTTTTGGGCCTCAATTAAGGAAGGACATGAATAAATTTGTTTCTACATGTAGAATTTGTCAAGTTTCTAAAGGAGGACAACAAAACACAGGGTTATACAAACCCTTACCCATTCCCGAGGGGTCATGGATTGACATCTCCATGGATTTCATGTTGGGATTACCTCGTACTTGTAAGTGTGGAATAAGTAATGAGTAAAATAACTAACAACACTTCTTAATAAGACATTATATCAAAGATTTAACAACAATTAAACTAATTTAAAAGCATAAATCTATTGAAAGTGTCATATTGTTCTCTATCTCTAAATATTTATTAAGTCACGGGGCTCTCAGATTTTGTAAGCATTGTGATTGTTAAAATGCCAACCTAGAGAATGAGATGTTGCTAAATGCAATAATCTAATCCTATATGATGATATCTAAATGATAATGATGAAGCTACTATAATCTATGGACATGGAATTTGATGAAAGAAGCTACAGTAAAATATGATGCAGCTAAATGAAAAGCCATGATATTGATTCTATGCTAAAATGATTTTTATTGCTAAGATGCTTGATTGCTCAATTGGTAATTCTACAAAGTAAGTTTGCATAAAATTGGGGATCCATTTCCTATAGAATGAGGTTGTATTTATAGATTCATGGCAACACATTTCTTAAGGGGCAAGACAACAAAGGTCTGGATTCAATCTGGAGGATTGAATGGTGAGAGATGAAGAAGCCTAAGCTGATCATGGGGATGGTTCCTCCCCACAAAAACACTCAACCAGATGATAAGAAGAATCATTGGAGAAAGATTGAAGATGATTGCATGTAAGTTTGTCTCCAAATTTGCCCGTGAAGGTTGAGATAAATTAATTAGATATAAAATATCTAATTTTGTTGGTGAATATGATTAGCTGTAGAAATATGTGCATGAAATTGAATATTTGGTTTTATTTAAAATTTAGGAAGAAATAACAATTATTAGAATAAACAAATGTTTTTGATATTGTTTATTTAATAA
The DNA here is from genome assembly GCA_007258455.2 of Sequoia sempervirens. NCBI lineage: Eukaryota > Viridiplantae > Streptophyta > Pinopsida > Cupressales > Cupressaceae > Sequoia > Sequoia sempervirens. The sequence continues at coordinate 325,427,810 of VDFB02075321.1, read as the reverse complement.
AAGAGAGAGAATGATAATTAAATTAAAACTATTGAAGTTTTGATTATTTAATTAAGAGAGAATAATTAGAAGAATATAAACATGAACTATATAAATAAATATTTCTATTTATTCAATAGTAAATGAATTTGATTATGATAATTAAATAAACAAAGTGAAATTCATTTATTTAATTAAGAAAAAATAATAGAATAAAGATTGAAGAATTATAAAATGAACTATATAAATAAATATTTATATTTATTTAATAGTAGAAGAATTTAAGGTTAATTAATCAAATAAATCATGTTTAATTAATTAGATTATCCAGACCATTTTTAGGTGTATATAGTACTCAACATGGAAATGATTCTATTTTCGTTGTTGTGGATCGGTTCTCAAAGATGACCCACTTCATTCCTTGCAAAAAGACTATTGATGCAAGTAAGGTTGTTGAATTATTTTTTAAAGAAATTGTTCGCTTGCATGGACTGCCCAAAACTATTACTAGTGATCGAGATACAAAGCTTTTGAGCCACTTTTGGAGGAATTTGTGGAGGAAGTTTGACAATAAACTATAGTATAGTTCATCCTATCATCCTCAAATAGATGAGAAAATTGAGGTGGTAAACAGGAGTTTGGGTAATTTTCTTCAATGTCTAGTTGGGGAGAATCCAAGGTAGAGGGAATCTGAGTTTGCTTTAATTCAAGCATCAACAGGTCCACTGGTAAGTATCCTTTCCAAGTTGTCTTGGGAAACAATCCTAAGGGGGTTGTTGATCTTATTGATCTTCCTAATGAGAAATGGGTTTAGCCAAAATGAAAAGGACTTTGCAAGACACATACAGGAAATACAACAACAAGTGAAGCATAAGTTGCAACTAACCAATGAGAAATATAAAAAGAATGTTGATGTGCATCAGAGAGAGAAAGTATATGAGGAAGGTGAGCAAGTCATGGCGTATCTGCATAAACCCAAGAAAGTGTTATAACAAATTAAAACCAAGGAAAGTGGGACCATGCAAAATACTAGATAAAATTAGTGAGAATGCCTATTTATTAAATTTTCCTGAAGATTTGGATATTAGTCATGTTTTCAACATTGTTGATCTTTACCCTTACTACTCTGGACCTAAACAAATTTTTGATGAAAATGTGTTGAGAGACTTGTCGAGTAAATTGCCACATAAGAGTAGAGAGAAAATTGAAAGGATAATGGACACCAAGATTGCTACCACAAGAGCCAAGAATTATAAGATGTATCTAGTAAAATGGGTGGGTTTACTGGATTCCAACAACACTTGGATCATTGAAGGAGACCTCATGAAGTTTACAAAATTGGACACTTCTAAACCAAGAGATTCAAAACCTTTCAAAGACGAGGAAGATAATGTAACCACAAATTAATTATGGACTCCCACTACTTGGCTGCTCTTTACTTTTTTTAGTTGTTCATGCTTTTTGGTTTGTAACAGTCAGCTTCAGTCTATCTCTATTTTTTTCTTGTTCTGCCTTCTTGCAGGAACTGTAGGTTTTGGGTTTTTTTGGGTTGGGGGTGAATAATGAAGGTAGACTAAAATTCATTTGTAAGGAAAGGAAAGAGAAGAAATGAGATGGGGAAGAAGAATGGATTTTGTTTACTATCCATGTTATTGTGCATGTCACCATGTCACTGAACGGTGAGGAGTGCTAAGAGAGAGTGCGGTGCTCACTACATCAGAACTCCTCAATAATCACCTTGACCTCTACTAGAAGAAGGTGAAAGCTACACAACAAAAATAGGTAGAATAGAAGAAGAGGATCCATCATCACAATCCATTAATGGAATCAAATAATTTTCACTAAACATAGAAGGAGCCTCCATAGGAATAGGGGCTACAATGTCCACATCAAGATCCACTATTGAGGAGATATTAGGAGAACTACCATCCTCAGAGTTGGAAAAACTACCAACACTCAAGTGTTCAAGAAGGGTGTTTCACCACCAAGTTTTCTTATCCCACCACTAATATACATGAGTAGAGATGCTTAGAAGCAAGGTTCCCAACTACAAAGAACATTCTATAGTAGAATTGAAGACCCTCATAATTTATTGGCTCAAACCAAGGCCTATCTACTAGCATTAAGATGATATCACTTAGAAGAGCCTTGGAGATATCAATAACCAAAATTTGAGCATAGGTAGTGTGTCAAAAGTTTGAAGAAGCTAAGTTAACCTAAATAAAACAACCAATAACATTACCTTTTATTTAAAAATAGGGGTCACTCCAACAATGAAGAGGAAGATTGGGTAATCTTACCCAAATAGGAAAGATATTGAGGGCTTCAATAAGAGGGTTGAAGGAAGGGAACCAAGGGTTGAGTGAGAGGCAATGTTGACCACACATCATAACTCCCATCTAAAATAACATTTTTTTATTATCTTCTACATTAATATTCAATCAATCTTGAGAATAAACTTTATTAGTGGGAAATCACCATTACTAATATCATTACTTCATTGATTAATTCAAAAGATAAAACTTGTAAGTGATCAATATTGAAATTGTGATGTAGGACTTATTATGCAACATAGTCACAAGAAAGTAATGACATGGCTTAATTCTTTGCATCCAATTTGGTGTTCCTCTTAGTTTTTTTTAACCTTGTTTCAATCCTATATTTCCTAAGTCATAATAAGGAATATTGTCTTGCTCACTAGCTTTTTTAGTAGGATTTTTTTGAGTATATGCTTGAAGAGAGAAGATTCAAACAAGAATCTTAAAGCACATGTTCTACATGGCTTATGTAATTTACCATGAAAAACACATATACAAGGTAGTTGGAATAGACCACAATAATTTCGTAGGAATTTAGGAATATTTTATCTTTACTATTGATAGATTTTTTTTATCAAGAACTAAATGTGACTCCTTAACATGTTTAGGAGTTAAATTAAATTGGTTCAATTTTTTAGGCTATCACCACTTGAAATATGCACTCCATTTAATAAATTGTTATTTTTTTATTATCACTTTGAAACATGTCATATGCTATAGCACTATCATTCCATCCATTTGGAATGAACAAATTAAACTTATTTTATGATTAATTCATTATAAGGGATGCATTTAGGAGCCAAAGCCTAAATGTAAAACAATGAAACAAGAAAATAATGTACAAATAATTTTATTAAAGGTAATTTTTTTCATGAATAATAATTTAAAAAAAAGTATACTTTGAAAGTAAAGTATATGTAAACTTTATTTTTCAATGTAAATGTTAATAAAATTTATTTATTTTAAAATCATACATAATATTTTTTTACTATTTTGGTAGGCAGTAGTTTTTTTTTCTACTTATATTAGTTGTTTCAACATATCTACTATTTGTAATATAAAATTCAACTCAAAATTTTATTATCTTTTACTTTATACTCTAATTTTTCACAAATAACAACAAAAATCATAGTGTTTTTAAAATCTGTACTATTTTTGTACATAAACATTAATAAAATTACGTTATCTCTTATTGACTAGAATTATCATAGGTCATAACCTATTTTTTCAAATATCAATGAACAATACACTAGTTGTTTCAATATATCTACTAATGATAATATAACATTCAACACAATATTTTACTACCTCTTTCTTTACACTCTAAAAGTATACCATTATATATATTCTAGCCAAAATATTATGTTTTTTGGAAATAATTTGTCAAAATAAATTTGTATCATATTTGGCTTAGTATTGTTTATAATCTATGTGCAACCTATTTTATTATATATGAATATATTCATCATTTTTCTTATTAATAAATTTCTTTCAATATTAAAAAATAGATTGCGTAATTCTCTACAAGTTTAACTATTATAATTGTGATCTTATTAGGGAAATAAATTTTAATCTTTCGTTTTGTTTTTGATAAGGAAAAGCAAGTTTTGAAGGGGCCCTGAAACCCTTTACAATGACAAAAAGTTGCAAGAAAGACTAAACCAATAAAGCCCACAGCCCAAAAAAAACCAAAATGCTAACAATAGAAATAACCAAGAAACCCATCAACAACCCTACAACAAAACATTAGCAACAAGGTTGACCAAGCAAAATAAATAGCAAAGCTACAACATTTTTTCAAGAACATTGGTTGAGGCCAAATTTTCGTCAATGACCCCCTCGTGCATCTCCATCACATCCATGAGCTCCTAAAATGAAATAGCAGCCCGCTTCTTGGTCTTGCTCCTCGTTCTCAAATACAGGTCAGCATCCACGTTCTTCTCCATAGTAGGACCAAAATCCTTAGTCTTCTCCACCAAATTTGTATGATTAACATCCTACATGGCCTTCTCTAGATCACCTAGATCCAGAGACTTACCAATCCATTTTATGGCTTTCTCATTTAAAACAGAGAGGCCCTTAGTAGTCAATTTCAAGGAATTATTGCTAATGTTAACCACAATTTTCAAATCATCAGACATCTTATTAATTTTTTCCTCAATATTAACAAACCTCTCCTCAAAAGTCTTTTGGACAGCCAATTCTAGGGATGTAATCCTCTCCTCATGAGTTTTACCAAGATGATCAACATCAACAACAAGTTTATCAAGCATAACATTCATGGTCTTAACCTTACCTTTGATCGACCATTCCTTCTGGTTGCTATGCACTAGTGCCACACAAACATCTTTCCAATTCTTAAGTTGAACATTGAGCTCCTTAACTTCTGAGAAAAGCCACTTCACCAACGAGAGAAAGTTGCGAGTTTCATATTCTGCCATCCTACAGAACATGCCCATGTTAAGCTCATCCCAATTGACCGATAGCACAACTTGAGAACCAACATTCTCGATGGGATCCTCCTGAGCCTCCTCTTTATCCTCCATTTCCTCCTCAACAAGGGAATCCTCCACTTCAATCACCTCAACTTTCACCCAATACTTATCTGACATATTCTCTAAGTCCGCCAAAATTTCCAACCACTTCACCTTCACATCACTCACTTTAACCTAATCAATGCTAATAGAAGAGTCTAAAATATCTTGGTTAGGGTCAACCCTCTTTGCACTCACCAATCCTTCATTCCCTTGCTCAATATCCTCCATAGGATACTCAGACCCCGGGAGGCCTTTACCTATGCCATAACTATCCTCCAGAATAGGGAAAATCTTCATATCAGCCAACTTGCTATCACCTGAGGTATGTTTGACATCAGAAACAGGGAGCTCTGTTGGTTATTTTTTAAGAACAAAACTAATCTCCAAAAATACCTATGGACTTTTCCATTTCCAATTATCAGTACTTCTAAAGGGATTGGCCAACGAACGAACAAAAGCTACAAGACTTTTATTCCTACTTTTTGGGCTCTGTGAAACCCGAGAGGGTGATCCCATAATGTATACTCAGACACTTCACATAGTTACAATCAAATACATTTCCAATAACATATACCTCTCATAAAACCATTCAATAATATGCATCAAATAAGTTGACAACTTATTAATCAATGCCATATATATTGTGCATGAGAAGATGGAACTTCAACACAAAACAACAACAATAGTATCCATCTGAGAGTTTATGATTTAAAAATTGAGTAGCTAAAGAATCAACATTGGAAATGAACCACAAATACTCTACATGAACCATTGCCTTTATCCCAAGCACAAAGTCAATATCATTCTATGTGACTTGATAAAAATTTAAACAATAGCACCTATAACCTCAAGAAACCTTGCATTACAAAATTTCTCTATGACGTTCATGATTATTACTATTTACAACCATCCTAGCACCTAGTTCTTATATGTTATTAATCTCACCCAAGCACTTACATCAATTCATTGAATCAATAAGCAAGCATGAAACTAAACATCCACCAAGAAATGATAGAGACAAACGAAATAAATCCTAGATTACTTTCACTCATAACTTATAGAATGCATACAAGGAGATACAATAGCCATGAAACTGATATTACTTTGTATTATAAATGCTATATTGCTATCAAAATTACATGCATAAATATGAACTTCAAAAGAAACTAAAGACAAAAACTCCAGAAATTGATTTATATTATCTTGACAATTTCATACTGTTAACTCAATTTTTTTGAATAATTCTTGCTTTTGGCCTTGAATTCCTTCTTATAGAGATGAAGGAGCAAAAAAGGCCTCAAGCCAGAAAGAACATATTTAAAGATTTCATTGGACCACTGCAACAATATTTCATTTTCAATTACACTCGAGTCTTCAGATGGAGAAAATAAACATGAGGAAAAATTGACATCAACTCGTTGTAGACAACATGCCCCACCTCAAAAAGGCATCATTGGTTTGTTAAAATAGCTTCAAGATATTCTCCATGCACCCAAAAACTGGCAACCGTGGGAAAACCAAACATCAAAACTTACGAAGCAAGATAGGGAAAGCAGAAAAAAAAAGGTTAAAATTCACTTATCCACATTAGCACCACATGCTATCCATTTCAAATTTAGGAGATTAATATTTTACCATGTTTTATCAAAAGCCTAATTTGTACTATATTCAGGCTATGTATTATTCTTCTCTCATCCATTATTCACCTTATTCACAATTCCCTACACAGATTCATTATGTGCATTTCTCCAACCAAGTGTTATATTCTTCCTTAGTGGGCCATTTTACATTCAACAAATCCAACACCTTAGTAATGTATTGAGAATATATGGCATCAATTAAAATCCTAACTTCTTTAACAAATATGCCCATCTTTGTTTCAATTTTGTACCATTGTATCAATATTTAAATTGAGCAAGATGTAGTTGGTGACAGTCAAGGTCATCATAGCTGCTACAAGCATCCCTCCCAACTCTTTCTTCTAGGTGTCAAATGGATGCAATTCACCTTTTGGACTCAATATCTGAGGCATATAATGTTCCTCCATCTCTTTGAATATTTTCAACTTACCCTGGAGATGCACACCTAACTTTCCATGGAAAGTAGTTATCTCATTTATCGAGTCAATGATTTGAAAAATGTCAAGAATATTAGTAGGTGCCTCATGGTCCTTGTTCATCTTGGGCATCATTTCTTTCAAAGCATTTACCCTAGTAGTCCGAGTATTCCATTCATTCCTAAAGGCCTCTTGTACCTGTAGATACTTTGTATTTGCCTCATGAATATTCTTATAAGTGGGCCAAACATCATTAGCCTTGATGATCAATTTGGTCACCCTATGCTTCAGTACATCCTCAAAAAATTCATTTGCCACCTTGAATGTTTCAAGTTTAGCCTTGACATTTTCTTTCTCAGCAATCAACTTACCATTCAAATCATCAATTCTCAAGGCCAAGGTCTCCCTATCCTATGTAGACAAATATGAGGAAGAAGAGGATGGAAAGGTTCTTGTCTTCTGAGTAGCATGAACAGTGGCTCTCTTCTTATTTAGCTCATCTAAGGCCTTATTGCACTCCTTAACCAAAGAATCATATTTTTTCTGAGAAATATGTGCAGTATCCACACTAACCATTGCAACATGAGAAGTTAACTCAGCTGTCTAGATAGGAGTTATATTAGTAGCTCTTTTGACCACCAAAGAACCAATAACTTCTTCAATAGTCCTAGCAACATTATGTTTACCCATATTAGGTGTTATAGACCAAATTGCAAGAGTATACAACTTTGGACTATATCCAACACCAAACACTTTATGCTCAAGTTGATCTTCAGATATTAAAGCTTGAGGGTCTCTTCTCACTGCATCATATGTTATAGTAGCAGTGACAGTACATCCTAGAAATAACATGATTCTACTATCCTTGACAATTTTTCTAGCCTCAGTGGGAGTAATAGCTGAAATTTCAGCCTTGATTTTCTCCTCCTCTGTTTTCTCAGCTTCCTCCTGATGAGAAGGTTCAACATTAGCTTGAGCTAATTCAAGTCTCTCCTTTATCTCCTTACTCCACTATTGAATCATAAACTCTTGAAATTCCTTGGACTACACAAATTTATCATCAGCAAGAAATTCATCACACTCCCTAAACCTAGGATCATCATCACTTTCTCTGTCATATTGCCATTTGACAATTTTTTCAAGGGGAACATCTGAACTATGAGTTTCTTCAATATGAGGAGGAAATTTCTGCTCCACCTCCTCATTCCTTGGTACAATTTCTACCATTTGTTCCTCCTTGACCTCTTGAACATCTACATGCTACTTTGGGATATCCATAGCTTGTTGTTGTTCTAGGAGAACTTGTGCTTGATCAATAGTCTCCTTTACCTTTACCTTAAACTCACCAGACTGATAATCCCTTAGCATAGTGAAGGCTCTTTCCAAGGGGTTTGCAATTACATTGTATGGACTTATGTAAAAATCATCTTTTCATAATATTTTCTTCAATGTTCATTATAACTATCCATTCCTTCTTTCTAGTCATGACAACTTCATCACTTATCAGATTTCTTAATACATCATCTTTGTATAAGAATTCATGATGTATGATACCTAAGCTTTTTTGTCTTCTTCTTCCTGCCACAAACCCCTTTGGATCAAAAAATCTAATCTCATCAATAGGCATTTTGAGATTATTTACCATGATGCCAAACTTTTCATACCCCTCAGGGGCAGTGACTGTGAAGTAAGCAAAAGCACATTGGGGATTTACCACCGTACCTTTCCTGGGCTTTCTAAACATCTCATAATCCATGACATCAATTTTCCACATGAGCTCCATAAAATCCAATTTATCTAAGAAATACAGGGGTAGACAATGAGGTGCCACTTTAGTTCCATAGGCTTTGATCTAAGAATATTTAGAATGTAGAAACCAATCTACCCAGTTATGTGTGGCTTTTGATCTTGGTATATCTTTTGGGCGCATGATACTTTTGATCTCTAGAGAAATCCTGAATATAGGTGCTACACCCAATGTTTCTAAGATACCATATCTTACACGATTAGCAAACAAGATATAATTGGAATTAGAGCAATCCTTATCCCAAATGTATGTGCACATCTGTACCGGTAAAATATTATTTTCATTGGGCTCCAAATCACTCATGTTTGCAATACAATAGAACTAGGGATTATAATTTCTTATAGTTGAAAAGAAACCCTTTACAATTATGAGAGTACAAAGCACTACTATTGAGCATAACACTTTCTTCAAAATCTATCCAGTACTTAATCACCAAATTGAAGCTATCAATAATTAAAAAAATAGACAATTCCCCCAATTTCTTATCAACTCTCTAAGGTATTCACCTCAATACTTCAGCTAGAAGGAGATATCAGTTTTACTCACCCAGGTGAAAATTATGCCACATTTGTTACTAGTATTTCTAAAGCTTCCCACATAATTTCTTCAGCTCCTGGTATCCCTTCTGCTAGCCAATGAGTAAAAGTGCACGATCAACAAGGTATCTACTTTATTTTATGGCCAAGAGAGAGGAATGCCACCATTAATGCTTGATAGTAATTTTGTGTGAGCGACGCACAAACTGACAATTAGCCATTCAGGTTTAAACCCTGATTGTTGATCATTCGACTTTAAAACTATATTAATGGTTATCAATTCATCTCACCACCTTCCTCTTTGCTTTATGTGAAGTCCTCAGGATTTTGCCACATTGCCTCTTCATGTAATAGTTGTCACTTATCGCTGATATACCTCATCCTTGTCCAGCTCCATCAGTGATGCAAGTGTTTTATGCGATGAAATCTAAGCCCTTGGATCTACAGCCTATCCTTTGATCATGTTCAATTCCATCACTCCTCACTAATCCAACTTTACACCTAGGCTCCTATCAACGACAGGAAATATAGTGAAGGCATCAGATTTAGACACGTACACCTGCATGAAAATCAATGCCATAAAAGGCATTGCAAATAAGATGTACTCAGATTAGCGAAAAAAGATTTTAAAATAGGGAACTCTATCACTCATCGCTAATCAAAATTAAGGCTTTGAAATGGATCATTGATGAACGATAAAAAAAATGTCAGGCCATCATTCATCGCTAATTCTCCTCATATGGTTTGGAAGCAATCAGCGATGAGAGATCATCATAGTGTCATTACATGTTGCGTGTTGCTAATGTAGAACTTGGCACTTAAAATAAATCCACGATACACAATGCAAAGGAAACTCATCCATCACTCATCACTAACAAAAATTGACATTTCATAACATATCCACGATAGGCAATGAAAATAAGATCATAAGGCCGGAGGACATTGCTTATCGCTATTACAATATTAAGGGCTCAAAATCCATTAGCGATAAGCGATCCCTCAATAATACAAAGAACATCGCTCATCACACATTCAATTTAAAAGTTCCTGTAGCTATTTGTGATGAGTGATATCAAAGAGATACTACCTCATCGCTCATCGTTGATTTAGAACATACACTTCAAAAGTAGTCAATGATGAGTGGTAAAGATAAAAGGCCAATAGAACTTAAGTGAAACCCTTTAGGCATGTGCTCATAAGTTTTTTTAATGGAGGGGACCCTCTAGGATGATATGATAGAAAGGACTAAAAAATGCTTAAGCCATTATAATGCAAAGGATGTAAAGGCCAAACAGGCCTTTAACTTAACCTTATAAAAATTAAGATTCCTAGACCTAGGATTGGGGAACCAGTTACCATACGATAGTAATAGACAGAAAAATTTTTAACGTGACTAGCAACACGCAATAGGGAGTCAACAACAAAATTGAACATTACAAGCATTTATGAAAGAATGAATCCTAAACCCTCATATATCAATCTTACGTCCAAATGTGACAAGGGTTTGAGATAGAACAAAAAAAAAATTAGGTTCCATCAGTGGCTCCGACTAGGGACGTATGCCTCTTGTAGGCATGGCAAGATCCTAAAAATCTCAAGTTGAAGTAGACCAAAAATGTGGATAAAAAATAAGAGGACCAAAACTAGGGAGCTACCTAGACTAGGTAGTAGGCCCAAAGCAAACACAAAAAAATAAAACACACCTTTATACATAATATACAAAACCAAATCGTACATAAAAAATAACATACTTAGAAGTATGGCTTTAAGAACTGTCCATGTACTGGAAGTTCAAAAATTTCACCTGTTAAGCTCTAAAGGAAATATGAATCTTTCCCATGAGTGCTAGCTATCAAATAAGGGCTAGTCCATAATGCTTCAAATTTCCCATGCTTGCTCTTATCTTGAGCCTTTGCGTTCCAGGCTAACACCATACTATTCACTTCAAACTTTCTGGGAGAAGATCTCTTGTCATATAGATGCTTAACTTACAATTGCATCTTCATGTTTTTACTCCTGGTTTCATCCAATTGCACCAGATTATTTATTTTGTGTTGCATATCATCATAGATCTCTTCATCATATTCTTGCAAGAACTTATACATCTTTAGCAAGTTATTATGTGGCAATCTATCATCTAAGCCATATACTAAGAAAAATGGTGAATAACCAATAGCCTTTTTCACAGTTACTCTATCTGCCCAAAGTGCCAATTTTAACTGAGTCCCAAGCTTTTTTGTTATTTTCCATAACTCTCTTGATTATCTTCATCAGGCTTTTATTACTAGAATCAACCTAACCATTTCCTTGAGGATGGTAAGGCGAAGAGTAGAGACTTGTATACCATGTCTTTCACAAAAGTCCTTGAATTCATCTGACCTAAAACACATAGCATTATCTAAAATAATCCTCTAAGGGACTCCAAATCTGATAAGAATATTATTTACCAAAAAATCAACTACCACCTTGCTTGTTTCCTTCTTTGTGGGTATTGCTTCCACCCACTTTGTAAAATAGTCAGTGGCAACAAGAATCCATGAGTGGCCTTCACTAGATTTTTTTGGTATTTCTTTGATGAAATCAATTCCCCATTGTTGGAAGGGGGCTTGAACTTTCATAGGCCTGAGTGGTAAATTTCCTAAGAACTTCAACTTTCCTGATAACCATTGGCAAGCATCACAACTCTTAACAAACTTGTGAGCATCCTTAAAAATAGTAGGCCACTAGAATCCAACTCTTAAAATCTTTTTTGCAATGGTATTTGCCATGTAATGACCACTACACACCCAATTGTGCATTTCCTACAAAAGTTCCAATGCCTGATTTCCATCTACACACTTAAGAAGTACACCGTCCAGGCTTATCCACCATAACTCATTATCAATAATCACACACTTGATGGCATGCAATTTCAATGTTCTGTTATCATTGTCAGCCATGTCAATAGGACACTAGAAGTTTTGTAAATACTGGACAATTATTCTATACCATCCACATGTTTGCATATCATAGAGAGGTGCAACATCAATCACTTCAGTCTGATTAACCTGATTATCTTCCAAATTATCATTTTCCATTAACTTGGCTTGGCCCCGTCCTCTTACCAATTTGGTAATTTGAACATCAATGTTAAATTCTTGGATCATGTTGATCCATCTACACCTTCTACTTGTTGTCTCTTGCCGAGTAAAAATATCTTTCATAGCAGCACTTGGTACAAAAGCTATGATAGTAGCCCCTTGTAAGTAAGTCCTGAAATTCTTTACAACCTTTACCAAAGCATATGCCTCTTTCTTAGTAGTATCATATTTCAATTCTATAGTTTGTAAATATTTGCTAAAAAATGCAATAGGTTGTTCAAAACCTTCCTCATTTTTATGTAGTAAGAAATCAACAATGGTATGAAAAGAGGCAAAAGAGAAAATGTGCATTGTTTAGAGAAATCGGGAGATTTCAAAACTAAAGCCTCTTTAATAGCTTATTTTATTTTCTTGAAAGCCTGACTAGGCTCTTCATTCCAAAGCACCTTTTCAACCTTCTTCAACATTTTGGAAATAGGTTTTGTGATTTATACAAAGTTGGTCACAAACCTTCTCAAAAATTTTATTTGTCCAAAAAATGACTGAATGCCCTTGATGTTTTTTGGCTGAGGGATCTTGTCTATGGCTGCCACTCTTTCAGGGTCTATCCTTACTGCTTCCTTGGACATAATGTGCCCTAGAAACTTTCCCTCAGTGACCCCAAAGGCACATTTCTTTGGATTCATCCATATCCCATAGTCTAATGACTTGAAAAATACCTTTTCTAAATGCATACAGTGATCTTCCTCTTTCTTGGAATAAGTGGTCAAGTCATCTTGATATATAGCCATAAACAAATCAATACAATCTGAGAAAGCTACATCCATAGCTCTTTGAAAAGTGGCACCTACATTTTTCAAGCCAAAAGGCATCCTAACATACACATAGGTACCCCAAGGAGTAGTAAATGCATTCTTATACTGCTCAAAATCCTTTACCTTTACTTGATTATAACCTGAAAAACCATCCATCATTGGCAGTAGCTCACAACCTGTCACCTTCTGTAACATAGCTTCCATGTTTCGTAATGGATAATTATCCTTTAATGAGGATACATTTAGGTTCCTGAAATCAACACATAATCTTAATGTCACCATTATTTTTTCTTACCGGTACCAGATTAGATAGCCATGAAGAGTGTCTAATGAGTTTTATAATACCAACATCCCTCAAATTTACCAACTCCTATTGTATCTTGGGAGCTAAAGTAGGATTAATTGGTCTTTACTTTTGCATGAAAGGTTTTACATCATCCTTTAAAGGAATTTCATGCTGAAACAATTCCTCTTTATAAGTTTTCAGGTCATCGTATGACCAAGAAAAGACATGTATGTATTTGCTAAGACAATTAACATTTCCTTCACCTTTGGCTTAATCTTCTTTCCTACATAAACTTTCTTTGGGGCATTTTCAGTTTCTAAGTTTACTTCCTCGAGGTCCTCTGGGTGAGAAACAGTTGTTTTGGCATTGTTTGTATCTTGACAATCAAAGACCCTTTCAAGAGATACAAGGCCTTTGGGAATTTTATTTGTCTTTAATTGGATGACTTATTTTTCAAACACCATGTCCTTTTCATCAATATTCTCAACAAATCCACCAAATTCAATCTCCTGACCTTCATATTTATTAGCACAATATAGGAATCTGAGAATACCATCATCATCATTAAAAAATTTCCAGTTGTATATGTTGTCAGGGGTAGATGGCCTTGCCTATATCTCGACCTTAGAGATTCCTATGAAAGTTACATCATTGGGTCTTAATGCATTATTAGCAAGTAAATCAGCTACTCTATTATGTCCTCTTTCCATCCAATCAATCCCAAAAGCATCAAACTGCTCAATGGAATCCTAGACAACATTCTTGTATTACTTTAGTCTATTATTCTTACAGGAATACTTAGCTCTCACTTGGGATATCACAAGCTCAAAATAACCAATCACCATTAGATTTCTTATTCCATGCTTTTCAACGAGTCTCAATCCCAATAATAAGGCCTCATACTCTACCACATTATTTGTACAAACAAAAGGAAATATAAAAGAGAACTTGTAAGTATTTCCAGTAGGTGATACTAATAAAATTCCTGCACCAGATCCTTCTTTGGAGCTTGCACCATCAAAGTACATTCTCCATAGTCCTTCTTTATCCAATACTTGAGAAACTTCATTTTCCATAGGTGCATGACACCTCTCAACCTCTCTTGGTACTTCTTCTACCTCGAACTGACCAATATCAATATTTATGAAAAGAATTGTGTCATCTTCAAGGACATGCTCCAACATATGTGGTACCCTAGGTTCTCTCATCACTTAGACATTCTTACCATCAATGGGAAATGTGGCATAAGACATGTCACACTACATATTGCTTCCCATAGATGCACTCCATTTTCATGATAACAACATTCCATAATTAGGTGGGATATCTACCACTACCACACTCATTTTAAATTCTTTGTCAGGGTAGGCTGCCAATCTATAAGGAAGTTCATTTATCACACCTATGACAGGGACCTCTCTAGCATCCATGGCATAACACTTTCCATGAATGCTATCAACCTTTAACCCTAGTGCATCCATGATTTTAACTGGCATGATATTGTTGGATGCGTTAGAGTCAATGATACAATTGTTTATAAAATTTCCCCCAACCACCATGGTAAGGAAGAATGGATCTATCTTATTAGGACAAGTATTTACAAAATTTCCTAGGAAAATATGGTGAATCTCAGTAATTACTCCCTCAATTTCCTTACCTTTCTTATCCTTTTCACTCAATTTGGGTGGAGTGAGCACCACTAAATCATTACAAGCTATAGTAGCACCATTGCTAAGGGATACTACCTTTTTTTTGTGTTCCTCTATCCTCATCATTTCAAGAAAAGGAACAAATACTTTAACTTGGCTGAGTAACTGAAACATATCAATAGGAGTGTACTTGGGAAGTTCGATTCAGGGCATACCTTGTTCATTGCTATTATCTTTCTATTATTTTTTGTTTCCTCAGCCTTGTGTTTAGTATCCTTCCTCGTGGCTTCAGGAGTTTTCTTCTGTGTCTTTAATTTCTCAGCAGGGGATTTGTGTCCTTGAATAGCTTTTGGAATTTCTACTCTCTTGGCCCAAATTTTATCTCCCCTGTCTTCTTTAGCTTTGACTGCTTCTACTTTTTCATCATGTTTGTGTTCTTTTCCCTTGGCACTCTATTCCTTGATGAATAGACTGACATGACTACCTTGTTCACCTCCAACGGTTCTATTCCTCAAATGATATTGTTGGTGTAAATAAGTATTTTACTTATTACACTTTACTTAAGCTTACTTAGGGAATGCATATCATTATAGGTTGCACTTGTGACACCTAGTTATTTGCATCTTGCATCTAGGTTTGTGCATTTATTGAGAGATATGAGTTGGACACTTAGGGAAGTGTGTGTAGGAGAAATTCCACTCTTTGTGGTGTGATGTAGTTATCACCTTTTTATCTGCACTTTTCATGGCATGATAATTCCACTTTAGGTGGATGATCCACCTTTCATGGAATTGTCTATTATTTCTTTCTACCTACCCTGCACATGATTGGTACACTTGTCTCATTCATGGCCCTTCATTGTGTCCTAGCTTTCCTTTATAAGCAAGGCTTGTATATGCTTGTAATTGTGCATCTTCATGCATATTGACAATACAATTATCATATTCTCTCATATTCTTTCTCTCTTTTGTGCTATATTTGATCTCTTGATCCTATTGTTGCTTTTCATAAGTTTTTACATGGTATCAGAGTAGTTGGAGGTTCTTTGCATAGCCATTGTTGGGAGATCTTAGTTTGTGTGAAGGTGGTCAAGAGGCAAATATGAGGAGCAACCACATTTTGGTGCGTCCTAGACCAGATCTGACCCCAAATTCAGATTTAAAAGGTTATTTCCATTTGGGATTGCCTTTCCTTTCATCGAAATCTAACACCAGGAGCTCCAAATCAGAAAAATTCGCCAATTTGGGTATTTTTTCAATTTTCCAAAAATTTTCAATAGTTCTAGAAAAATTATTTTCTCATAAAATTTCCAACTTTTTAATATTTTCTGACAAAAAAATTGTCAGATTTTTTTTGAAATTTTTATTAGAAAATTTGTAATTCAAACTATATTGAAATTGATTGTAAAAGTTTTTATAAAAATAAAAAAATTGTATTTTTTTTATTTTTTATAAATAAAAATCAAAAATCAAAAATTTAGAGTCTGTGTAGCAAACTATTTTGCAGACGTACTCTGCAGGTACCAGGCAGTACCGTGCTATCGACATGGGCCACCGACTTCCACATGACATGCTCTCATTGGCCATGGTGGGCCCCATCCTCCATTAGCGGGAATCACCAAAAAATCAACCGGGTCATTGGAATCAGCAACAACGGCTTTTATAATTTTGACATTCTCAAAAACAAATTCGGCAGTTAGTCTAAAGATTCCGAGCAGTAATTTTCATGGGGGAAATAGTCTAGTAACTAAAGAGCATATTCCAGTGTTTCTCATTCCGGCAGGCGGAACTGAATATTCCGGTGAAATTTAGAATATTTCAGGCCAGGGGAGTTTTCGGTGTGATGGGTCGACGATCGTCATTTTTAAACTTGAGATATGAAGAATATTCCACCAGGGGAGCATATTCTTTTTTGACGAGTCCCAAATCATCAAATTTAATCGCATATATCGCTGACGTCAGCATCATGTCAGCGAGCTTTTGGAGATTTTGGATGCCTTCTCCATTGAAGGTTTTCATTTTGAAGCATATTTTCAAAGGCTCATATCTTACTCATTTTAGCTCCTTTTTGATGGGCAAGGTTGTTGATGGCACAACTTGCATCATTTAATTAATTCTTTTATCGAACCTGGTGTGTCTCAAAGCAATATGCAATAAGGATAGTTGTCACAGATTCTTTTTGGGGGGTTTGCACTGTAAAAAGCGACTTCAGGTATCGTTTTTCCTACTTCAGGAGCTTTCAGGAGCTATAACTTGTAGCGACTGATTCCTAAGATTTAAATCTACTTTAACTTCTGATTTAAAATTCTATTGACTTAATTATGACTTTATTGACTTTAATTTAGACCAATTCATGGAGATAATTAATGATTACTTTAATCCTTAATCTAAGATGCAAAATTCCAAATTAATTATATTTTGCTTTAAAAGAAATCCATAATTCAATTGTTGGAAAGTAAATGCTAATTTAAAAGTAGAAATGAATTGTAGGAAAATGACGATTACTCTAAAAAGCATAAAGACTAATCTCCATGAACAGATTCTGAACAAACTTCAACTCCATCTTTCCATAAATTCCTAAAATTACTTTAATGAAACTTAACAAATAAACATTAATTCTAATTGATTTAGACAATATCTAAACCTAATTTATGAAAGAAACTTGTTCAACAATTCTAATGGTTCAATATATCATTTCTCATAAACAAATCTAAACATTCAAACGATTCGATCTTAACCATAATAACTGAAACTTTGAAATGCAATTACAAACAAATTATTTGATCTTAACATTTACCAAGATAGAAGATGATTTTAACGATTGAACAACTCAAAATTAGTTTCTACTACAAATTTTAATATCAGAAAATAATAGCACTTAACAAAATACCATAAGATCATTCCAAAGGTTGAGCGGGCCCTGCTTTTCCTCAGGTAAGATCCTTCAACACAGTGAATTAATTAACTTCTTGCTTCCTTTCTCATTGATCAAAAGTAGAACACAGAACAAAGTATTGCTTGTGATTACTGAAAATTTTAATTGTAAATTATCTAACTCCTGACTAAGACCGAAATGTGGATATTTATAAAATATCCTTATTAGCTTCTAACATGGCTTTAACTGCCAAAACTTAAGGCGACCATCTACAAATTACAAAATGAAACTAAAAATAGAACTGAAGTTGACTATGGAGGACTATGCCAGAGCTACGCTAGATTGGCATTGGAAGTAAAAGTTCCTCAACCGACTATGAAGAAGTCGATTTCAAACTTTGAGTGACTCATCATCCAGCAGGGCCTATCTATGGTGTAGTCATTCCTCATAATTAGATAGAGAGTTTAACTGTCTCATCAATCTTTAAGATACCCTGTTAAAAACCCTTATAAAAAGGACAACAATCATGGAAATAAAGATTAATGTAGCATAATTATCTTATCCAAAGTCATCATAAAGCAACGCATTTAACATAAGCTATTACTTCCAAAATATCCACTAATTAAGTTAAACAAAAAGTAAAATAAGCAAATATGTTAATCTATTGTCTACCGCCAGTTATGTCAATTAACAATAAAAAAAAGTCTTGTTAAACATAAAAAGCCTTAAAATGAAAGTATTTTAATCTCCCATCATTTTCTCCCCTACTTGCTTTGGACCATATCCTCATGGTTCATCATCTAGAATTATGGTGTTCTCTCTTTCTCTGTTTAGTGCCTCCATCCAGATGCAACAATCAAAAACACCCTCTCTGTACTGTTCTGTCAATCTAGTATTAATTGCATAGCCATAGTTTGCTCTTAAGTTCTCAAACCACATCCTCATTACTAGAGTTGGTACATTTATCGTTTCCTTTAGCTTTGGTGCTGGCATTATATTGATTGGCATTCTAAATCTCATGCCTATCTAGAATTATTTCTGCTATTGGATTAGAGTGATAACATGTTTGACTTTGACTAAACTCCAACTGATATTATTCAGACTAATTGGCTCCCTTCTCCTAACTGATTATGGAATAAGCTGGTACCTTTCTTCACAGGACTGTAGTGCTAATGGCGGGAGTGTTGCTTCCACATTCTGGAATGATGCAATGCTATCAAACAGATTTGAAACATAGAGGGGATTAACATCATTTAACCTAACAATTGATCTTATAGCTTTGATATATAATTCAACATGTGGCTTTTTAGGTCTCATTGGCAATCCATATTTTCTTTGAGCTTCTTTGTACTTATTCATTCTATTTGACCAATCCACTTGGTTTTGCATTAAAAAAACAAATGACCTAATCTGAAGCTCACCAACAGATATACTCAACATCATGTCATCATTATCCCCCATTAAAAACCCATGTTGGTAGAATTCACACATTATATTCTGAATCTCAGGGTGACTGTTAAAGTAATCTTTAAAGAAATCATGATCTTCATTGTAATCCAAACTCCTTCCCATAATTAACTGATTTATTTTCCATTCTAAAAACTTTTTTCTAAGAAACAAAGAATATGTTACAACCGGTCTTCTCATGGAAAGCATGGCGGAATTGATTTCTGCCACCCATTCAAGTTTTCTCTCAATCTCATTCTTTTCTTTTTCTAAATTTTGTACCTGCTCTTGTAATACTTTGTTTTCCTCCTTATATTTGAAAAATTCCAAAGAACGGTATCGAGGCTGAACTGGAGTTTGGTGCATAGGAGGAGTGGAAGGAATATGAGGAATTATGGAAGGTAATGCAAGCCTGCATGGAGGAGTGGAGGAAGTAGAGGCTTCTTGTGCATAGAACCGCATGGATTGTTGTTTTAATTCCTCTTATTTTTGTTGTAACTCTCCCTTTAATTTTGAAATTTCTTCAGCACTTACTAATGCTTTCACATTGGCTTGTTGTAGGGCATCCTCTATTTTACTTAACTATTCTCTAATCCTTGTCTCATTCTGCTCAACTTTCCTTTCTATTGCTTGATTCTTGCAGACTAATTGTTGCAATTCTTCTTCTTTTCTTCTTAATTTTTCTTCAAATAATTGCACATTTCTTTTTTCTTGTTCTAATTCAGCCTCTAAATGGGACATTTTCATTGTTCTCAACAATTCCTCAGTTTCTAATTCTTCTTTATTCAATTCTTCTTGGGATCCCTCTTCTTCAATTAAAGGTTCTTTTCCTTTCCTCCTCTCATGTTGTGGGGAAGTTATAGAGGATTTCATAGTCTCTTCTTGTTCAAATTCTCCAGAGGCCTCATGCTCTTCAGATTGTGTGCTGAACTCTTCAGTAGAGTCATAAACTTCAAAAACACGATTATCTTCAGGAGTTGGCATTGGGTTTTCAGGGGGACTTTGAGGTCTCTCAGGAGATTGTTCAAGGGTATAGGTATCTTCATGTTCAGGGGATTTAATAGGGCTTTCAGAAATAGGGGTTTGACTTATAGGTGCCTCTTTAGGAGTGGACACTATAGTTTCAGTAGGTCTAGGGTTTTCCTCTTGGACTTCTTGTCTCCTTTTTGACCTAGTACGGGTTACCCTAGATATCTCTAGCAATTTTATTTTTCCCCTTTTCTTGGAAGATTCTCCTTCCTCCATTTTTGTCTTTTTGGCTAGGGGCCCCCTTGTGGGTCTCCCTTTTTGCTTTCCTATAGGCGCGGACAAAAATTATAACCATCCCTGCTTCCCAGTTTCTTTCTTTAAGAAATGGTATTTAATTATCAAATGTATGAACCCCTGGTATTTTATAGAAGATTCCCCCCTAGCTTTTACTCTCAAAATCATGGAAGAAACTTGTTTAAATAAGAATCCAGGAAAATTTATCCTAGCTGAAGGTTTTGTCTGACCATACCTTAAATGTATTAAAAGTTGCATTCTTGGACCTAGTATTGTATCATATTGCCCATCGCAGGTGAAAAAATTCATAAGCCAAGTCGTAGCAGTCCTCCATGGCTCGTCCAAATTATTACAAGCTATGCCACACTAGTCTCCTTTGTGCATTTGTATCTTTGGCTTTATTTTCAGCTCTTGGTGAAATGTAACCACCAATTTCTCAAACTTAACTCAGCCTTTGTTAACCGGTTTTCCTTCATTCAGAAATCCAAAAATTTCACTTATAATTTCTGGTGTGACTTTTATTACTTCTCCTCTTACCTTGGTGACATTTACGTTGAAATTCGTCACAAATTCTCTAACCATTTCTGGTTGGAAGCCTTCATACTGCATCACAAAATTTAACCACCCAACTTCTTCAAACAATCTTCTAGTCTCTGAATCAAGATTGAAGTTCTCTAGTTCAGAATTTCTCTTATTCCCCATATTTTTTTGTCAAAAATGGTGGACTTCAACTACCAGTCTGAATTACTTACCAAAAAGGTGTGGAATAATTTTTTTCTTCGATTTCGAAAATGACATAACATGCCATTAATAGCCTACATTTAATTCCTTACTGCTTTGGGCGATTCACACGCCACAACTTGAAACTTGCAATTCAATTCGCAAGGTTGGCGACATTCATTACTTGGGAGGATTTTTGAAAAGACAACCAAATCATGAAGAGATCCGTTGTCCTCGATTGACATCATCCATGTCACATCTTTCCTTATTCTGACAATCCATCATTTTTTAAAATGATTAAAAGTGGATTTATTATTATCATTTAATTAACATTGTGGCGGAGATGTCTAGATTCATAAATATTTACCTAGTTTAAATTAGTCTAACTACTTAGAAAATGATTTTGAAAACAATATTCACATTAAATGTGCACCTTAATTTATTTTGAGCCTTTGAGTTCTTCAGGAGCCTTCAGGAGTTCATCAGGAGTCTTCAGGAGCTCTCAGTAGCTTGGAATTTCAGGAGTCTTCAGGAGCTTTCGAGCAAAGACGGAGTCTTCAAATTCTCCAATCTTCAAGATCTTCAGGAGCCTTTAGGAGCTTTTGAGGGGTTCTTCAGGAACCTTCAGGAGCTCGCAAAAGTTAACTTAGACCGCCATTTCTAGTTTTCAATCATCAAAATTTTTATTTTATTTTTTTAATTTTTTTTTTTTTAAAATTTCTTGAAAGTAAACAGCCATTTGTTGGTTTTCAATTTACTTCCATTTTTCTCAAGATAAACCACCAATTGTTGGTTTTCAATTTACCTTGTTTATTTTCCTTCTTCAAAGGTTCAAAGATCTTCTCTCATGGAAGAGATATCTTCCATGAGAAAATGTTCAATTATGTGTTGCACTTCATCCAAAAATTCCTCCTTTGTTGCTGGCTTATGGTAAGTTTTCAGTCGATGACCATTAACTAACATGACTCTTTTCTCCCCATCAATCAGAACTAACTGGACAACTTCATTTTTGAACACTTGTTGTATCTCATAAGGTCCTGTTGATGGTGTTTTCTGCACAACAACAACTCAGACATAATACAACATTCTATCTCTCTTAAAAGGTAATCTTCAACAATAAATTACTGAAAATCACCCCAAGGTCTCTCGGGTGTTAGGTCATGACAATGCATAAACAACTCAGATAATATGTGAAATGCTGGTAATCACAAGGGGCCTTACAAATGAAAAATGTTGGAAGTGAATTTTCATCAGATGCAACAATATGGTGATGTTTTCAATCCTAAAACTAACCTAGATTCAAAATAAACAGCAAAAGAGATAAGGGTTTAGAGAAATTTCCAAATCTAAACTATTTCTAAGACTAACAATGCAAATGATAAACACTTGAAATGGACCAATCCCAATGAAACCAATCTCTACTTGACCAAGATTAATCTGCAATCTTACAGAAACAGTGCAATCTCCTAAAGTTTTAAAGATTTTCAGATCATAAACATTCACCCAAGACAACCCAATTGCAGTTGAAATGAATAAATCTCCACAATTGAACCAAGCACAATGAATATAAAGGTCCAGGCTAACTTTGCAAAGCAACTAACAATCAACTAGCTACAAAAAGTATGGACTAGGGATTGCTGCAAACACTTCAAACATTAAATCATAAACATCATTGAATCGAATTTAAATCTAAATCTAACAACCTTGAGCAATTTGAAAGATTGAATCATAAGAACCATGCAAGATAAGTCAACACAAAAGAGATAACCAGAAAATCACAGTGCCTGCAATTGTATTGAATCACCAAATTTCAGCAACAATTCATGTGTTCCGTTACATCACTTGCTCAGAAATTGACTAACTTCTACCTCTACTCTACTGCTAAATTCACTCTCTATCAAATCTTCTCCTAATCTTTTTCCTCTTACTATTCTATCTATCTATCTATCCCCTTACAAATGAGGCGAAAATACTATTTATAGAAAACCCCAAACATGTCGGCCCAATTAGATTTTACAATAATAACTGGCCTCAAAACAAGTTGGCTAGGAGAATTTCAAAATAGGACAAGATTTGTATTAAATGCATGAATATTATCCATGTCGGCCCACGATCTCTAGCAAAATCAGATTCACGTGTCTTCTAGAAATTCCTTCAGCTGTAGACAGTTTTGGCACGGATTCTTAGGCAGGTCCCACTTTGAAAAATTTAAATTGAACACTTCTAGATTCCCCTTTTGGCACGAATCCATATGCAAGTTCCCCTTTTTAATATTTCTTTAGTCCTGAAAAATAGATATAATCATTAATAGCCCACATGTTCAAATTAAATTCGAATAAAATTCTGACCTTTTCTAAAAACTTACATTTTTATAAGGAAACTTTATTTTTGGAAATTTTATTTTCAACATCTTTTCAAGAAATTTTCATTTTCAGGATCATTTTTAAGAATTTCCACTTTTGGAAAAAATAATTATTTTCAGAAAAAATTCCATTTCGGGAAACCAGACCAAGGGGAAAAATCCAGGAAAATCTGGGCTAGGCGGACTCCAGACCAAAATTCAGGAAATTCCAGGCAGGCAGGAATCAGGAATATGGGAAAATCCAAGCGGATAGAAAAATCCCGGACTGGACTAAATAAGGCAAAAATTTCAATAATAGATCATCAAAACGAACCAAGAATGCATGAAACATCATGTAATATATCAAATTAAGCATGGGGTGTTGAGCATTTATCATCAAATTCACCAATTTAATCCAGTATTTCAATTTGCACAAAGCCTGACAGAGAATCAGGAAAAAAAATCTAGGTGGACCGGATTTCCGCGGACGGCATAAAATTCTGGACTTTGGCACATACCCAGAAAACTGAAGAAATCTGAGAAAATCCAGGTAGCTCGGAAAATCCCAGACTCAAGCAAAAACCCAGACCATGCTCGGATCTGGAATTTCAGCAGAATCTGGGAAAATCCGGATGGAGCGAAAAATCTCGGATTGGGGTAAAAACCCAGATTTTGCTCAGAACTTAGTTTTTTCAAAGGGAAACCTGGGGAACTCACTTGGGCAAGCAAGATGAACATCTAAGGACCTCCAAAGGCAACCAAATCAATAAAATTAAGAGGCCAAAAGACACCAAAAGCCAGAGCAAAAAAGAGGGTCCCCGCTTTCAGTGGGCGTGTGTGCAAAACTGCACAACAGGTCCCAGCCATCTGGTATGGAACTTTCCTTTAAACTCTTCAAATCTGGAGTCAAATAATAGTGCCCAATCTCCCTCTCTGAACTATTTGGACACAATATGTTTATCGTGCCATTCCTTCCTTTGCTTTTGAATCACTTCTGTATGCTGAAGTGCCTCCATTCTCATTTCATCAAGTTTATTAAACTACAATTTTTTTCTTTTCTATGCTTCTGGAATGTCAATTCCAACTTCTACTGTTGTCTTCAATGTTTTTAACTCAAATTCAATTGGCATGACAAGTTTCTTTCCATACACAAGTTCATATGGAGAGAGCCCAGTCATTGTTTTCCATGTGGTGTTATAGGACCAGATTGCTTCATCTAACCTATCTACCCAATTTTTTTCTTCAAAGAAACTATTTTTGTTAGAATATTCTACAATTCTCTTTTTGTAACCTCTACTTGTCCATTCACCTGTGGGTGATAAGGCAAATATTTTTTTTGAGTTATTTGGTACCTCTGTAAAAATGCTTCCATCATTGCTGACACAAATTGCGGTCCCTGATCTGAAACAATTTCTCTAGGTGCACCAAACCGTTGGAGAATTTTCTTGTACAGAAAGTCTGCAACTTTATCTTCTTTTGTTGTTGGTAGTGCCTTCACCTCAACCCATTTTGTTGCATAATTGGTATAGACAAGGATATATCTCTGACCCCAAAAGGTGGATCTATTGGTCCCACAAAGTTGATGCCCCACTTTTCAAATGGTTCAAGGGCTATTTGTGGCTACATTGGCATCTCCATGGATGTTGTAGGCTTCCCCATTCTTTGGCACTCATCACAGTGTCTAACAAAGAATGTTGCATCTTTTTTCATTGTTGGCCAAAAGTAGCCAACCCCCAAGATTTTGTGAACTGTTCTTACAACTAAAAAGTGTCCTCCTTCAAGTTCATGATGGAAAGAATTCACTACATCATAAACTTCCAATTTTGTTACACATCTATGTAAAACATGGCCAGGACATACTTTAAATAGAAGACCATTAATCCATTGAAATTTGGAACTTTCACGAATTAACCTCTTTTTTTGCTTATTACTAAATTGACTTGGACATTTTCCTGTAGCAAGGTAATTTTCCAAATCAACAAACCATGGTGGATGAACTGATATAGAAAATAAGTGTTCATCTGGAAATGCATCATCCATTGGTTCTTGATTATCCTGTAAAACAATTCTGGAAATAATGTTAGCAACAACATTGTCCTTTCTAGGCTTATCAACAATAGTTACATCAAATTCTTGCAATAAAAGTAACCATCTGATAATGTGTCCACCTACCACTGCCTTATTCATTAGATATCTGTTTGTATGTACGTATATTTTATAGCCTGAAATATAATGTCTGAATTTATTTATTGCATATACCACAGCTAAAAATCTCTTCTCTGTTGTTGTGTAGTTTCTTTCAGCAGGATTTAGGTTTTTGCTAACATAGTAAATTGCATGCATGGCATCGTTTTCATCTTTTTGTCCTAAAACTGCACCAATGGCCAAATTAGATGCATTTGCATGTATGTGAAAAGGCTCTCCCCAAAATAGTCCTTTGATAATGGGTGAATTTGTTAGAGCTATCTTAAGTGTTTCAAAGGATTTCTGACAATCCTTTGTCCATACACATTCTTCTTCTTTTTTGAGCAGGGTGAATAGCGGTGATGTTATTTTGCTAAATCTTTCTATAAATCTTCTGTAATACCCTGCATGTCCAAGAAAACTTATTACTCCAGTTTGGTTCTTTGGGATTTCAATGTTCTGTATGATCTCAACTTTCTTGGGATCAACCTTTATCCCCTCTTTTGAGATGTGATGTCCCAAAACAATTCCCTTTGTCATCATAATGGGATTTTTCTCATGATTGAGTGATAACCTATGATCTTTGCAATGTTGTAAATTTTTTTCTAGGTTTTGTAATGCTTCATCATACGTTTTAGCATGGACTGTAAAGTCATCCATATAGATTTCTACACATGAAGTGGTGAAATCTGCAAATATTGCAAGTGCCGCTCTTTGAAATGTCATAGGTGCATTGCATAGTCCAAATGGTAAGACTGTATATGCATATGTACCCCAAGGACAGGTAAAGGTAGTTTTGTCTTGATCTTCATGGGCTACTTGGATTTGGTTATATCTGCTAAATCCATCAAGAAATGAGAAGTAGTTGCTTCCTACTAGATTGTCTAGTACCTGGTCAATAAATGACAATGAGAAATGGTCATTTTTAGTGGCCTTATTCAATTCTATATAGTCTTTGCAAACTCGCCGTTTACCATTTTTCTTTGGAACTATAACTAGTGGAGAGACCCACTGACTATTAGATATTGGGTATATGAATCCCATGTTAAGTAGCTTCTCAATTTATTTTTTTACAATGTCACGAAGAACAGGGTTAATTCGCCTTTGTCCTTGTCTTATTGGTCTGGCATCTTCTATGTAGATGTGATGACTACAGATTGAAGGATGGATACCTCTCATATTAGTATATTCCCAAACAAATGTTGCGGTGTGTTTTTCTAAAATTTCTTTCAATTTTTCCTCTTGCATTGGGGATAAGGTTGAATTGATATTAAGGGGTTTATCTCCTACGACTGTAATCTCCTTTATGTCTATTTTATAATTCACTGATTCTTCAACAAGAGTATTTAGAGGACAACAATGTTGTTCATGTAGTGTTGCTTGACAATTATCTTGTTCACTGTCTGAAGTTATCTCTTGTTATTCACATTCCTGGATATGTTTGCTTATGGTTACCATTGCTAATTCCATAATACCATCACCTTCTGAATATAAATCCTCATCCACCCAAAGTTGAGTGTTTGGCTGAAGTGATGGTTGTGCAAGTGGATAAAGTGACAATTATTTTTGTTTTTATCCATTAGTGATAATCATGCTTCCTGATCTATAGTCTATTAAGGCTACAACAATAGCCAACCATGGTTTTCCTAATATGATTGGGTATCCAGAATCTTTCCTTCTGGATTTGAGAACCAAAAAGTCAACTGGGTAATCCCATGTATCAATTGTGACCATGATTTATTCAATAATACCTTATGGTTTTGTAGTTGATTGATCAGCCAACTGCAAAACAGTTGTTGTTGGCTGAATTGTTGTCATCCCTAGCCTTTTGACTGTATCAAATGTAATGACATTTATGGAAGCTCCTAAGTCAATTAGGACATTTGGTACTTCAATTCCATTTATACTCAGTGTTATGACAGGGATACCAGGATCATTATATTTTTGTGGAAGCATTCTTCCTGATAACACATCAGTAAGTTTAGTCCCTACTTGAATTGTTGAAGGAATTTTCTTTTTCCTTCCTGGTGTCTTCATGCAAAGGGATTTTACTAACTAATTGATCTTTGGAATATCCTTGATTGTCTATAACAAAGGCATCTCAATGTTAATCTTTTTCAACTCTCTAAGAAGTTGTGAATCAATTACATTCATGTAGGGAGGGGAAGAGGTTTGTGGAATAGTTTTCTCTTCGTACAATCTCTTGGGATAGGGAGATTGTTCTACAGTTTGTTCTTCTTCCAACATTTGTTCTATGTTTTCTTCCCCTCTTTCTGGAATTGTCTTGGCTGGTGTAGTTTGTACATTTTGACTTCGCAGCTGAATGTCACTAACATCTACCACATTTATATTTGGGTTGTTTGTATCAATTCGTTCATTTTTTGGATTGGAAACCGGTTGAGCTGGCATTTGGGGTTGATTCACTTGATCATTGGGAGAATTAGGGGAATTAAGGGTTGGAGGTGTTTGTACCCATGGTCGTTTTTTTCCCTGAATCTGTTATGGTTGGAATTGGTTTTGATTTTGCTGCCATGAGGATTGATTTTCTTGCCATTGTGGTTGTTGGTTAGACTACCACTAGGAT
This sequence comes from Sequoia sempervirens, assembly GCA_007258455.2. Taxonomy (NCBI): domain Eukaryota; kingdom Viridiplantae; phylum Streptophyta; class Pinopsida; order Cupressales; family Cupressaceae; genus Sequoia; species Sequoia sempervirens. The sequence goes on along the minus strand of VDFB02075321.1, from coordinate 325,399,335 downwards.
TGGTTCCATTGGGGATTCATCCACTCTGGTTTCCCCCAATATGTAGGTTGGGGTTGTGGCTGATATTGTGGGGTCCACTGATTTTGGTTTTGTCATGGATTTTGATTCCAGTTTGATTGTGAACCATATTGTCTTGGATTTGTGTTATACCCTTGGTTCTGAGGTCTTTGGCCAACGTAATTGAGCTCTTCCTCGATTACTGGTGGTTTCTTGATACTTTTCTTTATTCCTACCAAAAGATTGCAAGAACTAGTCAAGTGTGGTTTTTCACAAATCTCACAAATTTCAACCTGATTTAATGGGCATTCCCTCAAAAGGTGTTTTCCCCTACATTTGGAACAATAAATTGATAATGGTTCAGTGGTCATCTTTTCTTCTTGCATGTTAAGATGTAGTAGTAGATTAGTCTTCATATTGGCCAATTCTTCCATTACTTCAGATACATTAGTGGTGTGTCTTGTTCCTCCTAGAGTTTCGAGTCCCCACTCTAGTTCTAGAGTAGTTTCTATAGATCTCCACAATGTCGTCCAAGGAAAGCTTGTTAATGTATCCCTTTCCCATCAGGTTCAAGGATTCTCTAGACTCATCTTCAATCCCTCTCAAGATTTTTTTTTTGTTGATTTCGTCATCTAGCCCATTAGTGCACCTTTGATGTACAAATTGAAATCTATCAGCATAGTCTTCTATACTTTCATCCTCTAATTGCTTTATGCGAAACAATTCTTCCTTTCTATCTCTCACTCGACAGTAATCCTGGTATTTGTCCAAGAATTCGGTCTCCATTTGCTTCCAAGTCCTAATCGTTCCTGACCCTAAACCCATAAACCATCTTAAAGCCGATTCTTTCAAAGTTGAAGGAAATAGCTTCAACTTCTGATTATTAGTTGAATAATCATAAGTTTGGCATAAGATTTTGAATTCAAACAGGAATTGATTAGGGTCTTTTGTAGTTTTTCCCCTAAATGTTGGAAGAACTGAGGGCAAAATTTTTTTCGTAGGGGGTTCATCAAGCTATCTTTCAAGATTGATAGGATTTGAAAAGGTTCTATTTGTTGGTGGACGTATCAGTTGATCACCCATTTCTTATCTTGGAATTGGATCTTTTTCTTCTTCTTGATTTTCAATGGGGTTTTCCTGATTAATTTCTTGATTTTCAATCTGGTATTGTTGGATATCCTCTTGATTAAAATCAAGATTTCTTCTAATGTCAATGTTTTGTGGAAGAAACCTTCCTAGTTGATGTCACAACTTGCATCATTTAATTAATTATTTTATCAAACTGGGTGTGTCTCAGAGCAATATGCGATAAGGATAGTTGTCACAGATTCTTTTTGGGGGGTTTTCACTGTAAACAACGACTTTAGGTATCGTTTTTCCTACTTCAGGAGCTTTCAGGAGCTTTCAAGAGCTAAACTATAGCGACTGATTCCTAAGATTTAAATCTACTTTAACTTCTGATTTAAAATTCTACTGACTTAATTCTGACTTTATTGACTTCAATTTAGACCAATTCATGGAGACAATTAATGATTACTTTAATCCTTAATCTAAAATGTAGAATTCCAAATTAATTATATTTTTCTTTAAAAGAAATCCATAATTTAATTGTTGGAAAGTAAATGCTAATTTAAAACCAAAAATGAATTGCAGGAAAATGACGATTACTCTAAAAAGCATAAAGACTAATCTCCATGAATAGATTATGAACAAACTTCAACTCCATCTTTCAATAAATTCCTAACATTGCTTTAATGAAACTTAACAAACAAACATTAATTCTAATGTATTCAGACAGTATCTAAACCTAATTTATGAAAGAAACTTGTTCAACAATTCTAATGGTTCAATTTATTATTTCTCATAAACAAATCTAAACATTTGAACGATTAGATCTTAACCATAATAATTGAAACTTTGAAACACAATTGCAAACAAATTATCTGATCTTAACATTTACCAAGATAGAAGATGATTTTAACGATTGAACAATTCAAAATAAGTTTCTACTACAAATTTTAATATCAGAAAATAACGACACTTAACAAAATACCATAAGATCGTTCCAAAGGTTGAGCGGGCCCTGCTCTTCCTCAAGTAAGATCCTTCAACACAATGAATTAATTAACTTCTTGCTTCCTTTCTCATTGATCAAAAGTAGAACACAAAATAAAGTATTGCTTGTGATTACTGAAAATTCTAATTGCAAATTATCTAACTCCTGACTAAGACCGAAATGTGGATATTTATAAAATATCATTATTGGCTTATAACATGGAGTTAACTACCAAAACTTAAGGTGACCATCCACAGATTACAAAATGAAACTAAAAATAGAACTAAAGTTGACTATGGAGGACTATGCCAGAACTACGCCAAATTGGCGCTAAAAGTAAAAGTTCCTCAACCGACTATGAAGAAGTCGATTTCAAACTTTGAGTGACTCATCATCCAGCAGGGCCTATCTATGGCATACTCATTCCTCATAATTAGATAGAGAGTTTAACTGTCTCATCAATCTTTAAGATACCCTATTAAAAACCCTTATATAAAGGACAACAATCATGGCAATAAAGATTAATGCAACATAATCATCTTATCCAAAGTCATAATAAAGCAATGCATTTAACATAAGCTATTACTTCCAAAATATCTGCTAATTAAGTTAAACAAAAAGTAAAATAAGCAAATATGTTAATCTATTGTCTACCGCTAGTTATGTCAATTAACAATAAAAACAAGTCTTTGTAAACATAAAAAGCCTTAAATGAAAGTATTTTAATCTCCCATCACTTTTTCTAAGCAATTTTTTTTTATTTGGGCTAATTTTTCGTGTACTTCATAGTTATGTGCTCAATTTCTAATTTTATGGACAAATTTTCTAGATTTTTTAGTTTTTCAACACTGTACCTATCCAATCCTCATTTCTGCAACTTTTGAGGCTCCGTTCAGGCACATACGAACTCCTTTTCAAGTGTTGTTGTTTTTGAAAGTGCATGATTTTTCATCTACTTCTTGAATCTGCAATCAGTTTGAAGTGATCTTGAGTGGATTTTGTACTTTCAACATATGGTATTTTTTGGCCTATTTGGCACTTGTATTGCATAGATCTAAATTTAGGTCTTTGCTTCATTTTCTAGTTTATTCTCAGCCTATTTGTAGCAAGTTGTAAATTAAAAATCATAAGTCCACTTACCCAAGTTTCAAGTGGCCTATTGTACACTCACTACATTATACAGTTCCAAATCATCTTTTTGTGGGGGGTACTTTGATTGAGTGAATTTAGGGGGTTTTCTCTCGGTGATTGTGAATATTTTCTCTCTTGTTCTCTTGCATTCCATCATGGGTTCATCTAAAGTTCCACTCTTAACTGCACACAATTATGCTACATGGAAAGTACATGCATGGAGTAAACTAATGGAAAATGGTTTAATTTACTACATTGATGGAACCATAACTGCACCTATGGATCTTAAGGTAGATCCAACTGCATATATGGGTTGGTTCACTAAAACTTCTATGGCATTGGGTACACTCAGAAGGTTCATTTAAGATCTCATTTTCCTTGTTGATAAATGTACTACAACCAAGGAAGCTTGGGATAATCTTGCTACTTTATATGGAAAGGTTGATAAGGTTAAGGGATACAAGCTTGAACATGATCTCCTAAGCCTTGATCCCAAGAATTTTGACACCATTTAGGATTATGTCACTAAGGAAAATGAGCTAAGAGCACAACTAAAGGATTATGGTATTGAAAAAGAGGATGATCAATTGGTCTTCAACTTATTGAACAAGCTTTCAGCTAATTTTGCACCCTTTGTTTCAAGTTTTTAGACTCAACGATTGACAATTAGTAACTTCACATCACCATCTTTTGAGGCTCTCACAGATGTGTTGATTCTTGAGCAAAATAAGTTGATGAAAATGGGCATTCTCAAGTCTTCAACTTCAAAAGCATTGGTGGTCAATCATGGAAACAACAAGCAAGGCAAAGGGAAAGGCCAAAAGCAATCTTCACCAAAGCCACAAGGAGAGAACAAACAATCCACTCCCCCACAACAAGGCTCATCATCTTCTTCTTCAAAGAACAACTCAAACAAGAAGGAGAAACCAAAATGTGCATATTGCAAAAATTTTGGTCATGAGGAGCATCGTTGTTATGCTAAGCAAATTGATGAGTTGACAAACATCGTTAAGAAGAAGAACATCAAATTTCCAAATGCACATCGAGAGAAGGACTCATCTCCTTCCACTTATACTTCTAAGGGAAAAGGCACAACTCTCATAGAAACAACATCAAGCTCATCTCCTTCATCTACATCATCTCAACATGAGAAACATAAGGGGCAAGCATTTCTTGCAGTTGCAAATTCTAATTCAAATAGGTGGATCCTTGATTTAGGAGCTTCACATCATATGAATTCTTCCAAGGATATGTTCTCTTCATTTGATTCTTGTTCATCACCACCCATTTTGATCGCCAACAACATTTCTTTGGCAGTTTGTGGGAAGGGTTCTATTGACATTGAAGGTGGAGCATTTACTGATGTTCTATGTGTGCCTACTTTGTCAAGGCACATCCTTTCCATCTATCAGATTACACATAGTGGTACAGGAAAGAGTAGAGTTCACACCAGGTTCTATCATTGTTCAGGATTTTCATAGCAGGGATCTTGTTGCAGTTGGGGAGGTTGATCATCATTCTTGGTTCTACACCTCATATTTTGCTCCTATCAATGATTTAGTTCACCCTAGTGTGGACACACTCGAGGAGAATGAGTATGGTTACTTGAATCTTGGAGTGATTACTACTCCTGAGGTTCTTGAGCCTATTGTTGATATTCCATCTCCTACATTGACTAATGTACCTGATGATACTTGTGTTCTTCTAGTTTCAGTGCCTTGTGATTCAGTGCAACAGTGCATATCTTATCTTATAGCAGTGGTTTCATGGGATGACTACTTGATAGACATTGGTAGCTTGTTTGTGGAGTCCTACATTGCAGATTTGGGAGACACATTTGATTACTTACATATTCTCTTTGATGAAAGTGATTCTTCTTTAGTTGTTGTGAAGGAACACTCTAACCCTCCTCTACATGATCAGTCTTTCAAGGTTGATGTGATTGTGGATGCATATGTACAACAGTTGGAGGAGGCCACTTTCTCTCTTGACACACTTGCGTCTTTGGAGTATATTCTACCTTCATCCTTGCTTGACCTTGAGTTGTATTTTTTAGCGGATGGGACTGTTTTTGCAAAGGGTTTCTCAAAAGTTCCAGGAAGTGACTACATTGCGACCATTGCACTTGCCATTGCAGCTTCACATGGTTTAGGAAAGGAATCTTTCAACATCAATACAGGGAAATTTGAGCAGATTTCAAAGAATCCTTACATTCTTAGGGTTCTTCCTTCTTCACTTGTGGATTGGGGAGAATTCATTCATGTACCTTTGTATCATGTCCTACATTCATCTCTACTAGATTTTGGATTGTCCTCTTCAGCAGTGTGGCCTAGAACGCCTATTTGGAGTGTGTTAGCTTTCGACATTGACATGGAGACATTTGAGCATGCTTCAGAGACATCATCACAAATCATCCATATTCTTGATATCCTGCATACATTCATGGTTTTGTTTCTTCCTAAGGGGAGGAATGTTGTTCGATGAGATTGGATCATCTTCAACAGTCAATGTCAAGCTTCTTCCATCATTGCAGGAGACTCAACATTAAGGGGGGGTTGCTTTGTGTCTCTTCTTCTCTTGCATGGGGGGGAATTTTTCCTCTTCTTGGGGTTTTTTCCTTCTCCATTTGTACATTCATCTGTTTTCTTCTCTCTTTTGAGAGGGAGTTTTTCCCATGAGGTTTTCTCCCTTTCCTCACTTATGAGAGTTTCCATTGCATTTGTACATGGGTACCTAACATGGCCCAGTTGTTGGGACCCATCTTGCATCTTATCTTACATGGTGTTGTACAGTTTTTCATACACACGCCCCGCTGGAAGTAGGGACCCTCTTTCGCTTTGGTTTTGGTGTTTTGGCCCTTTTCTTTTGAGGTTTTGTCTCACTTGGGCACAGTGCTTGAATGTTTATTTTTATTGCCTAAGTGTTTTCCCTAGGATATTCATTGAAAATCTTAAGTTCTGTGTGTTTTCAGACTTTTGCCCTGATCTGGGATTTTTTTCCCTGGTCGGATTTTCCCGAATCCTGCTTGAACTCCGGCTGGATCTTGCTATTCAGAAAGTTTAGGTCTTCGTGGGTTTCCGCGTGGGCCAGATTTTCCTGGATTCCACCTTGTCATCGGCTTCTCGGGCTTCATGACTGTCTTGTCGAGTGCATTAATGGCTCCGTGCAGGCTTTGAGAAATGTACTTAACTTGATTTTTGGATTTTTTGCGCCATTGTGTTCACTATTTTCCATAATTTGAGCTAAGAAGTGCTTCTCTGTGATTAATTGACTTCATTTTGGGGTGTTTCGGCTTGCTTTGTTCGATTTGGTGGCTAATTCTTTCGCATTTTTGCCTGGGCTCGTTGTGGGAATTTTGGGGCTTCGTGTTTGCTGCCTCTGGATTCATTTATGCTTCATAATGGTATGTGCCTGAGCGCTTTGCTTTGATTTGATTTAGGAATGGCACGATTGGGGCTTGTTAGCTTTGGTTTCCTATGTGTTTTGTGCTAGGGGGGTTGTTAAGTGTTGCGTCCTTGTTGTCTCATGGGCGAGTTTTGAGTTCACATGTCCATCTGCATTCTGGTGAGTCTTGCCTAAGAGTAATCTGTAAACCCTAGCAGTGACTTAACTATTGAAATAACTAAATTATGGCCTGTGTGCTAATGGCGGGTGAATAGGTTTAAACCTAGGGCAATTTCATGTTTGACAATTTCATCTTAGGATTGACCTAGAATACAAAGAATTCATGAGGAGCCCATCCCTAGCTTACCCCAAACTAAACTCATCAAAATCTGCAGTTGATTCAGTGTCTAGGTGAAATCGTGCCTTAGCATCGCAGTTCAGGACTCTCCATCTCTTCCGGGTTCCCTTCACTGTAACCACTTGGGCTCACTGGGATGTGACGTCGATCACCTTGGCGTTTGCCGAGGTGGTCTTCATCTGTTTTGTCTTGTCGCCATGACACTATCATTTTATACTGATGAGATCTTGTAACCTTAGTCGGTGAAACCTTGGCTTTTCGCTAGGACCTCACCCCACGAACAAATCTCTTATCAGCATGTTTGTTCACCTTCACTTTCGGCAAGACTATCCGTGGTTGCCACGAGGTCTCAGTGGGATCTGTGAGCTCTACTGATATTTACTTTTTGCTAGGACATCTGTCCTTCAGCAAGACCTCTCGCCAAGGATGTTCGCTTTCCCCGTGCTGTATTCTTTCCAAGTCGTTGTAACCCTTCGAGTTCGGGGAAACCTCATACCGATCGCCTTGCGTTTCACCGAGGAAGCCTTCTTAGGTTTGTATTTGGTCACCCAGACGAGGTCGCGCTTTCGCTGAAGTCTTCCTGTTGGGAGGATAAACTAAGTCAGTGAGATGTCATAGCGGGTCCCAAAGGCCTTGTCGATTCTCGTTTTGTCACTGTAACTTTCACCTTTGGCGAGACTTTTTACCAGTTACCGCACCTCACACCAAAGTCTGCCTGTCGTGGAGACATCCCTCTTTCGTTGGGACCTTTTCCGAATATAAACCAGGCATTAATTGGCATAGCACCGTCACCTCACTGAGACCTCCTATCGAAAAACTATTAAGATGTTTGAGGTGTTTGCTTGGGCCCGCTGGTCGGTGAGACATATAATCTTCATTGAGACCATACCCTGACCACCCCGGGCTCATCCCGATTTGAATGCTATGTCCCCTTTCACTGGGACCTCACACCAAAGCTACCGTGTCTTGGTGAGACCCACTTTTCTGATGACCTTTCGGCGTGACATCCGTCTTTCGCTAAGACTTCTCCGCAAATCTCTAAACTTATGTTGAAGCCCTCACTCCGGATTCTCCTTTGGTTCAAAACTTTGTGCTACCCACAAATGTCTACCAGGTCTGGATTCTCCAAAATCCACTGTCTCCCGAATTGCCTGAATCCCCATTTGGCTTGCTCTTCGCGGAAATCCGTCCCTCACGAATTTTCCCAAAACTTGATGAAATGCAAAGGAATATTGAATAACGTGACCTGTTGATGATTTTCAATGCATTTGTTGGTTTATTCATGTTGTATTTGGATCTCTCACATGGTCTACTGCTGAAAAGTGATCAAATTTAAGGATTAAGTAGGCGTTTCTTGCTTACTCCATTCAAATCCGAGTGGACTGGAATTTTCTGAAATTCCTCTTTGGCCCAGATTATGTGGGTGGCCTTGAAACCTGAAATTTGTTGTTGACATTTTATAGGAATTTTAACAATGCCATGTTTATCTGAGATGCATTTTAATGGTGTTTCGATGGATTAACCTTGCTTTCTTGAGATTCTAATTATGTTTTCATGATGAATGCAGGCTTAATCAAGCAAGGCTATAGTTGGTTCCTCATTGTTTGATGCAAAGAGGATCAAGCTAGACATCAAGAGCAAGGTCTTGAAAAGTAAGATCACTTCTGTTTGGTCAGAAGTCACTGACACGAACGTTGGCCTCTGGGACTATAAAGAATTGAAAGAAAGAATGTCAGCTGAGGATCCTCCTTTGGTGACTAGAAGAATGAAAGAGTTGGGTCAATCCCATGTGGCTGGTTTCCCCTCAACGGTGCAATGCTATGAGTTGGTCCTTTAGTGCGCAAGGAACTATGATCAGGACACCCAGAGGATAATTGGTCCTCAAGGAAGGATTATTGCAAATCTCAACCCAGTCTCCATTGCTCAGACCTTCAATATGTTGGAACGGTCTCCTGTGGTGGGATTCACCATTGAGGAAGCCCAGGAGTACTATGATGACCAAACCGTGAAGTCTCAGCAGCTAATCAATTCTTGGTTGGAGAAACCCAAGTCCCACTATTCCAAGTTGCCCAAGCAGCTGTACAGACTAAAATTTAAAGAGTATTATGATGCCATCACTTTTCTAAGTAGCGTGTTCGGATTGAAGAGTGCTGGTGCATTTGAGAATTGGATGTGCCATGCCATTTTGAGGATGGAACTAGAGAAGGTAAACTACCATTGGGCAGGATTCATCAGTCACGTGATTCATAAGTAATTGTCCAATGTGTTGCAGACACAGACCTTCACCATGACCTCATATTTGGTCTATGCACTTGCAAGGTTCCATCCTTATAAAGGATTAGATACAAGGGGAACCTTTGGGTAGGATATTATTTATGAAGTTTTCCCTCAATTGCACTGGGGAGGTTCAAATTATACGAGAGAAAATGATGCATTTACCATGCATATCACGAAAGTGCTCCAGGAAGTAGAGCATGTCAGAATTTCAAATCAAGCCAAGGAGATCATCAAGAGGTATAGAGCTTGGTTCATTCAGTTCCCAACCTTCTCCTACATTCGGATTGACAGTTGCCAGAAAGCCCCATACAGACTTCTGAGATACCCCACTGACCACATTATATTGCTGGAAGTCACCAGACAGATTTGTGATTTTGATGCCATTGTCAAGAAAGACAAGCACAAGACAGAATTTGGCAAGGATTTTCCCCTAAGGATTGGCACTGGTGAGGTATGTCCTTCCATTGGCTCTACCCAAGCTTCAGAAGAAGAATTGAGTGCTCTTGGTTTGTCTCTCTATTCCAAGAGATCTAGGTTTGATATCACAGGGGAGGCTCAAAAGAGGGCCAACAAAGAATATAGCCACAAAGTAAATTTGGAGGACTACTAGGCCAACTGCGGTGATGAATACGAGGTCAGAAGGAGGAAATTCTCCTGGCTCCTAGTTGAGTCAATCCGATTATAGAATGTAAGAGCAGTTCCTCACCAATTGGAGGATGATGGAAACGTGATCCAAGATCATGCCTACAAGGCCATAAAAGACAAACCAATTGGCGATGGAGATTGGCTGGAGGAGGAACAAACAGAGCTAAAACAACTGATGGATCCTATTCTCAAATTTACTAAGATGTGGCTCAAGCACACTTTGTGGGAGTTGGAGAGTAAAGGAATGAAGTGCACTTATGACCTAATGGGAGATTTGGATCCCCATTCTACTTGTAAAGAGTCTACCGAACAAGACCCTAAGGCCAAGGGAAAGTTGGACTCTCCTCTCAAAGTCAAGATTAAGGATGTACAAGAAACGGAGGCCCAAGAAACAGAAAAATGGAGAAGGCCAAAGGACAAGAAGAGGACGAGGACTAAGAAGTCCGAGCAAAGCCCTGAGGTCGATCCTCCTATGCCAAAGAGAAAAAGAATTGTAAAATTGTCAGAGAAAGATAGCTCCAAGGTTGTTGAGTAGGTTGCCCCACCGGTAATAGATGTTGAAAGTTCAGAGGAGAAGGCCAAAGTGTATGCAAGGAAGTCTAGGACTGCTTCTCCTAAGGACAGTGTGCCTGAGGCTGACTTACCACCGGTGGTTTCTCATGAGGAGCAGCATGATGATGTGCCTCCTGCCCATGAAATTCAAGGTGAGCTAGGTGAGGAAGAAAATATTGAAGATCATCCGGATACTGAAGGTGAAGAATTCCATGCAGGTGATCTCCATAGTATAGAGGTAGATATTGAAAAGATAATGCAATCCCCTGTGGTTGCACATATAGATTCTCCTATTAGAACTGAAACAGTTGAATCTCCTCCAAGGGAGGTAGAGGAAGAAATGATTCCATCACCTGGGTGGGAGGAGGAACATGTCGGAGAAGCAAAAAGCAAGGTGGACAAAGCTCCTAATGAACATAATTTAAATGAGGAAGTACCTAAAGGTCAACAACATGAACAAAAATAGGCTGAGGCATAATTGGAATCTGTTGTCCCTGAGTGGCTTGACAAGGAAATAAAAAGAAAACAGGTGTTAGTAGAAGATAGTCCACCAAATTGGGATTCACTATTGGCCAAAGTTGGCAAAGATAAAGGTAAGAAAAAGGCCAGAGTGATCTCAATAATTGAAAGAGATGAGGCACATAACAAGGTTGTTCATGTTGCTACCCCCGTTCTAGGCAAAAATAGAGATGATGTGGCTGGAAGTGATTATAATATACAAAATTATAATCTTGGGCCTACATCAATTGAACAGGACATTGAAGATTATGAAGGTTCCAGTGCAGTCATTGTGGATAGGTTGAGAAGGGAAATAAAAACCAAGCAGGAGCTAAAGAGAGAAAATGAGAATCTCAAGAAGTGCTTGGAGGAGTTAATGAGGCCGCTGCAGTTAATCAATCCCTCTTCCTCTACCACCAATCCTCTACCTCAGGAGACTATAACTGAGCTTGAAAAGATGAGAGCTTCCACCCTTGCCAGTGTAAATTGGTTGAAAGGGGTGAAAATCAAGGGTGATGAAGCTATCAAAGAAATTTATCAAATGGGAAAGATGCTTTCATGACAACCGAATGGTTAAAACAGGTAATGGCACAGGATAAAGAGGACACCGACCTCCTACAAAAAACCACAAACCTAATGGAGTACACCCAGGACAAGTTGGTCAGCGATGGGATTCTTCCTTCTTCCAGAGCTGCCGAGCCATGGGAATGGTTTGAAACGTTACAAATCTGGCAGAAAGTGTTGAGGAAAATTTACAAACAGAGAAAGCACATTGATGACACCCTAGCTGGTGTTTATGATGGCTCCATTGCTTTTTTTGAAATTATGACAGGACAAAGGAAAATCACACCCAAGTACTTGAGCCTAGAGCAATTGAGAGAATGGTGGCACGATGTCTATGCACCACTTGATGATGGACCTATCTCTAAGTACCAACTGGATGATGTGGCCACGTACCTTGCAGTTATTGATAAGAATGTAACATGTAAGGTCGACTAGGATCGGTTGGTCAAACACTCAAGGGAGGAGATTGCATCCATTGATAGGAAACTTAGGGTTTTGTCGGTACCACCTATGGCCGACTTGGATGCAACGTTCTTGAGGCTACATGAAGAGTCAGATCGGCGCAAGGATGACAGGGAGAAGGGTTGATGATGGGCGGCGAGGCAATTTTTGCTTCCCACTATTTTCTTGTGCGTCGATCAGGATGCATCACAGATCCAGGGTTGACCTCAACGGGATGCACATTTATTTCCTATTTGACCCATTTCAATGACCTTCTTGGCCAGGTGGTTGTGCAGAGTTATTGCTGTGAAACCCTTGCTTGGCTGGCGGATTTCTCTAGAGTTTCTATATATTTTGGCATTTGGCCTCTTTGTAAAAAAGTTAGAAAAGTTAGAGGAATTAGACAGTTGGAAATAGTTTGAACTGGTAATTAGAATATAGAAGTAGGGTAAATTAGCAAGTAGTGACCCTCATGCAAATATTGTAACATAAAGCTAAGATTGTTGCTACAGTGAACATTTCAAATGCGAATAGCGACATTGTGATTTGGTGTCGTATTTGTGTTCTCTTGTTTTGCATGGTTTTAGCCATTTCATCTTTAAAATTGCTTTGAGTTGGTAAATATCTAGATAGATTCAACTTGATAATGTTTGTGATCCAATACTTAAAGGTTGCAGCAATCCTTCAGTCCATACTTTTCGCAACCAACTGATTGTTAGTTGCTTTGCAAAGTTAGCCTGGAATTGATATTCCTTGTGCTTAGTTCAATCATGAATGTTGTTCATTTCAACTGCAATAGGGTTATTTGAATGCATGTTCATGGTTTGAAAATCTTAAGAGCCTTAGAAGATTGCACTGTTTTCTATAAGGTAGCAGATTTATCTAGGTCAAGCAGAAATCAGTTTTGAAGGATTGGTCCATTTTGGGTATTGGTTACTCTCATTGTTAATCTTAGGAGTAATATTAGATTTAGAAATCTCTCTGAAACCCTCACTCTTTTGCTATTTCTTTGATTATTGATTAAAAGTTAGGATTGAAATGTCATCAGTTCGTTAAATCTAGCAAAATCGATTCAATAGCTTGCTTGTAGTAAGGTCCCATTGTGATTACCAACAATTTCACATTTATCACTGAGTTGTTTATGCACTATCAAGACCTAACATGAATACCTTGGGGTTATCTCTTGAGGCTTGCTAATAGAGATTTACCTTTTAAGAGAGATAGGATATTGCATCTTGTCTATGTTGTTGTTGTTGTGTAGAAACAACGATCAACAATGTTGGCACTAGAAGGAGGGCCTGAGTAAGCAAGCTGGATCGATTTTTGAACACCATCTCTCCTGAGAGATTAAGAAGAAGAACAAGATCTACTCTAGGAGAGGAATAATTTCATGAGTTACCAGACCCTACTAGGTCAAGAAGGACCAATAAAAAGGGAGAATCATCATCATCCCATCCACCCCCCTCATTTCCATCATCCCCATCTTCATCAAGTTCATCTAAGTCTGAGGCCATTCCTAGTCCACAACCTCAGCCAGTCATAAATCAGCCATTTCCACCCCCACCTCCACCAATGGTTTTCTTAGCTACCAAACCATCTCCACTGAGCTTTTCTATTTATAATGTGATGCCTAAAAACCCTGAACACTTCTGTTCAAAGTTCCATATCAATGACCCAAATAGAACCGCTGAAGAGCACATTAGAATCTTTCAGACTGGCCTCAAAGACAGAGGGATAAACCATGAGGATGTAGCATGTAGGCTATTTCCATACTCACTAGGAGAAGATGCATTTTATTGGTATAACTGTTGTGTAAATTTTGCACGCACGCCCCACTTGGAGTGGGGACCCTCTTTTCATGATATCTTTTTGACCTTTGGTTTTATTGGATTTGTCCTTTCAAGGTCTTGGGATGTTGGTCTTGCCGACTTTGGTCTTGCCCTGAGGATTGAATTGGTTAAACTTGGTTTTTAAGGGAAGTTCAGGTTTTGACCTGGGTCCGGGATTTTTCAGTTTAGTCAGATTTTCCGGGGTCCTGGTCCATCGTCTGGATATTGCTGAATTTTTTGAAGTTCAGGTTTTTGCTTGAATCTGGGATTTTTCGGCTCGGGCAGATTTTCCCAAACTTCGTTAGAGTCCTGAAGGGTGCATTATCCACAGAATTTGTGCTCACCCAGATTGTCCGTCTGGCTTGGTTTTTTCTAAAATTTTGTTTTGCGCTCGAGTTTTCAGATTTACTTGTTATGTCTTGTCATTCATTAATGCTTGAGGTACGTCTTTTCTGGCGTGAGTGCGGGTGGATTTAAGGCTTTTGGGCACTCGTTTGATTTCATTATTCATTTGCTATTTGCTCTGGCGCCTGAGTTTGTTCTTCTTGAGCTTTGGTTTTTGGATTCGAGCTGCTTGCGTGTGGATTGCTTGAATGATTGTGTTGAGTATTTTTGTTGCTAGGGCACCCTATTTTGTGGTGACTTTTTCGGGTTCAAGCTTCATTCAAAATTGATCCATGGTAATTCGTTACCAACTTCTCCTTGTTGTTTACATTTTGATCGAGTCTTTCGGGTTGTTGATTGGTGGCCTTTTTAGGTCGGCCCTTGCTTGTTCCATGGTTATGTATTTAGCGAAATAGGGTTTGATGCACCTTTTCACAGGTTTTATCACTCGCACTGTGCATCCCTTTGTTTATCGATTAAATTTCAGGTATATTCCTATGGCTAGGTATTTCTGGTAGGGCCTTGCCCTCTGTGCCCGTAGTCTGCTATATATTGCGAGGTTAGGGTTTGGGTAGGTTTTCCTAAATTTGCTAGGATCGGTGGAGTTGTCGCGATCTTCATGTGTTGCGTTTAGCTTGACCCTATTCATATCTTGAGAGATCCTGATGTGCTTTAGCTTGATCATCTTGAGGGATGGTATTTGAAACTCTGAGCTTACCCTAGCTTTCATGGTGGAGGTCTAATTATTGAATTTAGGGCATCATTGTTTCTGTCATGAGGATCAGTCCTTTGAGAGTTTTGGGAATTCAAATTCATGTGCAATCAAAATTCGACGTATTGGGATTGATTTTAGGACCATTGGAATCTACATAGGGAAGTTTGCATGATCATTCGATCAGTGGTTTGCACGTTAGCGATCGTCGGGTTTTTGAGGTGTCCGCAGAATTTCTGTGCACCCGGATTTTTCCAGATTCTACCATTTCCTCGGAATATAATGAGTTCTGAAATTTCGAGTTGTCTGCGGAAATCTGATCCATCCGTATTTTTTTAGTTTTCTACCTCGTTTCATTTCATTTTGATTTTCGAAATTAGAGCAATGAACTAAAGGTTAGATGATGATTTCTTGTTGCTAAATGAATCAATATTATGGTAATTATGCATCTCTTTTGTCCATATTGATGATTTTTTTGATGAATGATGTCTTGGTAGCGGGAGTCCGTCTGGGTCGAATTTCTCCGAATTCCACTCCGACTGGATTTTCCCAGTTTACTTCATTTTCCCGGGTTACTTCTTTTTTCTGGATTTTCATGATTGATGATTAGTGACAAATCTTAATTGTTTTATGTGGTTTCCAGGCTAACCTTTGATTGAAATATGGATGATAATTGGATGCTCATAAGGTTCTTTTGTGAGTGTAGACTGAATCGAGCAAAGCTGCGGTGAGAAGGTCCAAAGGTGATACAGAAGGATCCTCAGTTACAGATGCAGAAAGGTTGAGGCTGGATACGAAGAGTCAGTTTCCAAATAGTAAGATAGCTTCAATATGGTTTGAAGTCTCTAACACCAATGTAGGAGCATGGAGGTATGAAGAGTTCAAGGCAAGGATAGCTCAGAAAGATCTATCGGTCATGACTAAGGGAATGATGAAGTTCGGACTGGCCCATGTGGTAGGATTTCCTCCTGCAGTTCAGTGCTATGAATTGATATTGGAGTGTGCCTACCAATATGACTTTGACACACAGAGGATTGTCAACACTAATGGAAGAGTGTTGGCAAACTTTAATCCCATTTCTATTGCTCAGGCATTTGATATGCCAGACTTACCATGTGTGTGTGCCTTGGACATGGATTTGGCTAGAACTTACTACGAGGATGAGCCCACCAAAGAACAACAGATGATTAATTCTTGGCTTGAGAAGCCAAAATCCCACTTCTCCAAGCTGCCTAAGCAGTTGCACAGGGTCAAGTTTAGGCAGGATATATATGATGCTATCACACTGTTAACATGGTGACCGGCTTGAAGAGCACTGGGGTGTTGGAGAGTTGGATGGTGCATGTCATCAACAAGATTGAGCAGGTATTAATTATCATTGGGCAGGGCTTATTAGTGCAATGATTGATAGGCAGTTGAAAGATGTGTTAGAAACAAAGAAGTTTACCATGTCATCTTATGTGATATATGTGTTGGCCAGATTTTATCCATATAGGGGTTTGAATCCAAAAGGAACATTTGGGCAAGAATATCATCTATGAGATATACCCCGAGTTGCACCTAGGAGATTAGAATTATAGAAGGGAAAATGATGCATTCACAATGCATATTACTAGGTTGCTCCAAAATGTAGAGCATGTGAGAATATCTGATGGAGCGAAGGAGCTGATCAAAAAATACGGAGCCTGGTTTATACAATTCCCCACCTTCTCTTATATCAAAATTGACGGATTTCAAATTGCTCCATATAGGTTGCCAAGATATCCTACTGACCACATTGTGCTATTGGAGGTTACCAAGTAGATATATGAATTTGATGTTTTTTTCAAAAGAGAGAAGCACAAGATAGGGTTTGGTGGGGATTTCCCTTTGAAAATTGGTATAAGGGAGGTTTTCCCTTGAATCCAATCAGCTCATGCATCCGGGGAGGAATTGAGTACTTATAGTTTCTCTTTCCATTCTAAGAGGACAAAATTTGATATCACTGGAGAAGCACAGAAGAAGGAAACTAAAGAATATCACCACAAGGATGATCTAGAGGATTACTGGGCGAACATCAAAGATGACTTTGAAGTGAGGAAGAAGAGATATTCTAGACTTCCGGTTGATGTAATCATAATGTATAATGTCAAGTTGATCCCTGACCAGTTAGAGGATGATGGGAATTTGGTTCAAGATCATGCATATGAATCAGTCAAGGATAGATCTATTGGAGAGGTAAAATGGTCAGAAAATGAGATAACTGAGCTGGAAGAATTAACGGCTCCTGTTATGAAATTTACCAAGTCATGGTTGAAGCATAAAGTATGGGAATTGGAAAGCGAGAAGGTACCCTGTACCTTCAATTTGATGGGGAATTTGAATGCCCATTCCACTTCAGAGGAATCTGGTGAGGATGATTCTATGGAAGAAACTAAGGTGAGCTCACCTTTCAAGATTAAAATCAAAGGTCCTAAGGAGAGTGAGCCTGAAAAGAAGAGGAAACCTAGGGGAAAAAAAATGAGTCATACTATGAAAATAGGTAAGTCTGCTGAGGAGGAAGAACTTGAGAAAGCAGAGAGAGAAAATACCGCTCCAGAGCCCAAAAGGACAAGGACAACTAGGGTTTCTAAGAAGAAAGGTCAAGAAGCTCCTAAGGATGAGGCAAACCCTCTAGTGGTTGATGTGGAAAGCTCAGGAGAGAAAACCAAGGTTTATTCAAGGAAATCAAGGACTCCATCTCCCAAGGAGACCATGCAAAAAATAGATCCTCTTCCAGTGGCATCCACTATAGAACAACGTAAGGCTACCTCCCCTTCATTGAGTATACCTGAGAAAACAACTCATGAAGAGTATGAGACCAGTGGGGAGGCAGAACCATTCAAGGAAGGAGAACTCTTTGGTGCAACAACTAAGCTTGAAGTGGGAGATGTTGAAATGCATCCTTCCACGTTGGTACAGTATGAGGATTCTCCTGTGAGCAGTAAAAATAATAGATCCCCTGAGAAGGAGGATATTCATGCTAGGAATCCATCACCCCTGCAAGAAGAAGAACCAGAGTTGGAAATCAAAGGTGATCAATCCCCTAACAAGGAAAAGGATGAGACAGTGGAACTTCATGAGGAGGTTAAAGAGGATGAAATCCAGGTGGATCATGTTGTCCTAGATTGGTTAGATAAAGAGATTAGAAGGAAACAGGTCATTGTTGAGGACACCCCCCTTGATTGGGATGAAATGTTGGCCAAGATTGGTAAAGGTAAGAAAAAGAAGATGGCCAAGGTAGTTTCTAAGATAGAAAGAGATGAAGCGAGTAACAGGGTTATTCATATTGCCACCCCTACTACTGATAAAAGTAAAGATGAGGTCACTGGAAAAGATTACAATGTACAAACTATCAATCTTGGACCCACTTCTATGGAGCAGGATATTGAAGAGTACGAAGGGTCTAGTGCAGTGATAATTGGGAGATTAAGGAAGGAAACATAGTCCAAGCATGAGCTTAAAAGGGAGAATGAAAGGCTTAGGAAATGTCTAGAAGATTTGATGAAGCCTTTGCAGTCTTTTCATCCATCCTCTTTTACTGCTACTGGTTTCCTGCCGAAGGAGACTATCTCCGAGATAGAGAAGATGAAGGCTTCTACCAAGGCTTTAGTAGATTGGTTGAAAGAGGTACAGACCGAGGGAGATAATGCAATAAAGGAAATCATTTCAACTAGAAAGGATGCAATAAGAGCTAAGGATTTATTAGATTATGTTTTATCTCAGGACAAGGAGGATATTGACCTTTTGTTGCAAAAAATTAAAGTGATCATGGAGTATGGTAAGGATCAGTTGGTTGTAGAGGGAATCCTTTCTTTATCTGGAGTTAATGAGCCTTGGGAGTGGTTTGAGGCCCTACAAATCCAATAGAAAGCCATTAAAAAGATTTATAAGCAAAGGAAGCAGTTGGATGGTAATCTTACTAGTGTCTATGATGGATGCATTGCCTTTTTTGAAGTAATGACTGGCAGGAGGAAGATCACTCCTAAATATTTGAGCTTGGAGCAATTAAGGGAATGGTGGCATGATGTCTATGCCCCTGATTCTGAAAATGTTGTAACAGGGCACCAATTGGATGATGCGGCAACTTACTTGGCTGTGATGGACAAGTACCAAGCTCCATTGAATGTCAGCTCAAATTCCTACCTTTGCCACCTATTGCTAAGTTGGATAGGGTATTTTTGAAGGTTCATGAATCATTGGATCAGAACAAGGATAAGGGAGGTGGTAGTTAATGCCAATTGTGATATTTGTGCTTCCCTATTATTATAGGGCATGTGTTGATCCAGGCTGCATTGAGGAATGTGTTTGGGCTGACCTTGATGATGTATCGACATTTAATGTGTGCCTTATTTTGAAATTCCTGAGGCCGATTTGTTTTGGCTACTTTATTTTGTAAATCTTTGGCTGGGCCGACATGTTTGAAGATTTTCTATAAATGGCATTTTTGCCTCATTTGTAAGGGGTTAGACAGTTAGAGAGACAATAGAGATAAGCTAGATTAAGGAAGAGCTAGAGAATTTTATAGTAGAGATAGTAGTTAGTTCCTTGGAGCAAATGTTGTAACAAAGAACAGTGGAATTGTTGCTACATTTTAGTGATCTAATACAATTGAAGGCATTGTGGTTTCTCTGGTGAATTCCTTTGTGTTAGTTTATCTTGCATGGTTCTTGTTGTTTCATCTTTTAAATTGCTTGAAGATATAAGAGTTGATGTTAGGTCTGGAATTAGATCAGTGGTGAATAGTGTTCATGATTTCATGCTTGGAACATTTTTAGCAATCTCTGGTCTATACTCCCAGTAACTATCTGATTGTAGTAGGCTGGTGAAGTCAACCTGGACCATACATCTATCTGTGCTTAGTTCGATTATGGATGAATGTTTATGATTTGAAAATCTGTACACCTTAGAAGATTGCACCTTTCTTGTGATATTGCATTGTGGGTTAAGCAAGAATTGGTTATTTGAGATTGGTCCATTCCAGGAATTTATTATTTGCATTGTTCATCCTAGAAATAGTTTATAGTTTAGATTTCATTACATCTCTTGCACCCTCATCTTTTGTTGTTTCCTTATTATTTTGGTTAGATTTAGGATTTAGGATCATCATATTGCAAGATTTAATAAATTGAAAAGATACAATTTGCTTGTAGTAAGGTCCGATTATAATTACCAGCATTTTCACATATTATCTGAGTTGTTTATGCATTGTCATGACCTGACACCCGAGAGACCATGGGGTGATTTTAGCACTTGTTGTTGAGAATTCACCTTTCAAGAGATAGAATACTATTTTTTTTCTGAGTTGTTGCTGTGCAGAAAACACCAACAATAACCACTTACCTACCGGGTCTATCCAACATTGGTCTGAGCTAGAGGCTGCCTTTTTGCAAAAATTTTGAATACCCATTAGTCCTAATGAACTCTATTGTTAGTTTGCTAATTTCAAGAGGGAGATTAATGAACCCATAGGGTTTTTCAACAATAGGTTTCATCGGGCTTATACCAGATTACAAGCCCCTTATGTTGTTGATGAACCTACTGCCTTAGAAGTCTATTATGAGGGACTTAATAGTCTAACTGCCACCTTTATGAAATGGAGTAATAACCCCCCTACGAGTCTACTAGATGCATATGCAGAAGCTATTAAGGTTAGTACAAATATAATATAACATCTGTTTGGGCCTTTACCCTCATTGGGACCCGTTGCTCACCCTGGACAAGTTCCAACCCTCAACCAGGCTTTTGCTAACCATACTCCTATCCTGAACCAGGTACCTCAATTGCCTCTGGTCTCTCACCTAGGACTCCGTATGGGACAAATGCTATCCACGATGAGTTATCCCCAGCAAAATGTGAATCAACCCCTACACACCCAACCTCAGACTAGTTATCCTTCCTACCTACAAAATTATGAAGTCCTAAACCAATCACTAAATCCTAACGCTCAAAATAATATGAGTCAGCCTCCACACCGTAATCCTAACAAGGAAATACTGGATGAATTATTAGAACAAATAAAGAAATTAAATATGGAGGTGACTTATTTAAGGAATCAGAACAGCCAGTTGCAAGCTGCTCAGAGGAATATGTAGTCCAATCAGAATAGAGAGAATCCACAAGGACCGCACTTTGATAGGGGGCAACATCAAGATAAAGGGTATAATAATGATAGAGGATACAACAATGACAGAGGATATAACCAGGACAGAGGTTACAATAATGACAGGGGATATAATAATGAAAGAAGACATAATTATGATAAGGGATAGTCATCAGGTCAAAACTTTGACAAAGGTCAAGGTGGTGGACAAGGTTTCGAAAGAAGACAACAGTCAAGATAGAATAGAACCTAGAACATGGGTCCCAATAATGGGGGAGTCCCCACTCCATTAGATCAACCAATCAGTCAACCTGTCAATTAGTTTGTCAGTCATCTAGTAAATTGAGAGAAGCCTCCTAGCGGTGTATACCTTGCCGAGGCTGCATTGTCAGGGTGGTGTAGGCTCCACAAGACTAGTTAGCATTCTGAGCTGGATTTCCAAGAGTTCCAAATAACAACCTCAATCTTTTAGTATGAGGTGGAGAATAATGCAACCTGTCAAGAGATAGTACCCTCTATTTCTTATGATTCACCAGTGTTGGTATTAAACCATGCTCATTTTCTGTAAAGTAAGGACAATGTACCAGAAAAGGACTCTAACCAATTAGAGGAAGAGGTAGATCAGGTATGCAATGGAGATAAAATGACACAATTATTTGATGAGAATCTAGTGAATGACAATGGTCCCATAGAAGAAGAAAAAACTTACATTGAAGAAGTGCAAACCTTCCAGAGGCATGTCAAGAAGTACGATTTGAGGGAGTTACCACATAGACGCCCATAGGCTGGAGGCCCCTTTACTACTTCCATCCCACCAAATAACTTCAACACACCTCTAGACCCTAATGCTAGCAATAATCCCTCACTACTCCTTGTTTCGAGGCAATATTTATCTCAAGACCCGGTACAGGCGAATGTGCCAAAATGAAGAAATGTTGATGCAAGTAAAGAGAAGATGCTGGAGTACCCGAAGGAGACTCCCACAGATTTAAATGAAGAACAATTGGCCGCATATGTTGCTGAAGAACTCCGCAAGTTGAAGGTAAGTCTGTCTGCATTCGAGTTATTAAGAGCTCCATCTATTAGAAATGCAATCTTAGGTTCTTATGTTGCAAATTTCGTGACACAAGATAGACTAGTTAACAAATATTTCCATAAAGTGTCTAGTTCCCAGCCAATAGGAAGAAAAAATCAGGTAGATAATCAAGTCCATACGCCACCTAAGGACACTAGGAAGGAAAGGGACAAATCTCAAGTTGTTCAAGTAGACACCCCCTTAACTTTGTTTCAAGGGAAAACAGACACTCCCCCATTCCTCATTTCTGTCCAAGTGTTTGGTAAGAATCTACATAATTGCCTGTTGGATTCTGGTGCCTCAACCAACGTTATGCCCCTCGGTGTCTGTAGATCTATGGGAATTACTCCTGCTGAATCCCAGAAGAAAGTCACACAATTGGATAGGACTGAAGTCAATGTGGTAGGGGAACTAAACATGATCCAGATGCAGATTGCTTCTGATCCTAGGATTCAACAAGTAATCAATATACAGGTAGCTAACATACCTGATGCTTATGGCCTGATCTTGGGAAGGGACTTTACTAGGGCCTTGAATGGATATGTTTCCACTGATCATTCCCATATGTGGCTTCCCTAGAAAAGACTACCAAATCAGATCAAAATTGAAAGAGAACCCAAGTTGAAATACATGATCACAGAGTATCAAAAGACCTCAACAGAAATTCTGGTGTTAGAGGCAAGTATGAGAAATTATATGCTTACTGCTCCTCTTGAAGAACCAAATGTGGAGGAGGTTCTCATGTTCTACACAATGCCTGTTGACCTTACAACAGAGCCTAGTGATACTGAAGCCCTAGTGGAACCAGTTAAAGACAATGGTGAATCAACTGAAAGTAATGATGATCTAGATGATAATCAGCTGGCTTTGTTAGATAGTTTTCAAGAGTTCCTTCAAAAATGTATTGAAGATCAGATTTAGTTAGGAAAAAGAATGAGCTTCAGAGAATTACTCTTGCCCAATTGGTGTAGGGTACATAATGCTTCACATTCAGAATTGGATTGCTGCTTATGCCAAGCTACAGTGGAACAAATATAGAAACATACCAATCCCGATCCTACAACCAGAATCGATAACCTGATTGTCATAGAAGATCCTAAGGAAATGGAATGATGCCTTCTGAAAGGCCACCCACCAGTAACAGTGCAAGTAATGCAGTAAGAGACCCCGCAGTCGTTGGATGCTAGACACTGAGGTTCGATGGGTCCAAATCAAAACAAGGGCCTGGAGCAGGATTTGAGCTAATCAGCCCAAAAGGTAAGACATTTTTCACTACTCATAGACTTCAGTTCCACTGTACCAATAACGTAGCAGAGTATGAAGCCTTAGTTCATGGATTGTTGATGGCCTTGAAGAACAAGGTTAAGATTTTGCAAGTGTATGGAGATTCTGAGTTAGTAGTTAAGCAAGTTAGGAGGAAATATTCCTGTCATGACAGGAGGATGACTAATTACAGAAATAGAGTATGGGACCTTATTGAAGGATTTGATGCCTTCAACATTCAGCTGATTCCATGAAATAAGAATCAGACAGCGGATTCCTTAGCCCAGGCGGCCAGTACTCTGCAACCTCTATCTCTTTTAGGATTAAATAAATTCATTGTGGACCTGACTCCATTACCCTCAGTACCTAACAATGTCACCAACTTCCAGGTATTTGAAGATGACAAGCATATTTTAGATTTTATCACAAATACAGATGTTTTTGCTTCTCACATCATCGATGAAACTGAGCTCCAAGAAGCAAAGATAGATCTAGAGGGGGTAATCAACTTGAAGACCAACATGATTCCCAAAGGAATGGTGTGGCTGGAGAGGATTTTTGATTTAGATAAGATCAGAGACCAGGATCAGGACACTAGGGAAGAGTCCATTAGTGGACAATGTGATAAGTATAATGTAGGATCCTAGGAGGATATAAAAAATATTCTTGTTGGCAAAGTGTGCACCCCAGAAGAAAGACGGGGAATCATTGATGCATTGCACAAATATCCAAATGTGATAGCCTAGAGTTATGAGGACTTGAAAACTTATGACACATTAGTCATAACTCATACTATCCCTCTCAATCCAGGGTAAAACCTTTTAGACAGAGGTAGAGGCCTGTTAATGCTCTACTGGAACCTGTAATACAAAGAGAAGTGCAGAAGTTGTTGTCTGTGAGAATCATATTTCCAATCAGACACTCCACTTGGGTTGCAAACCTGGTTCTTGTACGAAAGAAAAATGGCAAAATTAGACTGTGTGTAGATTTTAGGAACTTAAACAGGGCATCAGAAAAGGATAACTATCTGGTACCCTCACTAGATGAGGTACTTGCAGATTGTTAATGGATCTCAGATGATATCTTTTCTGGATAGTTATTCAGGGTATAACCAAATCATGGTGCAATATGAAGATAGACACAAGATTTCTTTCACCACTAAGTGGGGTACTTTCGCTTATAGAAGAATGTCTTTTGGCTTGATTAATGCTAGAGCTACATTCCAAAGAGCAATGGAAATAGTCTTTAAAGATATAACTGGTAAGAGCATAATCATTTATATGGATGATCTGACTATTTTTTCTAAAAGACGAGGGGATCATATTTCAGATTTATGCAAAGTCTTTCAAAAATGTAGAGAGTTTGGGATATCCCTCAAACCAAAGAAATGCATCTTTGGAGTAACAGAAGGTAAGTTAGGCCATATTATCTCTAAGAAATGGATTGCAATTGATCCAGAATGTATAGAGGCTATCCTCAAGATCCCACCACCTGCTAGTAAAAAGGAAATGAAATCATTCTTTGGAAAGATCAACTTCATCTGGAAGTTCAACACTAGATTTGCTGAGATAGTCAAACCATTGAACACGATGCTAAAGTAAGATGCCAAAGTTGAGTGGAATGCAGAAGCGAAGGAAGCATTTTCTGAAATAAAAAGAGCTATTGTTGAAGCTCCAGTTTTAGTAAGTCTCGATTATGCCAAACCATTCTACATATACTAATTTGCTTCTGACCACTCCTGTGCTGCTATATTAACTCAAAAATTTGACCAAGGCAATGAACACCCTATAGCATTTATGAGTGCACCATTGAAGGATACATAATTGAAATACCCAAATGTGGAGAAGTAGGCCTACGCCTTAGTCAGGGCAGTCAAGAAATTTGGACATTATATCCTTAGGAACAAGATCTTTACTATAATTCCTGATCCTGCAATCAAGCTGCTATTGATACAGAATGAACTAGGAGAATGAAGAGCCAAATGGGTAACTATGCTACAAGAATATGATATGGAGATTCAACCCATGAAGCTGGTAAGAGGGCAAGGGCTCACAAAGACTATGGCAGAAACCGGCCTTGATCTTACAGCCCAGGCTTATACTTTAGAGGATGTCTCTCCGGGTGAGTGGTATGATGATGTTGTCCATTATCTCCTAACTCAAGGATGCCCTAACCATCTTAACTCAATACAAATAAGGGCATTGCGCTTAAAGAGTGACGGTTTCATACTAAAAGGATCTGTTTTATATAAGAAAAATCATGAAGGTGTGTACTTAAGGTGCCTAGGAAAGGTAGGATCAACAAGGGTGATGTTAGAATTTCATGATAAATACGGTACAGGACATGGGTCAGCACCTTCTACAGCAAACCAGATCCTCAGGGCTGGCTATTACTAGCCTACATTGTTCAAGGACACTCATAGTCACGTCAGAACATGTCATGTGTGCCAAACTGTCGCTACTAGAGAAAAGTATGCTGCTCTCCCACTTTAGCCATTTTTTGAGGTAAAACCTTTTGCGCAATGGGGAATGGACTTCATTGGCCCCATCAATCCACCTTCTTCTACTGGTCACAAGTATATTCTCACCATTATTGACTATTTTACACGATGGACGGAAGGTCTTGCATGCAAACAATGTACTTCTGAGGTAGTAATTAATTTCCTTGAATCTGGTATTCTTAATCATTTTGGATGCCCCGTGTCTTTGGTATGTGATAATGGTTCTACATTTTCATCATTGAAGTTTTCTAATTGGGCTTTTGATCATGGGATCATTATAAAATCTGCATCCAATTACTACCCCCAGGGTAATGGGTTGGCCGAATCATCCAACAAAAATCTCCTGACTGTTATCCGCAAATTGTTGAAACGTAATCTAAAGGATTGGCACACCTAACTTAGATTTTCTCTTTGGGAAAATCGTACAGGACATAAGGCTTCCATAGGGATGTCACCTTACCATCTAGTTTATGGCTTAGAACCTATGTTTCCCTTACAATTGAAAATTCCTACCCTTCAGTTCATTAATGAATATTATGAGGAGGATGACAGATGCAAAAAATAGACTTGCTGAACTATTGCATCTTGAAGAAAAGAGAGACAAATCCCTAGACATCTTTTCCAAACATTAAGGGGTTGTCAAGAGGTGGTTTGATAAGAGAGCCAAGGTTAAAGCATTTAGGATCTCTGACTTGGTTCTTTCCTGGGATAAAGCCCATGATCGTAAGGGAGAGCACGAAAATTTTGATAAAATTTGGCTTGGACCTTACCAGATCTCGAAGATCCTGGGAGATAATGCCTTCCGTTTGAAAACTCTCACTGGAGAGGATATCCCACTACCTATCAATGGGCAGTATTTGAAGCATTATTTCTAGTCTTGAGCTGTTTTCATCTCGCATCTTGTATATAGTTACATTAGGGTTTCCCTTCCTACTTTGCTTTTCTTTGTTTTGGTTAGTGTAGGTTTCCTTTTGGTTTTTTTGTTTTGGGCGTTGCTTTTGCTTTGGGGGTTCTCTCTATTTTCACCCAGATGTGCTACACCTACATGGTAGATCTGTCTTCTCTGGGTTTGTTCTACGTATTTCATTGGTGAGCTTTAGTCTTGCATCTTGAAAGGATGGTTGAAGTCTTTGCTATTGCTAACAGCCTTAATGTCAGATTTATAGAAGATTGAGTCACTGGTGTGGATTCAAACTTGAAGTACTCTGAAAATCTTATATCTTTCATATATCTGAAGAATCCTGATGTCACTATGGGAACCCTTGCGAAGTCTTGTCAAGTGAAGAATCCTATTTCTGCTTCAGTGCCACTGTGGTTCTTAGCCCTAAGTGTGAACTTCATTGTTCACAGGTTGAAATGAAAGAG
Source organism: Sequoia sempervirens (assembly GCA_007258455.2). Classification (NCBI taxonomy): domain Eukaryota; kingdom Viridiplantae; phylum Streptophyta; class Pinopsida; order Cupressales; family Cupressaceae; genus Sequoia; species Sequoia sempervirens. Next base: position 325,372,183 of record VDFB02075321.1, on the reverse strand, counting down.
ACATACATTGAATATAAAAAAATGAAAAAAAAGGAAACATTGAATATCAAAAGAATAAATTCAACTTATCAGGGGTATCTGAATATCTCTACCGGGGCTATGGATGCCTGGCTGGTATTAGAACTATGTTTAGGAGAATCACAACGATATCCTCATTGGGGCTATGGATGCCTGACTGGTAGCGAGGCTCTATCCAGGTTGCTTTTGAAGTTAGAATCCCTACGTAGCCTGACTTGATTGAACTCAGTTTCTGTAGTAACTTAAGGAGGGAAATGAACTCATGTGCACACACTTGGATTTTTAGTTTATGGAGGGTTTGGTCTATCCTTTGGTTCTAATTCTTTAAATCTTTCATTTTGACTTGTTTGTTTGATAGTGAGATTGAAACCAGAGGTTTTGGGTTCTTGATTCTTGTTCGTCATCAAATGCTCTGGAGCATTTTCCCAGCAGAAGTCACCATTTATTGTGCTTTTTTTTGCACACACGCCTCGCTGGAAGCAGGGACCCTCTTTCACTTCAGTTTTGGTGTTCTGGCCCTTTTCTTTTGAGGTTTTGTCTTACTTGGGCATGGTGCTTGAATGTTTATTTTTATTGCCTAAGTGTTTTCCCTAGGATATTTGTTGAAAATCTTAAGTTTTGGGTGTTTCAAACTTTTTCCCTAATCTGGGATTTTCTGCCCTGGTCTGATTTTCCCGGATCCTGCTTGAACTCCGGTTGGATCTTGCTGTTCAAAAAGCTTGGGTCTTCATGGATTTCTACGTGGGCCAGATTTTTTGGATTCTGCCTTGTCGTCGGCTTCCCCGGCTTCATGACTATCTTGTCGAGTGCATTAATGGCTCGGTGCAAGCTCTAAGAAATGTACTTAACTTGATTTTGGGATATTTTGCGCCATTGTGTTCACTATTTTCCATAATTTGAGCTAAGAAGTGCTTCTCTATGATTAATTGACTTTGTTTTGGGGTGTTTGGGCTTGCTTTGTTCAATTTGGTGGCTAATTCTTTCGTGTTTTTGCCTGGGCTCATTGTGGGCATTTTGGGGCTTCACGTTTGCTGCCTCTGGATTCATTTTCACTTCATAATGGTATGTGCCTAAGCACTTTGCTTTGATTTGATTTAGGAATGGCACAATTAGGGCTTGTTGGCTTTGGTTTCCTGTGTGTATTTTGCTAGGGGGGTTGTTAAGTGTTGCATCCTTGTTGTCTCATGGGCAAGTTTTGAGTTCACATGTCCATTTGCATTCTGGTGAGTCTTTCCTAAGAGTAATCCGTAAACCCTAACGGTGACTTAACTATTGAAATAACTAAATTCTGGCCTGTGTGCTAATGATGGGTGAATAGGTTTAAACCTAGGGCAATGTTGTGTCTAAAAATTTCATCTTAGGATTGACCTAGAATACAAAGAATTCATGAGGAGCCCATCCCTAGCTTACCTTGAACTAAACTCGTCAAAATTTGCAGGTGATTTAGTGTCTGGGTGAAATCATGCCTTAGTGTCACAGTTCGAGACTCTCTATCTCTTCTAGGTTCCCTTTGTTGTAACCACTCGGGCTCACTGGGACGTCATGTTGATCACCTTGGCATTTTTTGAGGTGGTCTTCATCTGTTATTTCTTATCGCCATGACACTATCATTTTATACCAATGAGATCTTGTAACCTTAGTCGGTGAAACCTTGGCTTTTCGCCAGGACCTCACCCCGCAAACAAATCTCTTACCGACATGTTTGTTCACCTTCACTTTCAGCAGGACTACCCCTGGTCACCACGAGGTCTCAGCGGGATCTATGAGCTCTATCGATATTTACTTTTCGCTAGGACATCTGTCCTTCGGTGAGACCTCCTGCCGAGCATGTTCGCTTTCCCCGTGCTGTATTCTTTCCAAGTCGCCGTAACCCTTCAAGTTCGGGGAAACCTCATACCGATCACCCTACGTTTCGCCGAGGAAGCCTTGTTAGGTGTGTATTTGGTCGCCCAGACAAGGTTGCACTTTCACCGAAGTCTTCCTGTTGGCAGGATAAACTAAGTCGCTGAGATGTCATAGTGGGTCCCAAAGGCCTTGCCAATTCTCATTCTGTCACTGTAACTTTCACCTTCGGTGAGACTTTTTACTGGTTACTGCACCTCACACCAAAGTATTCCTATTGGGGAGACATCCCTCTTTCACCGAGACCTCTCTGCGAGACCCTAAGCTCCTGCTGATGCTTTCCCTGTCGCCGTGACTTTCGCAATTCACCAGGACGTTATGGCGAATCCTTATGTTCTTTGTAAGCCCAGACCTTTTTGTTGGGACCTTTTCTGAATATAAACCAGGCCTTAATCGGCGTAGCACCATCACCTCATTGAGACCTATTGACAAACTATTAAGATGTCTGAGGTGTTTGCTTGGGCCCACCAGTCGGTGAGACATATAATCTTTGCTGAGACCTTACCCCGACCGCCCCGGGCTCATCCCAATTTGAATGCTATGTCTCCTTTCACGGGGACCTCACACCAAAGCTACTGTGTCTTGGCGAGAGCCACTTTTCTGATGACCTTTCGGCGTGACATCCGTCTTTCGCTAAGACTTCTCCGCGAGACTCTAAACTTATGTTGAAGCCCTCACTCCGGATTCTCCTTTGGTTCAAAACTTTGTGCTACTCGTGGATGTCCGCCAGGTTTAGATTTCTCTAAAATCTATTGTCTCCCGGATTTCCCGAATCCCCATTTGGCTTTCTCTTCGCGAAAATCCGTCCCTCACGGATTTTCCTGAAACTTGATGAAATGCAAAGGAATATTGAATAACGTGACCTGTTGATGATTTTCAGTGCATTTGTTGGTTTATTCATGTTGTATTTGGATCTCTCACGTGGTCTACTGCTAAAAATGATCAAATTTAAGGATTAAGTAGGTTTTTCTTGGTTACTCCATTGGAATCCGAGCAGACTAGAATTTTCCAAAATTCCTCTCACCTAGATTCTGTGGGTTGCCTTAAAACTCGAAATTTGTTGTAGACATTTTATAGGAATTTTAACAATGCCATGTTTATCTGAGATGCATTTTAATGGTGTTTCGATGGATTAACCTTGCTTTCTTGAGATTATAATTATGTTTTCATGATGAATGCAGGCTGAATCAAGCAAGGTTGCAGCTGGTTCCTTGTTGTCTGATGCAGAGAGGATCAAGCTGGACATCAAGAGCAAGGTCCCAGAAAGTAAGATCACTTATGTCTGGTCAGAAGTCACTGAAACGAATGTTGTCCTCTGGGACTATGAAGAATTCAAAGCAAGAACGTCAGCTGAGGATCCTCCTTTGGTGACTAGAAGAGTGAAAGAGTCAGGTCTATCCCATGTGGCTCGTTTCCCCTCAACAGTGCAATGCTATAAGTTGGTCCTTGAGTGCGCAAGGCACTATGATCAGGACACCCAGAGGATAATTGGTCCTCAAGGAAGGATTATTGCAAATCTCAACCCAGTCTCCATTGCTCAGACCTTCAATATGCCAGAATGGTCTCATGTGGTGGGATTCACCATTGAGGCAGCCCAGGAGTACTATGATGACCAAACCGTGAAGTCTTAGTAGCTAATAAATTCTTGGTTGGAGAAACCCAAGTCCCACTATTCCAAGTTGCCCAAGCAGCTGTACAAAGTAAAATTTAAGGAGTATCATGATGCCATCACCTTTCTGAGTAGGGTGGTCAGATTGAAGAGTGTTGGTATATTTGAGAATTGGATGTGCCATGCCATTGTAAGGATGGAACAAGAGAAGGTTAACTACCATTGGGCAGGAGTCATCAGTCAAGTGATTCATAAGTAATTGTCCAATGTGTTGCAGAAAAAGACCTTCACCATGACCTCGTATTTGGTCTATGCACTTGCAAGGTTCCATCCTTATAGAGGATTAGATACAAGGGGTACCTTTGGGAAGGATATTATTTATGAAGTTTTCCCTCAATTCCATTGGGTAGGTTCGAATTATAGTAGATCAAATGATGCATTTACCATGCATATCACTAGAGTGCTCTAGGAAGTAGAGCATGTTAGAATTTCAAATCAAGCCAAGGAGCTCATCAAGAGGTATGGAACCTAGTTCATTCAATTCCCAACCTTCTCCTACATTCGGATTGACGGCTACCAGAAAGCCCCATACAGACTTCCGAGATACCCCACTGACCACATTATATTGCTGGAAGTCAGCAGGTAGATTTGTGATTTTGATGCCATTGTCAAGAAAGACAAGCATAAGATAGGATTTGGTAGGGATTTTCCCCTAAGGATTGGAACTAGTGAGGTATGTCCTTCCATTGGCTCTGCCCAAGCTTCAGAAGAAGAATTGAGTGCTCTTGGTTTGTCTCTCCATTCCAAGAGATCCAGGTTTGATATCACAAGGTAGGCTCAAAAGAGGGCCAGCAAAGAATATAGCCACAAAATAAATTTGGAGGACTACTGGGCCAACTACGGTGATGAATACGAGCTCAGAAGGAGGAAATTCTCCTAGCTCACAGTTGAGTCAATTCGATTATATAATGTAAGGGTAGTTCTTGACCAGTTGGAGGATGATGGAAACATGATCCAGGATCATGCCTATGAGGCCATAAGAGGAAAACCAATTGGTGAAGTAGATTGGCTGGAGGAGGAACAAACAGAGCTAAAACAACTGATGGATCCTGTTCTCAAATTTACCAAGATGTGGCTCAAGCATACTTTGTGGGAGTTGGAGAGTAAAGGAATGAAGTGCACTTATGACCTAATGGGAGATTTGGATCCCCATTCTACTTTTGAAGTGTCTGCCGAACAAGACCCTAAGGCCAAGGGAAAGTTGGACTCTCCTCTCAAATTCAAGATTAAGGATGTACAAGAAACGAAGGCCGAAGAGACAAAAAAATAGAGAAGGCCAATGGCCAAAAAGAGGATGAGGACTAAGAATTCCAAGCAGAGCCCTGAGGTCGATGCTCCTATGCCAAAAAGAAAAAGAATTGTAAAATTGTCAGAGAAAGCTAGCTCTAGGGTTGTGGAGGAGGTTGCCCCACCGGTAATAGATGTTGAAAGTTCAGAGGAGAAGGCCAAAGTGTATACAAGGAAGTCTAGGACTCCTTTTCCTAAGGACAGTGTGCCTAAGGCTGACTTACCACCGGTGGTTTCTCATGAGGAGCAGCATGATGATGTGCCTCCTGCCCATGAAGTTCAAGGTGAGCTAGGTGAGGAAGAAAATATTGAAGATCATCCAGATACTGAAGGTGAAGAATTCCATGCAGGTGATCTCCCTAGTATAGAGGCAGAGATTGAAAAGATAATGCAATCCCCAGTGGTTGCACATATAGATTCTCCTATTAGAACTGAAACAGTTGAATCTCCTCCAAGGGAGGTAGAGGCAGAATCATTCCATCACCTAGGTGGGAGGAGGAACATGTTGGAGAAGCAGAAAGCAAGGTGAACGAAGCTCCTGATGAATAGAATTTGAATGAGGAAGTGATTAAAGGTCAACAAGATGAATAGAAAAAGGCTGAGGCACAATTGTAATCTGTTGTCCCTGAGTGGATTGACAAGGAAATAAAAAGAAAACAGGTGGTAGTAGAAGATAGTCCACCAAATTGGGATGCACTATTGGCCAATGTTGGAAAAGATAAAGGTAAGAAAAAGGCTAGAGCGATCTCAAGAATTGAAAGGGATGAGGCACATAACAAGGTTGTTGATGTTGCTACCCCCGTTCTAGGAAAAACCAGAGATGATGTGGCTGGAAGTGATTATAATATACAGACTTTTAATCTTGGGCCTACATCAATTGAACAGGACATTGAAGATTATGAAGGTTCCAACACAGTCATTGTGGATAGGTTGAGAAGGGAAATAAAAATGAAGAAGGAGCTAAAGAGAGAAAATGAGAATCTCAAGAAGTGCTTGGAGGAGTTAATGAGGCCGCTGCATTCAATCAATCCCTCTTCCTCTACCACCAATCCTCTGCCTCAGTAGACCATAACTGAGCTTGAAAAGATGAGAGCTTCCACCCTTGCCAGTGTAAATTGGTTGAAAGGGGCGCAAATCAAGGGTGATGAAGCTATCAAAGAAATTTTATCAACTAGGAAAGATGTTGTCATGACAACCGAATGGTTGAAACAGGTAATGGCATAGGATAAAGAGGACACCGACCTCCTCCTACAGAAAACCAAAACCCTAATGGAGTGCACCCTGGACAAATTGGTCAGCGACAGGATTCTTCCTTTTTCCAAAGCTACCGAGCCATGGGAATGGTTTGAAACATTGAAAATCCAGTAGAAAGTGTTGAGGAATATTTACAAATAGAGAAAGCACATTAATGACACCCTAGTTGGTGACTATGATGGCTGCATTGCTTTTTTCAAAATTATGACAGGACAAAGGAAAATCGCGCCCAAGTACTTGAGCCTGGAGCAGTTGAGAGAATGGTGGAATGATATCTATGCACCACTTGATGATGGACCTGTCTCTGAGCTCCAACTTGATGATGCGGCCATCTACCTTGCAGTTATTGATAAGCATGTAACATGTAAGGTCGACTAGGATCGATCGGTCAAACACTCAAGGGAGGAGATTGCGTCCATTGAGAGGCGACTTAGGGTTATGCCGGTACCACCTATGGCCGACTTGGATGCGATGTTCTTGAGGCTACACGAAGAGTCAGATCGGCGCTAGGACAACAAGCAAGAGGGATGATGATGGGCAGCAGCATGATTTGTGCTTCCCATTATTTTCCCGCGCGTCGACCAGCCTACATCACGGATCTAGGGCCGACCTCGATGGGTCACACATTTATTACCTATTTGACACATTTTGACGACCTTCTTGGTCAGATGGTTGTGCAGAGTTATTGCTATGAAACCCTTGCTTAGCTGGCAGATTTCTCTGGAGTTTCTATATATTTTGGCATTTGGCCTCTTTGCAAAAAGGTTAGAAAAGTTAAGAGGAATTAGACAGTTGGAAATAGTTTGAACTGGTAATCAGAATATAGAAGTAGGGTAAATTAGCAAGTAGTGACCCTCAAGCAAATATTGTAACAGAAAGCTAAGATTGTTGCTATAGTGAACATTTTGAATGCAAATAGGGACATTTTGATTTGGTGCCGTATTTGTGTTCTCTTGTTTTGCATAGTTTTAGCCATTTCATCTTTAAAATTGCTTTGAGTTGGTAAATATCTAGATAGATTCAATTTGAAAATGTTTGTGATGCAATACTTAAATGTTGTAGCAATCCTTCAGTCCATACTTTTTGCAACCAATTGACTATTAGTTGCTTTGCAAAGTTAGCCTGGACTTGATATTCCTTGTGCTTAGTTCAATCATGAATTTTGTTCATTTCAACTACAATAGGGTTATTTGAATGCATGTTCATGGTTTGAAAATCTTAAGAGCCTTAGAAGATTGCACTATTTTTTGTAAGGTAGCAAATTTATCTGGGTCAAGCAGAAATCAGTTTTGAAGGATTGGTCTATTTTTGGTATTGGTTACTCTCATTGTTAATCTTAGGAGTAATATTAGATTTAGAAATCTCTCTGAAACCCTCACTCTTTTTCTATTTCTTTGATTATTGAGTAAAAGTTAGGATTGAAATGTCATCAGTTCGTTAAATCTAGCAAAATCGATTCAATAGCTTGCTTGTAGTAAGGTCCCATTGTGATTACCAAAAATTTCACATTTATCACTGAGTTGTTTATGCACTATCAAGACCTGACATGAATACCTTGGGGTTATCTCTTGAGGCTTGCTAATAGAGATTTACCTTTTAAGAGAGATAGGATATTGCATCTTGTCTATGTTGTTGTTGTTGTGCAGAAACAATGATCAACACATGGTTAGCTTGATTCTTCATTCCCAAGTTGTACTTAAGGTGGGGTGTTTGTGTAAATAAGTATTTTACTTATTACACTTTACTTAAGCTTACTTAGGGAATGCATATCATTATAGGTTGCACTTGTGACACCTAGGTTATTTGCATCTTGTATCTAGGTTTGTGCATTCGAAGAGAGATATGAGTTGGACACTTAGGGAAGTGTGTGTATCAGAAATTCCACTCTTTGTGGTGTGATGTAGTTATCACCTTTTTATCTCTACATTTTGTGGCATGATAATTCCACTTTAGGTGGGTGTTCCACCTTTTATGGAATTATCTATTATTTCTTTCTACCTACCCTGCACATGATTGGGACACTTGTCTCATTCATGTCCCTTCATTGTGTCCTAGCTTTCCTTTATAAGAAAGTCTTGTATATGCTTGTAATTGTACATATTCATGCATATTGACAATAAAATTGTCATATTCTCTCATATTATTTCTCTTTTTTGTGCTATTTTTGATCTCTTGATCCTATTGTTTCTTTTCATAAGTTCTTACAAATATGAACTTCTAGCTTGGGCAGCCAAGACTATAGTATATTTTTCAATCTCCTCGTCTGAGGATCTTCTCAATGAAACACCATCTTCAAATTCCTCCAAATTGTAAGCCTCAACATCACTATTGGAATCCTCATCAGAATGAATTTGTTGATGATATGCATTAGCAAATTGCCTTTGGTTATCTACATCCACTTCATAAGAACCTTCATCAGAAGAGAATTCATTGCAGGCAACATCAGAATCTCCCATAATCATAAGTACATCACCATCCGCTTGATCTTGTTGATCATAGTCTTCTGGTATGTCATCCTCTACTTCAACCATCTATTCTACTGCACATTGTTGTGAGGAGTATGGCATTTTTCAATTCATACACCAAGGAGTATCCTCAACAAAATTCCTTGAATTCTTTTACAGAGGGTCTAGAGGAACTTTATTTTGGGTTTTTCTTTGATTATTTAGGAAAAGCTTCCTATTATACCAATTTTTATTATATGGGTGGTCTTGCAACCTAGGGGGTCTTTCATTCCTTTGATAGTTTTTAGGTTGAACCTTCTCTTGTTTCACAATCTTATCATTGATGGTTTTCATAAAACTATCAAGCTTGTCCTCAATGGTTCCCCCTTTAGCACCTGAACTCTTGTCTTCTTTTTTTGAACTTTTGAAGAGTTTTGGATCATCTCTTCTACCAACTTTACCAGTTTCTCTGCTAATATTTTCAATATGCTCTGCCATTTTAAAGGCTTCCCTTAATGACTGAGGATTCTTATCTAGCAAGCAGTAACTCATTTTTGCATCAAAAGCATTACAGTAATTTACCAAACATACATGATCATTTAATTGCAGATGGGGAGGCAACCTTTTCCTAGCCTTTTGGAACCTTGTGTTGAACTCAACAACATATTTATTGGATCCTTTAACAATATTATTAAAATGATTCAATAGAAAACTTGAATTAGTCTTGTCACCATATTGTTCTCTAAAAAACCTTTTGAATTCCTCCCAAGAGCGAATGCTTTCAACAAGAAAACTTCTATACCACTCTCGTGCATCCTCAATAAGAGACTCCATGAACAACTTCATCATGAAATCTTCTTCCTCCACCTAAAAATCATCCATAACATTAGTGAATGCTTTGAGATGGTCTTCACCACTCAAGACATTATTTCCAAAGAATTTGACTAGAGCAAGTCTAAAATCTTTAGGGAATGGGTTAGGGTAGCCAAGTATTCCAATGAAACACAATTGTTGGTATCTATCTACTTGGAGTGGCCTCCTAGTATGTCTATCCCTATGATCATCTCTATGCTCATCATATTTCTTGTTGTCAGAGTGGCTACTATCTTTACCCTTTCCACTTTCACCATCACCTCCCCCTTTCTTACTTCCCTCATCATCTTCAATATAAGAATTATCATTCTTATTTTCTCCTCCAGCACCACCTCCTTGTTCTCCACCACCACCTCCACTAGGAGTATGCTCATCAAACTTCTTCTTTTGTGACTCACTATTTGTATGGCCAAAGCTTGAAGCCTCTAGAGTATGTGTGGACATTTTAAGGAATACAATCTTCCAATCCATTTCTACATTAGAAGCTATTATTTTAGCTTTCTTCAAATCTTCTCGCAGCTTTTCACTCTCCAACTGCAACCTTAATATCTCAGGATCTAGAGGTGCAATAATGGAGTTAGATTTATTTTGGCCTTATGTGTGGGGTTTTTAGTAGATGAAGTATTAGTATTAGTATTGGTATTAAATGTAGTTTTCTTGGGTTGGTCAATAGGTCTCTTCCCATGATCTACACATGATGTCTTTTTAGTACTAACAAGAGGGTCTAAGGCTCTAGTAGTTGAGACAAATGTTGTGTAGGTATCAATAGCTAAGGTTCCCATTGATATTGTTGCTTCAGGAATATCATTGGTTATCTTAGAGGAAAATTTAAAAATATTTTCCTCAAAAGTCTTACGCCTTGCAACATCTTCTCTCATTTTCTCCAAATTTTTCCTTCTAGCATCTCTCTCATGTTGCTTAGCTCTAATCCTATTTTTCCTCTCTTTTAATTCCTTCATTCTTTTTTCTTCTTGTTCTTAAAGCCTTATCTCTTCCTCTTCTATATCTTTCATGTCATTATCTATGTCTTCCTCATTTTGTAGAACATCCCCATGCTCACTTGAGGCAAGAGTAAAGTAGGGTTGATCAACAGGGTCTTCCTCAAGAGAAAAGTGGACTGGCTCATCAAGAGATTTACCTTGTGGCTTAAAAAATATTCCATTAAAAATGAAGCCAAGTCCAGGAGTTAAAGGATTAGAGAACCTCTTATTCTTTTCCCAAAACTCCCACCTATCTTCCTCTCTTGAAATATTCAGCTCACTGTCAAACACTTGTTCAACCAGAAAAATTCCTTGGTCTATGTTAGACCCTTGAACTTCATGTCCTTCTTCATGGATACTAGCACTACTTATATCAATATTAAAATTAGGAGATACATCAGGAGGGGAATCAATAGACTTACTTGATTCAGAGTGTTTCTTGACCCATTCAGGTTGCTTTTCTTTTGTAGGTTTATATTTTTCCTTCTGCTCAACGTGCTTCTTTGCATAACTTCTAGTCTTCATCATAATGTCGAATACTACAAAATATTTCTTCTTATTTTCCTTTTGAGAACTAATCTTTACACTGGTATTAGTGAACTCAAAGTCACCACCTAGAATACTAGGAAATAAAAATAGATTGCACTTTGATTTTGTACTTGTTACTTCATAAAAGACTTTAATCATTACCTGACAGAAGGTAGCAAAATGGAATAATACTTGATGCATAAGAATTAGTATGATGGGACCAATGTAACAGAATTAAAATCGATTATTCTTCAAATAGTAAAGAATATCACAACTAACAACTAACTCTTATTGTACCAGATCTAAACTAGAGACTTTGGACTTATCTATTCCTCAGCAAAGTCATCAATCTGTTGTTTATTTTTTAAGAACCAAACTGATCTCTAAAAATACCTATGGACTTTGCCATTTCTAATTAGCAATACTTCTATTCCTACTCTTTGGGCTCTGTGAAACCCGAGAGGGTGATCCCATAATGGATACTCAGACACTTCACACAATTATAATCAAATACATTGCCAATAACAGATATCTCTCATAAAACCATTCAATAGTATGCATCAAATAAGTTGGCAACTTATTAATCAATGTCATATATATTGCATATGAGAAGATGGAACTTCAACACAAAATTATAATAGTATCCATATGAGATTTTATGATTTAAAAATTGAGTAGCTAATGAATCAACACCAAAAATGAACCACAAATAATCTACATGAACTAGTGCCTTTATCCCAAGCATGAAGTCAATATCATCCTATGTGACCTGATAAAAATTTAAACAATAGCACCTATAACCTCAAGAAACCTTGAATTACAACATTTCTCTATGATGTTCATGATTACTACTACTTACAACCATCCTAGCACCCAATTCTTATAAGTTATTAATCTCACCCAAGCACTTACATCAATTCATTGAATCAATAATAAAACATGAAACTAAGCATCCACCAAGAAATGATAGAGACAAATGAAAGAAATCCTAGATTACTTTCACTCATAACTTATAGAACGCATACAAGGAGAAACAATAGCCATGAAACTGATATTACTTTGTATTATAAATGTTATATTGCTATCCAAATTGCATGCATAAATATGAACTCCAAAAGAAACTTAAGACAAAAAACTCTACAACTTCCTTCGTATTATCTTGACAATTTCATAGCGTTAACTTAAAATTCTCAACTAACTCTTGCTTCTAGCCCTAGATTCCTTCTTATAGAGATGGAGTAAAACAAGCCTCAGGCCAGAAAGCACACATGTCGAGATTTCATTGGACCATTGCAAAAATATTCCATTTTCAATTACACTCGAGTCTTCAGGTGGAGCAAATAAAGATGAGGAAAAATTGACCTCAACTTGTTGTAGAAAACAATTCCCACCTCAAAAAGGCATCATTGGTTTGTTACAACAGCTTCAAGATATTCCCCATGCACCCAAAAATTTCCAACCATGGGAAAACTAGACAACAAAACTTATGAAGCAAGACAAGGAAAGCAAACAAAAAGGTCAAAATTCACTTATCCACATTAGCACCACATGCTATCCATTTCAAATTGAGGAGAGAATAATATTTTACCTTGTTTTATCAAAAGTGTAATCTGTCCTATATTCAGGCTATGTATTATTCTTCTCCCATCCATTATTCACCTTATTCACAAATCCCTACATAGATTCATTTTGTTTATTTCTTCAACCAAGTTTTATATTCTTCCTCAGTGGGCCATTTTACATTCAAAAAATCGTGCACCTTAGTAATGTACTGAGAATATCTAGCATCAATTAAAATACTGTCTTCTTTAACGAATTGTCCATCTTTATTTCAATTTCCACCATTGTATCAATATTTGAATTGAGCAAGATGTAGTCAGTGACAATCAACGTCATCATAGCTATTGCAAGTATCCCTCCTAACTCTTTCTTCTAGGTGTCAAATGGATGCAATTCACCTTTTGGACTCAATATATGAGGCATACCACATTCCTCCATCTCTTTGAATATTTTCAACTTAATCTGGAGCTATATACCTAACTTTCCATAGAAAGTAGTTATCTCATTTATTGAGTCAATGATCTGAAAAATGTTAGGAATATTAGTAGGTGCCTTGAGGTCCTCATTCATCTTGGGCATCATTTATTTCAAAGCATTTACCCTAGTAGTCCAATTATTCCATTCATTCTTGAAGGCCTCTTGTACCTGTAGATACTTTGTATTTGCCTCATGAATATTCTTATAAGTGGCCCAAACATCATTATCCTTGTGGATCAATTTGGTCACCCTATGCTTCAATTCATGCTCAAAAAAATCATTTTCCACTTTGAATGTTGCAAGTTTGGCCTTCTTGACATTTTCTTTCTCAACTATCAACTTACCATTCAAATCATCAATTCTCAAGGCCAAGGTCTCCCTATCCTGTGTAGACAAATATGAGGAAGAAGAGGATGGAAAGGTTCTTGTATTGAGTAGCATGCACAGTGGCTCCCATCTTATTTAGCTCATCCAAGGCCTTATTGTACTCCTTAACCAAAGAATCATATTTTTTCTGAGAAATATGTGTAGTATCCACACTAAGCATTGCAACATGAGCAGTTAACTCAGCTTCCTGGATAGGAGTTATATCAGTAGCTGTTTTGACCACCAAAGAACTAATAACTTCTTCAATAGGCCTGGCAACATCATATTTACCAGTATTAGGTGCCATAGACCAAATTGCAGGAGTATGCAACCTTGGACTATATTCAGAACCAAACACTTTATCCTCAAGTTGATCTTCAGCTATTAAAGCTTGAGGGTCTCTTCTCACTACATCATATGCTATGGTAGTAGTGATAGTACATCTTGGAAATAACATGATTCCACTATCCTTGACAAATTTTATAGCCTTAATGGGAGTAATATTTGTAATTTCAGACCTGATTTTCTCCTCCTCTCCTTTCTCAACTTCCTCCTGATGAGAAGGTTTAACATTAACTCAAGTTGATTCAAGTCTCTCCTTTATCTCCTTACTCCACTGTTGAATCATAAACTCCTAAAATTCCTTGGATTGCACAAATTTATCATCAACAAGAAATTCATCACAATCCCTAATCCTGGGATCATCATCACTTTCTCTGTCATATTTCCATTTGACAATTTTGTCAGGGGGAACATCTGAACTATGAGTTTCTTCAATATGTGGAGGAAATTTTTGCTCCACCTCCTCATTCCTTGGCACATGTTCTGCCATTTTTTCCTCCTTGACCTCTTGAACATCTACAGGTTGCTTTGGGACATCCATAGCTTCTTTTTGTTGTTGTTATAGGAGAACTTGTGCTTGATCAACAACCTCCTTTACCTTTACATTAAACTCACCAAACTGATAATCCCTTAGCATAGTGAAGGCTCTTTCCAAGGGATTTGCAATTACACTGTATGGAATTATGTAAAAAGCATTTCTTTTCATAATATTTTCTTCAATTTTCATTATAACTGTCCATTCCTTCTTTCTAGTCATGACAACTTCATCACTTATTAGATTTATTAATACATCATCTTTGTATAAGAATTCATGATGTATGATACCTAAGCTTTGTTGTCTTCTTCTTCATACCACAAACCCCTTTGGATCAAAAACTCTAATATCATCAATAGGAATTCTAAGATTATTTACCATGATGCCAAACTTTTCATACCCCTCAGGGGCAGTGATTGTGAAGTAAGAAAAATCACATTGGGGATTTACCACAATACTTTTCATGGGATTTCTAAACATCTCATAATCCATGACATCAATTTACCACGAGTTCCATAAAAGCCAATCTATCTAAGACATACAAGGGTAGAAAAATAGGTGCCACTTTAGCTCCATAGGCTTTGATCTAAGTATATTTAGAATGTAGAAACCAATCTGCCCAGTTATGTGTGGCTTTCGATCCTGGTATATCTTTTTAGCGCATGATACTTTTAATCTCATTGAGAAATCCTAAATATAGGTGCTACACCCAATGTTTCTAAGATACCATATCTTAAAATATTAGCAAACAAGATATAATTGGAATTAGAGCAATCCTTATCCCAAATGTATGTCCACATTTGTACCAGTAAAATATTATTTTCACTGGGCTCTAGATCACTCATGTTTACAATGCAATAGAACTAGGGTTTATAATTTCTTACAGTTGAAAAGAAACCCTTCACAATTATGAGAGCACAAAGCATTACTATTGAACATAATAGTTTCATCAAAATCTATCCAGTATTTAATCACCAAATTGAAGCTATCAGTAATGAACAAATAGACAATTCCCTCAATTTCTTATCAACTCTCTAAGGTATTCACCTCAATACTTTAGCTAGAAGGAGATATCAGTTTTTCTTACCAGAGTGAATGCTATGCCACATTTGTTACTGGTAATTTTTAAAGCTTCCCACGCATTTTCTTCAACTCCTAGTATCCCTTTTGCTATCCAATGAGTCCAAGTGCATGATCAAATAGGTATCTACTTTCTTTTACCGCCAAGAGAGAGGCATGCCACCATTAATGCTTGATAGTAAGTTTACACGAGCGACGCACGAACAAATAATTAGCCGTTCAGGGTTAAACCCTAATTGTTGATCATTCAGCTTTAAAATTATATCAATGGTTATCAATTCATCTCACCACCTTCCGCTTTGGTTTATGTGAAGTCCTTAGGATTTTGCCACGTTGCCTCTTCATGTAATAATTGTCGCTTTTCACTAATATACCTCATCCTTGTCCAGCTCCATTAGTGATGCAAGTGTTTTATGCAATGAAATCTAAGCCCTTGGATCTATAACCTATCCTTTGATCATGTTTATTTCCATCACTCCTCGCTAATCCAACTTTACACCTAGGCTCCTATCAACAACAAGAAATATAGTGAAGCATCATATTTAGACACGTACACTTGCATGAAAATCAATGACACAAAAGGCATCACAAATAAGATGTACTCAAATTAGTGAAAGAAACTTTTAAAAGAGGGAACTCTATCACTCATCGCTAATTCAAATTAAGGCTTTGAAATGGATCAACGATGAATGATAAAAAAAACGTCATGCCGTCACTCATCACTAATTCTCCTCATATGGTTTTCAAGCAATCAATGATGAGAGATCATCATAGTGCCATTACATGTCACGTGTCGCTAATGTAGAACTTGGCACTTAAAACAAATCTATGATACACAATGCAAAGGAAACCCATCCATCACTCATCACTAATCAAAATTGGCATTTCATAACATATCCGTGATAAGCAATAAAAATAAGATCATAAGGTCGGAGGACATCACTTATCGCTATTACAATATTAAGGGCTCAGAAGCCATTAGCGATAAGCGATCCCTAAATAATACAAAGAACATCGCTCATTGTGTATTCAATTTAAAAGTTCAAGCAGCTATTCATGATGAGCAATATCAAAGAGATACTACCTCATCACCCATCGCCGATTTAGAACATACACTTCAAAAGTAATCAACAATGAGCGATAAAGATAAAAGGCCAATAGAACTTAAGTGAAAACCTTTAGGCACGTGCTCATAAGTTGTTTTAATGGAGGGGACCCTCTAGGATGATACGATAGAAAGCACTCAAAAATTCCTAAGCCATTATAATGTAAAGGTTGTAAATGCCAAACAATCCTTTAACTTAACCTTATAAAAATTAAGATTCATGGACCTAGGATTGGGGAACTAGTTACCAGATTATAGTAACAGACACAAGAAAATTTAAAGTGATTGGCAATGGGCAATAGGGAGTCAACAACAAAATAGAATATTAAAAGCGTTTATGAAAGAATGAATCCTAAACCCTCATATATTAGTCCCACGTCCAAATGTAACAAGGGTTTGAGATGGAATAGAAAAAAAATTGCAAGTTCCATCAAGCTCCTCCACAAATTTAGACACATCCACCTTCTACTTGACATTGCTCTTCTCTTTCCTGGGGAATTTTTTCTTCCCCTTCGTATTCTTCTTCCCTAAAGGCACCACAATTTCCTTTAATTCATTATCAGTTTCATAACCCTTAGACTAGGATTTAGAAGCCTCAAAACCCTCAACCAAATCACTATCCTTCTCTAACATCTCCTCAAAATCAAAATCATCATCCTCAGGATTCCCTTCCCATTCCTTCGCCGAGTCACCAGTATCATACCTAGTATTTTTTCCACCCTTTTTATGGGCCAAAGTCTTAGGGGAAACATGGACCACCTTCAACTTTGTGTGCTCAAAAATGAGATTCATAAGGCCTTCATGGAGAATAGCCTTCATGGGGTTCTTTCGATGTGATGGCACCTTCAAATTCTATAAAATTTGAAGTGCCCATATTGAAAAATTTGCCCAAGTGACCTACTTTGGAGGGTCACAATTCAAAGCCAGTTGAATTTCATGCAAAACCCCTTTGTGGACACACTCATGTGACATATGTGAATGTACATGTTAGTTTTCAGCTTCCTATGATGAGTTTTGAAAGTGTTTTGAAAAGCGAAGTTGGAGGGTTTTGAAACCTTTTGTAATGCTCTATCTGATCTATAGTTAAAGAAAGGAATCTAACTACCTGTTTTGAGCTGAAACGCAACTAACTTGTTTTCATGCTAGGGTTTCCTTTGTAATTTGAACGAAAAAGAAATACAATTTTAAATAATTACATAAGATTCAATTTCTCAACTAACTTTTAAATTTATAGTTTCAACTGAAAAGAAGCAACTAACTGATTTCCATTTAACTGAAAATACAAATGAACTTTAACTAACTTTTCTTTGCTTCCAAAATACAAAAACATTAATTACAGCTATACAATTTACTTGCTAAGTAAACATTTTTGAAATTTAAAGAGAGAGAAGGGTTTCAAGAAGATACAGTTAAGAAGCTGAGATACTTGAGCTTGACTCTCTATCATCATGGGAAAAGGAAATATCATCAAGGGCTTTACCACCCATTCGAAGACCTACTAGTCTCCCATGTTTCTTCTACTAAAGAAACCCATCCCTTCACAAGGGTAATCAACAAGGATCATTTTATTATCATGCCTTTGAGCTTGGTGTCAAGGACCTATACCTCCTTATCAAACCTTACTAAGGGTACCTCCCAACTAGAAAGGTTACTTTGATCAGTGGTATATCTAGTACTTGATAGCTGACATATGTTGAATCTAGTATCATACCTTGGTCAAGGATTTTGTTTTCATTACTAGCACTCCTGTGCTGTCTGCACTCTCCCTCTTGCTTGACATGATTACGTTTGTCTCAATATTTAAATTATAATGTCTAGTTTGATTTTCATTTTCTTTATTTATTTTAATTTATATTTTTAAGATTCATCTTACAACATGGGTCTCCAATTAGGGTAATAAATTCATTCAGATTTACAGAGATGTGAAGGACATTAATAGGTTTAGACCCAAACTTTCCTCTCAAGAAACATAAGTTTAATCCTTCTTATAACAATAAAGAGCACATATACTATTATCTGCCCAAGTTTTCTCAGTTTGATATTACTTTTTGTCAGTCAAAGAAAATATTAGCATGTTGGGTTAGATTCGAGTTCCAAGGGAGATTGCATAAGTTGCAAAATTAGGAAAAAGAAATTGAAATTTGCTCTTCACAGTTTGACTGAGGTTAGTTTATAAGAAGTGGAAAGAATAGAGCTTAGACTCGGTTTTGAGTTAAGAAAAAAGAGCCAAAGCAATTGTAAAGAAGCTCGACTGATAATGGTTTATAGACAAGAAAAGAAGATAAGATTCAATTTATCTATTCATTCCATTTTATGTAGTATTCATCTACAAAATTGAATCTCTTTTCTAGTTTGATCTGGCAAGAATTTCATAAATTATATTTCGTATATAAGATAATATCATCCTATTTAAATGCTATGTAAGTATGGTAAACACATTTTAATTTCATACGTGCCCAATTTAATGGACTCCAACTTGTAGAAGCTCACTTGATATTTGCAAAGAAATGAGAAGGTGGCTCGGACTGAAGCGGTTCTCTCCCAAACTCAACCACGAAAATTCCCCCAGGTCGACACCTTTAGAGGATTTAAATATGATAAGAAGGATAAAATACAAGTTGAGATGCAACACTCAAAATAATGGAGGGTCAAGTATGATGCAAAATCCAAGCTCGCAAGTTTGGCGTCCAGAAGAAAAAAGGTGAAGAACTCAAAGAAATTTGTTAGCAATACAGAACTGTTGAATGAATGAGGTGTGTGAAGAAAGAAAGAGACTCCAGCACTCGATCAACAAAGAAGAATTCCCAATGAAACCTCCCCAACAAGACCTTTAGGATCAATGCGGCTGCATGGCTTCCCATTCTTGGCCGTTTCCAGAGATGCCAAGAAAGTCGGCGGGGAAGCTACTCGCATACGTTCCACCGACAACTCCTAGCAAAAAGTAATTCCTTTAGACTTAATCCTTACTTTTATTTATATTAAGATTGACGCATTAAGAATTATTTCCACTATGGTTAATTTATTATTTAATAACCATTGCAAAGATATATATACCAAGAATTGGTTCGTTCAACTTTCAAGAGGATATAATAAATATTTTAATTATATCTATTATTTTAATTTAATATTTAATAACCATTTGCAATCTCCTTAAAAGGTGATTATTGATTTATATATTTTAAATTGAATTACTTAATAAATAATTATATTAAATTATTTATGGCCAAGTTATGACTTTGATTCACTGTCTTACATCAACTCATGGTGAAATGATACTTTTTGATCCTCTGTTAACCACAGCCTCTCCTTGATGATATTTCCTTAAATTCTATCATGGCATCAATAATCCTACATCCACTGACAAGAATTATGGTTAGATCGTTCTCAATGGTTATATAAGTATGTATTCAAATATAATCTTGTGAACAAATTCAATTTCACATGAATAAGAAAATCACTCGCATATATAAGAAAATCGTTTACATTTGCAGTTACGACAAATAAAACATTTATTTTATCCACATGTTCACATTCACATGAAAGCAGTTACTTGCAACTAACATAATGACCATAATTCCATTGTCATAAACATGTTCAAGTTAAATGGGATGTAACACTTTTATGTTGTTTGTAAATTCTCAATTCTACAAAGTGGCCTCTCGTTCGAGCTTATATTTTGCAACTAGATGATTTCATGATGAACGGATTGTTGCTCTCCATTCTCTTTACATTCATATGCTCCCTAGTCCATTTTCAGAGTCTCAAGATCAAGTTTGATATTTTTAGTAGGTCAAAAGCAAATGCAGTTTGTCATGTTTTACATTTGCATTTTCAGAATGTTTGAAGGTCAACTTTGACCCTTAATATCTGGTGAGGAATGATGATTGAAGGAAATTCCTCTTGTACACATGCTCAATGAACCTAAATGATCTAATTTCTCTAGTTGTAGCTTCCCAGGAGGTGATTTGATAATTTTTCAAGGAGGTGATTTGGTGTGCTCAAGTTGGTTTCTGATAGGAGCAAATTGCAAAAAAGTCTTAGTGAGCCACTTTGGTTTTTAATATCTTGCACCTCAGGATGAATTTTTCCATATTATTTGTTTCAATAGATTTTTGGTTAAGATGATAACATGCAAACTCATTTTCACGCCTCCTAGATGAGTTTTGATGGATTAATTAATGCTTTGCTGACTACAACATGGCCAAAATTGGTGTTCCAAAAGGTTTCAAATTTTTAAAATCTAAGGACAACCCATCTCTTATTTTGGTCTAAAACCTCTACATCTCCATTTTCGTCAAAAATGGAGGTCATATTGTGCATTATTTTAATGCATTTCTAGTGTGGCGAACACATCTCGGGGAGCAATTTACAAAGGAGGTGCCTAATTTTTTATGGTTGGGAAATTTTTGAGGAAATGGGTTTTCTCTAAATAATTGATTATGGTTTCACACAAAAAATATTTGCTCCAGGTGTCCCGGTTTGCCCACAATGAATTTCCCCCAAATGGGTCACAGGCATAATTAGAAATCACAAGATTTTATAATGTTTCAAATGTTCATATTTAAAAAAAAATGAATATTTTAAATATTATGCAAATGAAAAGGGGAATTTAGGGAAAGCATAAATGCAATTTCAAATGTTCTGGAGGACAAGCAAGTTTAATTCTTGCTTCTGATTGGTCTAGAGGCGGCTTTCAAGACTTTCACAGTTGCACAACAAAACGCATCGCCCATTGCCAATTTGAAGTGCAAATGAAGAAACAAATCAGAGATGCCATGTTTTCCAGTGATGAGTCTCGATTTGGGTGGATTGAATTAAAACTTGAGACAGAGGACATGTTTTAAATAATTTTTCAAAGTTCTCCCACAACATTGCGTGTCGCCCATCACTAATAGATTAGCGATGAAGAAACAGATTAGCGATGAGCGATGGTTGTTGTGTCCATCACCCATTGCTAATAGATGTCACCTCTTCCACAATGAATTCATGATGTACGATGTTTCATCTCCCATCGCTAATTTCTTATTATTTTAGATGTCACCTCTTCCACAATGAATCTGCAATGCACGATGTTTCATCTCCCATCGCTAATTTCTTATTATTTTCTCTAGGTGCATCTACGATGTACGATGGTCTCTCGGGAAAAGTTTATGCAAGGCAATAGTGGGCCCATGAACTATGGAAATATCTAATGAATATTTTAAACGATGGGAAATGAAGTATAAAAATTGAAATATATTTGCACTGGAAAAGAAAGTTTATTTTCCTGATTTAAATATGAAGGTGAAACATAAGGGCCTAGGTGAATATTTTTTATTTGTTTGATAGAAAATAAAACTAAAGCCTTCATTGATATGTAAGGGTGAAAATGAAAAATTATGAGGCTCTTCATATTGCCCATTGTTGATTAGTGTCTCCTTTTACTTATTACATCAGAGATAAGTGATGATGCATTCTTGTTTTACCATATCTATTTTATCCCTCCATTCTCTTATTTTATGAGAGATGTGCGATGGTAACTACCGAGAATAAAGTTTTCACAAATAAAATAAAGTTTTATTTGTTGTCGTGGAAGTAAATCAATGGAGAGTAAAAGGTGAAGTGTAGCAAAGCGGTTCCATTTAACATATCATGCATCACTAATAAATATTAGCTTTTCCAAATGTATTAGCGATGTGCGAAGGTAACTGGGAGGTGTGCAGTAAATGATGGTGGGCCCCCGTGACTTATTTTAATATTATCATTTGATAATGTTTCAACACAAAGCCCTTCGCCCATTGCTATTAATTTCTACATTGCTCACATCAAATTGGAGATGTGCAATGGTGAGTGGTAAGTGCTTGCAAGGTTTAAGTAAATAAGTTGGTGGGCCCGGTGATGGCTTTGTAGAATTATTTTAATATGAAACTTTTGACGGAGAAAGGGAATGTTGTTGGAAATAAATGAGAGGGTAAATTACAAGTAAGGTGCATGGGTAATAAAATTGTATTGCTCGAGTGAAATAAATTGAAGCTTTCTCATATTAAAACAATACCTTTCTTTGCTGGAGGTGAAATATGAAATGAGGGTAAATTATTTTATTGCCTAGTATTTTAAAAAATTAAAGCCCATGAGTAAATAAAGTAATATTTAAATGTTGAGCATTTAAATTGTAAACTCACAGGTGAATGGTTTTCTACAACCATTGTGATTTTTAAAGTCTTCATAAAGTTTTTAAAATAAAAACTTTGAATGGGGCAATGAGATAAAATATTTCATGGAGTTTTTCATAAACATGAAATAAAGGGCTTTTCATTGCTGGGTGAGAAGAAGGGTAAGTGAAGAGGTGAAATGGATATTTTTTATAGCAAAGGGTTTTTCACAACAAATAGAATATTCTTTTAGCTGCAGGGCAAGGAAAATGATGAAGAATGATGAATCTTTCTGGTGAGAATATTTTTCTATTACAAGGCAAGAAAATGCAAGGGAAAATGCAAGATGCATGAATATGAGATTAGATTGAAGATTCTTCATGAGCTAGAGGCAGTTATAGATCAAAGGCAGATGAAGGACCCAGGTGTCACATGAAGATTTAGATTTAGGGTTTCTTCTTCTCCTTATTCTCTTTTTCTCTAGCTGAAAAGAGATTCCGGGAGATGTTAGTTTTCTCTCCATTGTTTGAATAAGTGTAATTTTTGTACAAAGTAGCTTTGCTAGGTTTCAAGTTGTTCTTGAAGTTTCAATTTTAGGTGATGTAATAAGCCCTACTAATAATGGCAAGCAGATTCAATCTGTAGTTTAGAATGAAGAATGTCATATTGTCAATGTCTCCTTTATGTAATACAATGATTTTTTAATCAATACAATCAAGAATTGTGGATATTTTCATTTCATATTTGTTGTGATGAATGCTTATCTAATGGCTTTATTCCAAGAATAAATTAAAGTTATCTTTTAGTTAAGCATTGAGAGCATTGTTGTTATTAAAGGATTTGGAAGTAGATTGACAATATGTCCTTAAGAGGTTGTATTATTGTAAGGTAGTGATGTTTCAAAGGCCATTGAATTAATATTTATGTTGTTATTAGGGGATTATTTCATCTTGACTTTGTTATGGATAAGACAATGGCTTAGTAGGTTTCTTTGTTTGCAAAACTTGGAAGGAATCACCATACTTTAATAATAAACCATTCATTCATGTTCCTATTTTATAAGATATTGATATTTATCATGTTCTCCATGCTAAGTAATGAAGGTTGCCCAATATCTTAGCCAATGTTGAGTGATATTTCATGTTTCTTGGCATATTCTTGTGAGAGAATTTTTTGTTGAGCAATACCCTATTGAGTGTGGGTGTAAGTCATTAGGTGTTGCTAAAAGGGTCACCCCCTAGGTCCTACAGAGCCTAAAGTGCAAGGGAAATGTCTTCCAAACTCATTTCTTGTTTGTTGTCCAAATCCTACACTAAATTTAAGTATCAAATGTGGCTTACTTCTAGGATTTAGTGGATCTGTTGATTCGGGGAACCAACATGATGATCCTCAATACTAGTCTCCATCAAAAATAGAAGGTAAAAAGGAAACAAAACCAGAGCATTATAGTGAAAATGATTCAAAAGCATGAAGTGATAACCATAGATTATAGAAAACCTACCCTCCAAGGTGAAATAATGCATAATAGCCAAAGCAATATCCCTCCAAAGTGGCTTGAGAGATTTGCAAGCATACCCACCACTAAACTAACCTGAGCTTCTTCTTCTCATCATATTTGAAGAAATTTGCAAGGGATTTCTTAGCCGCACATTTGTCTCTGTAAAAATTTCTTCCATTGGAAGGAAGACCAGTCACCTCAGCTATGAAATCCTCATTAATATTAAATTCCACAACTTTGTAATGTAGAATCCTACTATTCCACCCTTTAACAAAAACCTTCATCACTTCAGGGTTTTGACCTTGGAGCTTTAACAAATAGAGGTTGAACCCACCCTTTTCTAGGTGCTCCCAAATAATTTCATTACTCTAAAACTCGTCCCAAGAGCTCGGCTCTACTCTACAATAAGCTCCTCCCATGGCAACATGTAGTGAACAACACTCCACTTGCACCTTAATTTTTTGCAAAGGCAAGATTAGGTGAATAAACCACAATGCAATGCAAAAGAAGCCCACAAAATGTGTGAGCCTACCATACCAAGTACAACCAAACCTAAGCCCCTAGTCCATAATTTCACAGATATCTAAAAGACAATTATTAGAAGAGCAGGCGTAGGACTCGACGTGCAAAAACCAACTCAGGAAGAAATAAAAGAGCCTTTCTCCCAGCTTTACCACCTTAATGACATGAAAATTGTTCATTATTGGAAATGATCTTAAGGTTAAGTGGCAAGGATTCATAATCATCCCAATTATTTTGAGCCACCAATCCCAAATTAGCTAACCCATCAGCCAACAAATTAGCTTCCCTGAAAACATGAGAAATTTTCACCTCATCAAATGAATTAATGATGGATAAAGAATAATTAATAAGATGGGAAATCAACCATGACGGTGGGCTATTCAACATAAGACACTTAATAATGTTAAGAGAATCCCCTTCAATCCATAATTTAGAGACCCCATAATTTTTAGCCAATAAGAGGTCATGATAGGTTGTTGTTGCAATCTCTAGTTTTGTTAAATTCCCATGAAAATTTATATTAATTATTTTTATATAAAATTTCATATAATAAGTCATAATATATTTAGAAAATAATATTGATCTATTATACTTAAGTAATATTGATTATTTTTTAGTATTATAGTTATACATTAAAAGAAAATGAGATATTTTTTTATTAAAGTTGATTAGAATATATATGTATGTATATGTGTGTGTATATACATGTATATATATACACACACATATATTCAAATTAGTATATCTATTGATCTTTTATTAAATTATGACCTTTAAATTTATTTCTTTTTATCTAACCTAGGTTGGGCACCTAGGAGCCACAAAAATAGGTGTTAAATATCATAATCTAGTAACTTTTGGGTTCACCAATATAAATAAATTAAACATTTCAATAGAATCCTCCCATCTCTATACCAAAAATTAAATTTTAATTTGTCAACTTGAATCGTCCTACCTCCATCTCACCCTTCTCTCAAAACTCAAATACCAAATAATCATCTAAAAATATTTTATATTAAAATAACACCAATTGAACATTATAGATGTAAACTTGAAGCATCACCAAACTAAGTTGTGACACTCACCCAAAAATGTAGTTTTGCAAAGGAATTGAAAGGGAAATTAAATCAAACCCCTTGCAACCATAATGAAAGAGTCAAATGAATATATGAATCATAATTATTAGGGGTAAATTACATGGGGCCCTCTACACCCATCACAAAGAGTCATTTTAAGATTCTAGATCATGTAGTAGTAGCCCAAGTTCCTAAAATATTTAGGGGATAGAATGACCTTAATACCCTTAATAATTTAATTTACCACCATGTGGATCCTTAAAAAAAATTCCATTAATCTATTACCATATAGAATAGATCCTACATTCAAAACTAGAGTTGTGTACCCCAAAGTCTAGTCTACATCAAGGGTGTTCCTTTGTACCACTAAATATTTAGGATCAAGCAATGATTTTAAAAATTCTTCCTTGATGCCAATTAAGGGAGCCCCATGCATATCTTTAGCAAGATACTAAATTCATTATAGCCAAACCCTTAAGTTTAGATTAAAACAATTTCACTCCAAGTGATTTGATAAATTGTAGATCATATTATCCCCTCACACAACCTTTCCTCCTATGTCATATGTTGTTACTATTTCCCTTGTCCTCCAAGTAGCACCTTTTTCTCTTGTTTCCACTCAAAGACACAATGAGGGTGAGGATGAGTAAATAGAGGCATTTATGCTAGTCAAGGCAATTATTTATTTGAGACCAATTGAGACTCACCAAACAAATACTGGTTGATCCTCAGCTTTGGCTTGATATTTTAAAATGAAAATTGATAGACATTGATGGTTCAATTCCTTACCAAAAAATTCTAATAAATGGTAGCTCATTTTCATATCATGAATACATGTGAAATTCCCCAAAATATATTTTATCGTAGATCCCCCATCTCATTACCCAATTATGTTGTACTTCCACTCTTTAGAATGGAAAAAAAGGCCCTTATTAAGCTAAGACCCTTCAATTTGTTATCATATAATTTATTTATTATAATTAAAATTTCTCTCTTTTAATTTTCCATCTACTTCAGAAATCAATTCAACTCCACTCATTAAGAAAAAATAGAGAGGTTACAAAATATATATTATAATTTTATTTAATTTTCTTTACACCTATTACTTTTTCCTTTCTTAATTTCATGTTGATACTTGTATTTTATTTTAATCACTTCTAAAAATATTTCTCTTTTCATTCTATTGCCCCATTCTTGTATTTTTCATCATTTTTTATTTTCCCCAAAACTTGTTTGAAAGAGAGCTTAGAGGGATCTAGAGACTTGTGTGGGTCAACTATAAAACCATGACCCAATTAAGATAAAAAAAAAAACTAGCAAAACGGAGAAAATCAAGCCTATGCAAATATAAATTAACACATTCAAGGTTGAATAGTAGTATGCACAAATTTTCCTAGGGAAATCCCATAATAATGCAGGGTCCCAAACTTGGGAAATTAAATTTTTGAATGGAAGTGAGAATTTTTTTTGAATTACCTTTGTTCAAAGATATTTCTTTGAACGAAGGTCCTTCACTCAAAGATCTTTATGCAGAGGCCTTCAATCGAAGGTTAACCTTTGAGAGAAGGTTACCTTAGCTCAAAGGTATTATTATTATTATTATTTTAAAGTTATATGAACTAACATCTTTGATTGTTAGTTCATTTTGATCTCCAAATTTATCTGACTCACCTTCCACATTTTGCAAATTGTAATCGTCGAACCTTACGCCTTATGTGAACTATAACTGTTGGACCTTACACCTTCTATAAATTGTAACCATTGAACTTAACACCTTCTGCAACCATTAGTGTTTGCTTGGATAGAGAGGAGATTGTTCAAAGAGTAGGATTTGAATGAAGCGCAGTAGGGAAATGTTCGAGTGAAGGTCATTAAAACCAATAGGTTCTCTATAATTTCTCCTCATTTCCTCTATAATTTTCCCTCAAATTATGAAATTCAACGACAATTTGTAAAATTGTGAAATTCATGCACATATTGTGAAATTATGAAATTCACGGACAAAATGTGATTAGGTCAACATTATTAATTGCTTTGTGAATTATTTAAATTTGTAAATTGAAATCCTAAAATTTACAAACCAAATAAAATTAAAACCCTACTAATGATTATCAAACCCTAAAATTGAAACTCTAAAATTTAAACCCTAAAATTTACAAGCCCTAAAATTTAGAAACCCTAAGAAGGTATATAGTATCCCTCTTTCTCTCTACTCCATACTCTCTTCCCATTGTAGCTCTCATGCTCTAACAATATTCCTCTCCATCATAGTTTACATCTAAATTTGTCCATGACCAAGATTCCTCTTACTGCTCCTTATAAGAGGGTTAATGTTTTTCATCCATCTAATGATACATTCCATCATGACACATGCCATGCATAAATAGAAAATGAAAATAATTTCACCAAATCATTTCTCTTTCGGTATTGAATATCTTCAGTTGGCCTTACTCTTAATGGTGTGCGAACCCTTTTTCTAGTACCTGCAAACAACATGAGTAAACAAGTTAAACAAGGAATTGCAAGCTAAAACAAGGATTCCCCATGAAATCCATTTACAACCTCAAACTAGGAAAGAAAATAGTGAAAAACACAATAAAAATGACAAAATAAAGCTTAAATCCTAATTAGATGTGCAAACTCATGATCCCATGGGGGAATTGGTGCCAATTTGATGTGAAAATTGGCCCTTTCCCAATTCCTATGATGCAAGCTTCGAATGTTGAAGAGATTGATCCACTTTGTTGGAGAAGATGAGAGCTCCAAGCCAAAATATGCAAAAACCTAACTATGACTCAATGATAATGGATGAAATTCAAGAGATATTTGAGCATAGTAACTTTGCCTAGATTGTGGATGATGAAATGAGGATATGAGCCCTTTATTTTTAAAATTCCAAAATGGATGAATATCCAAATTTGAGCAATGTGGGACTAACATTCATCCAATGATATAATGCCACTTGTCAAGCTATGAATGGATGAAAGATGTGCAAGATTTGGGGTTTGTGCCAATAAATGCATAATTTTGAATTTCAAATTTGTTGAAATAACATGTAAGAGGGAAGGGAAAATGCAATAAATGCCACTTGGCTCAAGGCAAAGGACATGTAAGAGGAAGTTATTGCCTTGTTGGATATACATGTTGACTTGGAATTTTTGAATTCAAATTGAGAGAATATTCCAAAAGATGTCTTGTGAGGAAAATAGAGATTTAATAAATGAATTAAATCTATTTTCATGTGCAACTTGCATTATCTAGAGGATGGGACATGAGATGCGATTAAATTAATCAAGGGTTAATTAATTTAATGAGAGAGGTTAGATGATGTGACCTATTTGACTCAAATTTATGGATTTATTTAAATCAAATAAGAGAGGAATATGATAAAGAGATTTAATTAAATAAGGATTTTGATTTATTTAATTAAAAGGATGGTGTTAGATTAAATCAAATAAGGTTTTAATTTATTTAATTTAATGGATAGACTTTAGAGATTTAATCAAATAAATTGATTATTTAATTAAATAGGGATAATTAGATCAAATGGATTGATTTAATTAACAAAAGAGATTGACTTAATTAGATAAAATTATTTATTTAATTAAGAGAGGAATATTCATGAATTTAATCAGATAGGGGAATTTGATTAAATGGTTAGACCAAGGGATGATTAGGAAGAAATAATGTTAGTAAGTCAGGATCAGATGCACAATGTCAATCAGTATATTTTACGTGTCTAAATTTTGCCCCTCTTTGAAGCAATGCACTCGTTGCGTTGGTTCAAAGAATAAACAATCTCGATCAAAGCCAAAAAAATTTAATATTTAAAAATTTGCCCCACTGCTACATGGCAAGAGTAAACATGCCATTATAATGCCCCCTCGAGAGATCGGATGAGAATTTTAATTTTTTAAGTGATCTCGCGAAAAAAGGTGACAAAGTACCCAACAAGTCTGAAAGGGCTCCAAGAGGCTAAAAACGTATCTAAACGCAATAAAACGATGAAAAAAAGCCTCAAACAAAAAAAAAATAGGTTCGGCGGTCTAAACCCCTAGCAGGACAGCCATTTAGGGTTAAAAAACCCTAATTTTGAGGCTTAAAAGGGGCCCGAGGGGTCACTTTCAAGTCATTTTCACACACCTCCACTAGCAACCTTGAGATTTGAGCTCTGACTCTCTAGCGATATGGCGTAATGACAACTTCCCCTGCACATCACTGATCGATTTCAGACATACCAGTGGCCACCTGGCATCGGGGCACCGGTATGTGACCCTTACCCAAGCTTCATTTTTTCATTTAATGCCTTCATTAATGCTTTAAAGGAGTGGCTCACCTCCAGCAGCACTATATAGCACCGCTCGGCATTCAAACTGTGTCGTGCAGTGTTGTTTTGCGTCATAGTGGTGCAGTTTAGAGTTTAAAAACTCTGACGCTGGGCTCAAGCTCAGCGAGCTAATTTTGGTAAGGTGCGCCGCAACATCGTCCTTTTCATGAAAACTGTGATGCTATAGGGGAAAGTGCACCACGGCGGTGCCATATAGCTCTTTTTGGGCTCGAGCGTCGAAGTTTGAGTAAAATCAAACTGCGATGCCATCACAAACTACATCATTGGGGACGTTTTCAAAGCATTCGACCAGGAATTTTTCAAAAAAATTGACACATTGACCTTCCTTGATGCAGGATGCGTTGAGGGAGCTCTACTCTCGAGAGCACAAGTCACAAGATTTGGCTAGCGTCTTACGGGACTTGAGCAATAGGGACCAGGATCGGCTAGGATTTGTGGGATTGTGGCATATTGTGTACACGGCGCCCGTGCGCACTCACCTAGGGATGTTATCAGCACTGGCCAAGAGGTGGCACAGTGAGACATCGTCATTTTATCTCCCCACTGGCGAGGCCACCGTCACTCTGAAGGATGTTTGGTGCATTCTATGATTGCCTATTCATGGCCGATAGGTGATCTTTGATATGGATGAGGAACGTAAGTCCTGCATTAGAGTCCTCACTACATGAGACATCATCTATTGTGAGGGACAAATTGAGCTAGAGCGATACAGGGTCATAGCACCTCCCTACTGCTGGGCGGTTGCAGTTGTCATTTCGAGCCTCATTGCCCCAAAAAAATGAGGGTGATACTTTAGTCCCGGCTGGGGGTATTGCTGGGAGGAGATGGTCCGAGACAGGCCAATTCGCTTTGCGTGGGGGCCTGTACTTCTCGCCTCACTCTACAGGGACCTACACGAGTATGTATACATGGACAACAAAGCGCTGGGGGCTGGAGTGACTTTACTTCATGTTTGGGCATGGGAGCACATTTATGCGATGTGTCCACATGTTGTTCCAGTTCTGATGGGGGTAGACGATGCCCTCATGGCACAATACAAAGGCGGTGTGTCCTTTATACACACTAGTGAGCACGGGATCCCCTACTAGAGGCGGGTCCTGGATGAGATGCTAGTTTTCACTTGGTGTCCATACCTTGGTTGGCCTAGATGGGCCGACAATGCTGATCAACTCTTTTATTGTATGCAGGGGTGGGAGTATACCATGATTGAGAGGTACCTACCCGAGCGAGTACAACGTCAGTTTGGAGAGTTGCAGGATCGGCTTGATGACGACTATGTAGCCGTCTTTGCTCACAACATGACACAGGTGTCATGAGGACATGGTATTCCCACCTCAAAGGCAGTTGACAACTTTAGGCACTTGGTAGCCTGACCGTGGGCTTATGATCAGGGCTTAGCAGATCTAGGCACCACTTAGGCCTACAGAGACTAGTTCTGACCTCCACTTCGGTTGACCATTCCAGGTGAGGATCCAGATGTGCACAAATTCAGAGGTAGAGGGAGAGGGAGAGGATGAGGGCGAGGACCAAGGGTTGATATTCGATAGGATCCACCAACTGTGCCCCCAGTCCCGCCAAGTCACGAAGATGTACATATGAAGGATTAGTAGCAAGAGCCACCACAAGACGAGGATCAGCCTCGAGTGCAACCACATGGATAGGCAAATGCATGGGACACCCTGATTGTGTAGCTACAGGCCCAGGTTCAGGCAGTGACAGTGGAGAGAGATCAGGTGAGGGCTGAGAGAGAGTAGCTCAGGGTCGAGAGGGATCAAGCCATGCAACAGAGATAAATTGCAGAGCTACAAGAAGCCACTGAGCTAGGCTAGAGGCAGCAGATAGAGAGTATGATAGCCTCCTCCTCCCAGGGTACAGTGTCAGTGCAATCCTATAGGGATGCCATTCAAGAGGCAGAGTACTACCAATGGGCTTATCATGATACCGTGCCCAGAGCAGAGTGGGTCATAGAGTATTCAGAGCGAGCTAGCTATAGACCACCAAAGGGTCATGGTGACAGGGGCGAGGGCAACATCCACAGGGATCGAGCTTGATCGAGATGATATATACTTTTTGTGCCTTATGGGCTTATTTTTTGATAGCCCGATGGGCCTTTTGTACCTATTGACATATATGTACAGTGATCCAATTTATTCTTTGTACTATGACAGTGACATTATTGATGATATATATATATGAGCCTATTTTGATATGATGAAATGCGTACTTTTTATCTATGCATGCATGATTCTACTTCTATATGTTATGGATGCATTTATTTCTAATGATGTTTATGCAATGATTATGACTAACAGATCCATATTATGCTAACCTATGATATGATGTGCAATGATGTTATCTATATGATGATTTATTTTATGCTAATGTGATATGTGATATGGATTTTAATATGTAAAATGATATGATCTATGGTATATGCAATGATGTGTGGAATATGCTTATATATGAGATGATTTATGGATGGATGTAATATGAATGCGATGGTCATGATATGATACATAATGAAATGGTTTTTATGAGATGCAATGATATGTTAATGCATAATGTGAACGTATAGTGGTGAGATGATGTCATTAATGTTATGCAATTATGTATGTCAATGAATTAAATGCTTATATACCTATTGATTATGATTATGTAAAAATGATTATAGAATGATTTTGTAGATGCTTATGTGATGATTTATATGATAGATGGTAATACGAAATATTTTTGAAATGCAAATGAATGTTTATGGAATGATTGATATAATGCCATGAGATGCAATGTAATGGCTGAAATGCACTATCATGGATGCACCTATCTATGAAGAATGTTTATGATAACCTATTTATATGATCATTTAAAATGTAATGCGTATGTTTTATATATGATATGTTTATGAAATGAGTATGTTTCATATATGATATGTTTATGTGATATGCTAATGATTTGTGGATACAAGATCGATGATTATGATGGTGATAATGATCAACTATCGTAGTACCTTGTTAGTGCGGTTAGTAAGAAAAGAAGAAGTCATTTTAACAAGACACACGATGATGCAAATGCAAATGATGATGATGATGATGATGATTATTTTCCGAGGAATTAGGATTTTCAAAGGGAAAAATTTTCTTATGTTTGATAACACATGTGGTATGATGCATCAGGGTATAGAGAACCAGGATGGCGTTGTACCCAGTGTGATGGACTTTGACTCGACAAATAGATAGGAATATTCTTGTTCACACCTGACATACAGAAACCTTGCTAGGATGCATTTCAAAAGTTTTAGACACCTTGGACCAAAACATAGAAAGGTAAACCTATCCATGCAATAGTCAACAAGTTGCCCTAGACCTCTTCCATACATACCTAATAAAGCAAGTATTCGCCAAGGTTATATTACAAGAACGTCCAACAAGCATAGCAGACAAAAGATAATGATCGTTGCCCCATTCCTATTTCTTTAAATCCTCTATTTTGGGATATCATCGAGACGTCCTTGGAATGAGCACAAAATAAGATAATTCAAAAGATAAAGACCAAGTAAACAAACAAACTGATGCTCTTCAATACCGCTAATGGAAAGAGGATGTGTTTTCTAAGGATGATAACCGAAACTTATTGCCAAAAGATAATGCCCATTGTAGGAAGGATTCATCCTAAGACATGTTAGTGGATGGCAGAACATCATTTCGTTTATCCAAAGTGCTCTAAGGGATGATTGATATGGGACAAATTTAGATGATGAGTTATCGATATGAAGAGCTAACCAACTTGCTTACACACTAACTTAGGCTTAAGACTTGACGTTTGGAGTTCTTGTTTTTAATATGCTAGACTTGTTTCTAACTGTTTCACCAAAGGTTGATGATGATGATCAGTTTATTATGAGTGGTGGTTATTGCAGGTGCAAGCGAGATGAGACAAATGGATTTTTTCAAATATTTGGATGTTTTTGATGTTTTGCAATATTTTGAGGTTGTTTTTGGTATTTTCAATATTTTTGCAAATGTTTTGATTTTTGATTTTCCAATATTTTGGGGTTTTCTAAGATTTTGACAAAAATACTAACCTAACGACTTATCCTAGGGGTCTCGAGGGCTGATCAAAAGATGAGCCTTGCCTATGTTATATACGCAGAGACCACGTAGTTCGACTGACAACTTGACCGATTTATAGATGATGATATACATGATGAGATGTTAGTTTATTATGACGGACTCCTATAGGACTGACCTAAATGTCTCGGGGGATGATCAAAGATCAACCTTGCCTATGTTCAAGCTTAGAGATGACGTAGTTCGACGAGACGACTTTGTTTTTTGGATTTCTAACTAAATTTTTGACATGTTTCTAGATTTTGATATGTTTTGAATATTTTTGGATTTTTTTATTTTCTGATGTTTTTGGATTTTCTGATTTGAGGACTTTAAGATCATACACGAATCCAATCTGATAAGAACATGCCCCCAGCGTGATGCAATAGACTACTCCGATAAAGACAGGACAAACTGACCTTGAGGATGGGCCAAGTAGTACTAGGAGGGATAATGATACAAAAATAGGACCAAGCTATGGTGCAGATGCGAGTGGATGATGGAAGGGAAATGGAAGGATGATGCAAAACAAGCCGTAAAGATCTTGGTGGATGGAAAGTGCTTATTTACACAAGGCACCTATTTTCCAGGTTTTCACCAAGGTACTTGCCCAAAGTGCCACCGAGGTGGTTTTCACTAGAGGATGATTATTTCTCTTTACTATTTTTTGATCCTTTTTCTGATTTTTTTTAATTTTTT
Source organism: Sequoia sempervirens (assembly GCA_007258455.2). NCBI lineage: Eukaryota > Viridiplantae > Streptophyta > Pinopsida > Cupressales > Cupressaceae > Sequoia > Sequoia sempervirens. The sequence goes on along the minus strand of VDFB02075321.1, from coordinate 325,337,386 downwards.
GCTTTTTTGATTTTTTGGTTCTATACCTTGAGAGATTTAGGCATAAATTTTTTTGAGATGGGAGCTATTCATAGGATCCTACAGAGGTTCCCCTTCGGGTGTTGATAACTGGTATGCCCCTGATTTATAACTTGTTGTGATGACGAACGGTCCTAACCAATTACGTTCGAACTTGCCTTTGCTACTTGGGTTTGGGACATTCTTCTAATTTTCTTTTAAGACCAGTTCTCTGACTTGAAACATCTTGCTTCTGATTTTCTTATTGTAGCTCCTTTTGAGTCTATTCTGATAGACTTGCAAGTGATTTAAAGCATCTATCCGTCTCTCATCCAGTAGCTCTAGCTCATTTAGTCTTGATACCCAATACTATTCATCTGTGATGAGGTTTTGCAGTGATATCATGAGGGATGGGAGCTCGATCTCAATGGGGAGTACGACTTCTGATCTGTAGACCAAGGAGAAGGGGGTGGCGCCAATGAGTGTGCGAATGCTGGTTCAATAGGCCCAGAGGGCAGGATTAAGCTGTAAAGGTCACTCACGACCTGCGTCATTGACTATTTTCTTGAGGATTTTTAGGATGGTTTTGTTTGTAGCTTCTGCTGGGCTATTGCCTTAGGGATAGTATAGGGTGGAGAAGCGATGTTGGATTTTGAATTTCTCGCACAAGTCATGGAAATCCTAATTTTTGAATGGTGTCCCATTATCTGAGATAATGGCTTGTGCGACACCATAACGATAAATGAGATAGTTTAGGATGAATTTTGAGATATGCTTCCCTGTTATATACATCATGGGTATGGCCTCCACCCACTTTGTGAAGTACTCAGTTGCAGTTATGATGAATTTTGGCCATTAGATGAGGTGGGTGTGATTTTTCTAATGAGATCGAGTCCCCACTGCGAAAAAGGCCATGGTGTGATGATAGGATGAAACTCTTGAGCGGGAGCATGGATGAGGTCCCCATGCTGCTGACATTGTAAACACTTTCTAGCATGATCATATGCTTCTCTTTCCATTGTGGGCCAATAATACCCCATCCTCAGCAGTTTCTTGGCTATGGTCATTCCACTCAAGTGTGAACCACATATACCATTGTGTACTTCGATTAGAGCGGTTAATGCCTCCTCAGCATTTAGGTAGCGTAGTAGGGTACCTTTTATGCTTCTATAGTATAAGGTATCACCTAGGATGACAAATCTGGATGCCTTTTTAACAAAGGTTCACTTTAGGTTTGATGGTAGATCAGCGAGCATGATTCCTATGCGAAGATATGTGTAGATGTCATGGTACCAAGGATCACCAGGATCGATGATTTCACACACGAATTCTGATTCTGGTACTTCGAATGCGGGAACAAGAAGCTGATCAATCAAGAATTCATATTTTGGAACATTGTTGGAGATATTCAGCAAAGATCCAATTGTTGCCATGGCATCTACTGCTCTGTTATTGGTTCTAGGAATCTGCTCAAATGTTATTTCTATGAAAGATTCTTTGAGAGTCTCCACCAATTTCTTGTATGGAGTGAGCTTATCGTGCTTGGTTTGATATTCGTTATTGATTGTATTTATGACCAACTGAGAGTCTCCATACACTTTGAGAGCCATGATGTTCCATTGCACTGCTATCCTGAGACCTATAGTCAAAGCCTCGTATTCCATGATGTTATTGGTGCAAGAAAATTCAAGTTTGTATGACCTTGGTATGCAATCCCCTTGTGGGGTGATGAAGAAGACACTAGCTCCTGATCCGTGTCGTGTTTATGAGCTATCGAAGTATAGTTTCTAGTGGTCTGCTACGTTGAGGTTAAAAATGGACTCATCTAGAAACTCTGAGACAAGAGGATTCTAAGAATAAATAGGTGCTTCTGCTAGTTGATCTGCAATAAATTGACCCTTAATTTCTTTTTGCTCTACATACTCGATGTCATACTCTGACAGTATCATTACCCATTTTTTCATTCTTCCTGTGAGCATTGCCTTTGATAATAGATACTTGAGGGGGTCAATTTTGGCAATGAGCTTTATCTTGTGTGCCAACATGTAATGTATGAATTTTTGTGATGCAAACACTACTGCGAGGCATGATTTCTTTATGAATGAGTAGTTTAGCTCATGACCGACCTGTTGATGATGTTTTCTGCACAGCAACAACTCAGATAGAATACAATATCCTATCTCTCTTGAAAGGTAATCTTCAACAATAAATTACTAAAAAGCACCCCAAGGTCTCTCGAGTGTCAGGTCATGACAATGCATAAAACAACTCAGATAATATGTGAAAATGTTGGTAATCACAAGGGGCCTTACAAATGAACAATGCTGGAAGTGAATTTTCATCAGATGCAACAATGTGGTGATGCTTTGAATCCTAAAACTAACCCAGATTCAAAATAAATAGCAAAAGAGATAAGGGTTCAGAGAAATTTCTAAATCTAAACTATTTCTAAGACTAACAATGCACATGATAAACACTTGACATGGACCAATCCCAATGAAACCAATCTCTGCTTGACCAAGATTAATCTGCAATCTTACAAAAACAGTGCAATCTTCTAAGGTTTTAAAGATTTTTAGATCATGAACATTCACCCAAGACAACCCAATTGCAGTTGAAATGAATAAATCTCCACAATTGAACCAAGCACAATGAATATAAAGGTCCAGGCTAACTTTGCAAAGCAACTAACAATCAGCTAGCTGCAAAAAGTATGGACCCAGAATTGCTGCAAACACTTCAAACATTAAATCATGAACATCATTGAATCAGATCTAAATCTAAATCTAACAACCTTGAGCAATTTGAAAGATAGAATCATAAGAACCATGCAAGATAAGTCAACATAAAAGAGATCACCAGAAAATCACAATGTCTGCAATTGCATTGAATCACCAAACTCCAGCAACAATTCCAATGTTCTGTTACATCAATTGCTCAGAAAGAAGCTAACTCCTAACTCTAACTACTGCTAAATTCGCTTGTATCAAATCTTCTCCTTCTACTATTTTATCTATCTCTCCCTTTACAAATGAGGCACAAATTTCATTTATAGAGAACCCCCAAACATGTCGGCCCAATTGGATTTTACAATAATAACTAGCCTCAAACAAGTCAGCCAGGAGAATTTCAAAATAGGACAAGATTTGCATTAAATGCATGGATATTATCCATGTCGACCCACAATCTCCAACAAGATTAGATTCTCGTGCCCTCCAGAAAGTCCTCCAGCTGTAGACAGTTTTGGCACAGATTCTTAGGTAGGTCCCACTTTGAAAAAAAATTAAATTGAACACTTCCAGATTTCTCTCTTTTGGCACGAATCCATATGCAAGTCCCCCTTTTAATATTTGTTTGACCCTGAAAAACAGATATCACTGTTAATAGCCCACATGTTCAAATTAAATTTGAATAAAATTTTGACCTTTTTTAAAAAACTTACATTTTTATAGGAAACTTTCCATTTTCAGAATTTTTTCCATTTTTGGAAATTTTTATTTTCAATTTTTTATCTCAAGAAATTTTCATTTTCGTGGATTTTTTAAAATTTCCATTTTGGAAAAATAATTATTTTCAGAAAAATTTCCATTTCAGGAAACCAAACCAAGGGGAAAATCTGGGAAAATCTGGGCCAGGCGGAATCAGGAATCTGGGAAAATCCAGGCAGACAGAAAAATCTTGAACTGGACTAAATAAGGCAAAAATTTCAATAATAGATCATCAAAACGAACCAAGAATGCGTGAAACATCGTGTAATATATCAAATTAGGCATGGGGTGTTGAGCATTTATCATCAAATTCATCAATTTAGTCTAATGTTTCAATTTGCACAAAGCCTGGCAGAAAATCTAGAAAAATCTAGGTGGACCGGATTTCCGCGGACGGCACAAGATTTCAGACTTTTGGCACATTTCAGAAAATTGAAGAAATTCGGGAAAATCCAGGTCGGGCGGAAAATCCTGGACACAGGCAAAAACCCGGACTTCGCCAAGATCTGGAATTTTAGCAGAATCTGGGAAAATCCAGATGGAGCGAAAAATCTCGGACTGGACTAAAAACCCGGATTTTTGCACAGAGCCGGACTTTGAGGAGAAACTGGGAAAATCCGGACGGACCGGAAAATCCCGGATTGGGGTAAAAACCTAGATTTTGCTCAAAACTTAGTTTTTCAAAGTGCAACCTAGGGGAATCACTTGGGCAAGCAATATGAACATCTAAGGATCTCCAAAGGCAACCAAATCAATAAAATTAAGGGGCAAAAGACACCAAAATCCAGAGCAAAAAGAGGGTCCCTACTTTCAGTGGGGTGTGTGTGCAAAACTGCACAACACAACCATTGTTCTACTGATATAGTAGATAGCCCTTTCCATTCCGTTTTCATCATGCTGAGCTAGGAGAGCTCCCAAGGCTGCTACTATTGCTAACACATATAGGATCAATGGATTTCTTGGGATGGGTGGCATTAGGACTGGTGGTGTCAATAGATATTCCTCTATTTTTTTAAATGCCTCTTCGCATTTCGTATCCCATTTGTACGCTACCCCCTTGTAGAGTAGGTGAGAATATGGGTTCTGCTTGTCTGCCAGTTGTGCTATGAATTGTCGGATGGATTGAAGTCTGCCTTTGAGACCTCTCAGTTGCCTTAATGTCTTTGGTGCTTCCATTTCGAGGATTGCTTTCACCTTCACCGGATCCACCTTAATACCCCTCATGGACACTATGTATCCTAGCAATTTACTTGATTGTACGTTGAAGACACACTTCTTGGGATTTAGTTTGACTTTGTATTCCTCCAGTCTGTCAAAGATAGCACTCAGGGTTGCTATATGATCTTGTATTTTTCTTGACTTAGCTAGAATGTCGTTGACATAGTCTTCGACTATTTTATGAATCATGTCATGGAATATCAATTTCATGGCCCTTTGATAGGTTGCTCCTGCGTTCTTTAGGCTAAATGGCATCATGTTCCAGTAGTAGGTCCCCCATGGACAAGTGAAAGTCATCTTATGTTGATCTTCTTTTGCTATCATGATCTGGTTGTATCCTGAAAATCCATCCATTAGTGATAACATCTCATGTCCTTCTTTCATGTCTACTATCATGTCGATGTTGGGAAGTGGGAAATCATCCTTTGGAAATGCCTTGTTCAAATCTCTGAAGTCCATGCAAATTCTAATGGCTCCGTCAGGATTTCAAATAGGTACCAAATTTGATACCCATTCTAGATAATCTATTGGTCGTATGAATCCTGCATCTAACAAATTTTTGAGCTCCATTTTGACCAATAAGGCGATTTGAGGATGCATTTTTCGAAGCTTTTGTTTGATCGGCTTTGTTTCTAGATACACTGCTAAATGATGAACCACAGTCTTTGGGTCAAGCCCTGGCATGTCAGCATAACTCCATGCAAATTTTATTTGTCTTTCCTTTAGAAATGCTGCTAGGAGCTCTTGCTCTTTTGATAATAGTGATTCCGTATAGAATGTGATATGCAGGGTCTATTTTATTCCTAGGTTGATAGGATTGCATTTTTCAGCCAAGACTACTGACTTCTCCTAATGAATAGCTCTTAGAGGAAGATTGAATCCTTCATCCTCGGGCGCCTCAGAGAGGTTTTCATCATTGGATACGTCCTTTCCTTTTACTATTTTCTTGTCAGAGAGTGCCACAGTGTAGTTTTCACTCAAGGACTTAGATATGATTCTTAGTTTCTCACTTTTGCGACTAAAGAATTCAATCGTTTCCCCATAATAGGCATGTTTGTCCAACTCCATTATAAATCCTGCTTTGTGATCCCCTTCTAGAATGTTGTCCTGCAATCCCATGAATTCTAAGAGTGCCTCATCATTTTTGAATGTATCGAGAATCGGTGATCCTCGTTGGTCATAGTCGATGAGTTGGGGATAGACTAAGTGGATCTCATGATTTAGTTGGACTAGTTCGAAGGATAGGGTAATAATCATGCACAGGGTGGTATCCTCAAATAACCTAGGTAGATTGGTCATGGTATCTTCATCATCGCTACTAATATATGCCTCAGTTATAAAGTTATGTATGTCTCTACCTATGGATATTGGTGAGCGTACTTTTGCTAGTATTGGCTGAGGAGAAATATTAACCGTTCTAACTGGAGGACTTCAGCCATGTATGGTTATACTCAGAGGAGTATATCCAAGGCCAAGATTTGTTATAGGTCGCATCTCTGGTATGATAGGTATTATGAGCCCATTGTCATTTTGTCCCAGTCTTTGATTTCTGTTGTAACCCATTGCAAGCATCATTTGCAGGCCCTTGCTTGTCTCATCCATTGGTAATTCAGGTGTCGGTCTTTCATCTTGATATGATATGTGAGATGGATCTACTTCAATAACCTCCTAGCCAAGGTCTCCCCATCTTGTGAATTCGGGATAGTCTTCAGGAAGTGTTTGTGATGTGGAAGCTTGGTTCTCTTGTGGACGTCCGCATGATCTAGGAGATTGTGGTAACTCTCCTATCACAAAAGCATTGTTAGGGAGCTTGTAGCTTCCACAACCATCTTCCTAGATGATGAGCTTGATGTCAGAGATGGCGGGGATGGTGGGAGTGGTGGTTGTCTCTGTCACAGAAGTGGACGCGAGAGTGGCGAGGTTGATGTATGGTGTGGATGGGCCCTCATCATTTTTTGGAACTCGGGGAATTTTGTAATACTTTGCTTCAAGATTTTTGCAATATGAAAATAGTTCAGGGTCTCCATGGATAGTAACTTCTTGTCCATTATGTGTAAATTTCACACATTGGTGGAAGGTTGATGCTACGGATTTCATCGCATGGATCCATGGGCATCCCAGGAGGATATTATATGGCAAGTCAAGGTCCAAGACTTGACAAGTGGTTTCCATGAGAGTTGGACCTACTTGAATAGGGAGTTTAATCATGCCCTGAGACAATCTTTCTTGGTCATCATATGCTCTTATCGTGATGCCCTTTCCTTTGTCAATGGAATCTTCTGATATTTTCAACTGCTTGATGAGGCTTAGGGAACATATGTTCAAGCCCGCACCTCCATCCACCAAGACCCTTTTGATTTTTCTCTTCTGTACAATGGATTCCAAGTGAAGTGCACGGTTGTGAGATGGTTGGGCGGGGAAATATTGGTCAGAAAATGTAAGGAGATTAGGCGTTATGATATTTCTGACCATAACTTGGAATTGCTCTGCATCGAGATCTGGGGGAACAATGGATGAGGCTAATGCTTCCTCAAGGATATTTTTATGGGTTGATGATATTTTTAACAACTCCATGATGGAGATGTGTGCTGGTGTTCTCTTGAGTTAATCTACAACATTGTAGCCATGCGGAACAGATCTAGATGAAAGGACTCTATTTGGTTGGGATGATCCTACAATGGTGACTTTGTCACCTCTTATGGTGACTCCACAATCTTCGGCATGGGCACCCTTGATGGTGATGACCATGCAGTCTTCATTTAGGGAGGAAACGACTGTTTCATACACATGATTTACATTTCCCTTCCCTTTATCATTTTTATTCCCTTTGTTGCCATGATCCGGCATCGGATTCGTATATATCTTAAGATCCTAATTTCCCGTAGGTTGTTCCACATTTATGATTTTTTTATCGATGAGATCTTGGATGATGTTTTTTAGTCTCATGCAACTGTTTGTGGTGTGGCCTTTGATTTTATGAAATTTGCAAAGTTGATTCTCATTATACCAAGGAGGTTTGACATCGGATTCTTGGTAATTCTCAAATGTAGGAGGTTTTATGAGTTTTTCGTCGATCAACTTTTTCATTATGTCCTCAAGTGGTTCCCCCAAAATGGTGTATTTTCGTTTGGGGTAACTTTTGCATTGGGGTGGTCCCCTTTGATCAGTGAGGTTATTGATGGTTGGTGTGTTGTGTAATGGTTATTTTGGTGTTGTGTTTGGATTTGTGGTGTGGGTATATTTTGGCGTAGATCACTAATGACCACCTTGGAATCGATGACACCATCATTAGTAACATTTTTGTTCCTTTCCCATGTGCAAGGTTTATCATTGTAATTGGATGGTGGGCGGTTGTTTTGTTGTTCAGGATATGATGATTCTGCGGGTTGAGTCATGAGGGCTCTTTCGATACTAAGTGCCTTGGAGATCAATTGATCATATGTGGTGATGCCCTGAACCTTGAGATGAAATTCCAAGTGGCCTTCAAGGTTGGCTATGATGGTGCAAACTTGTTCTTCTGGCATGGTCCACTTGCTCCGATTGGCCTTGGATTGCCATCATTGTAGGAATGAGGCGAATGATTCACCCTTTCCTTGTTTTAGAGCTGAGAGTTCTTCGAGACTAACATCCATTGCAATGTTGCATGCGTAATTTTTAATGAATGTGTCCCTAATTTCTTGGAATGTTCTAATGCCTGAAGGTAAGTGAGAGAACCATTCTATAGTGTGGCCTGCCAAGCTCCTAGGAAATAGTCACATCAGATAAATATCATCATATGAGACCTCCATGCAATGAACCTAGAATTCCCTGATGTGATCTTAAGGGTTTCCTATCCCTCAATATTTGTCAAATTTGGGGATTTCAAATACCTTGGGGAATGGTTTCATTACTAAGCTCCTATCAAATGGATAGGGACACAAGTTGCTTGGTGTTTTGGTTGTTCACCGTGAGTGAAGGTCAAACACTTGTTGCGAGAGCAACTTGAGCTGTGTCGTCACATCATTTTGCGGATCAGGGGGTGGGATGAAAGTGTTTTGGGGTGTTTCAATCATGGGTTGGGTGGATGGGTTGGTCGGTGCGTTGTTTGATGGTATCTATATGTTCTGGCGAGCAAGGTAGGCTTCCACCTACTTTTGTATGAACAACTCTTGTTGTTGATCTTGTTGTTGTTGTTCCAACAATGCTTGTTGTTGGGCTGCCAATTCTGTTGCTTCTTGTTGCTCTTGGTATTGCTTTAATGCTTGTTGATATGCCTGCAATTGCACTGCTTGTCTTTGTGCATTGAGCTATGCTTGATATTGGGCTTGTTGTGCCTGGTATTGAGCTTGCGTTTGTGTTGCTTGTGCTTGTGCTGCTTGTGCTTATGCTACCTATTGTTGTAATAAAATTTGTGCTTGAGCAGCCCTTTATGCTTGCAATGCTTGTGATGCCTGCGCAGCTTGGGTGGCTTGTTGTTGTTGTTGCAATAATAATTGGGCTTGTTGCACTTATAATGCGGCTTGGGCTACTTGGGCGGCCTGTGCAGCTAGTTGTTCGGCTTTTTGTTTCTGAACTTGTTGGTATCCTCTTTGGAAAGCAATTTGCAATGCCACGTCGTATTGGCTTGATGTGGTGGAAGTTGGTGGTGGTGGATTTGGAATGGTGTTTGTGAAGGTGGTGTTGGTTTTTTGCATGATGGATGGTGTTGTTGATGTGATTGGTCTTTGAGAGATCATGCTTTGTGATGTTAGGGGGGTGTTTGATGAGGTTGCAATTGCTTGTGTATTTTTCATTTTTTGTTGCGATATCAACAAAAAAATTTGAGTGTTTGGTGTAATGCTTTGATTAATGGTTGGGATATAGGTCTGATTGATACTTGGTAGGGGAGGAAGCCCTAAACCAAGGAGTGGTACGGATGATGATGGAAATGGTGGAAGTGGTGGAAATGTAAGGGGTGTGAGTTGTTGCGAGAATGTTGTGGTGTCAAATATGCCCCCTGGTCCGAACATATCTCCCTCTTCTCGTGAATTTGTGAGAAGATGTGTTTGAGGTGTTGTGTTAAAAAATGATGATGATGGAACGTGATGGAATGTGAGAGGAACTTTTTTGTGTAATGGGTTTTGGGGTATTTTTTGTTCCAATATGGTGTTTGCGTCCAAATTTTGATTATTAACAATGGGGTGTGTTTGAATTGCATTGAGAAATGCACTTCCCTTATTAACATTGGGTTGGGTTGGAGCAAACGATGTGATTTGCAGAATGTTTTGCGTGATGTTTTGAGATGGGGGTGTAGATGAGATGGGAATGGTGGATGAGATTGGAGGAAATGATGTCTCTACTATGGTACTCACATCAAAATTCGAAGGTAATTTAGCCCCTTGTTTTGCTAGCTCAAGAATGTATAATGAAGGGTTAATTCTCATCATGATGTTGATGATTCTATGGTTGTCCAAATTTTGGAGCATTTCATTCATTTCTTCACAAGACATTCCAAAAGTAAGGTCCTCTCCTTGGTTTTCTTCTTGCGGATTTTGCGATGATGAGAGGGTCAACGGATTACTTGATTTGGGATTCATTTTTGTGTTTGTTTGGTTGAGATCGCTTGAAGTTGGTGTTTCTTTGTTGGCTTCCATACTCTTCTTGTATTGAGATCTCGTTTGAACCATAAAACAAGGGTCAATCTTCAAGAATATGGGAGTTGAATCTCTTGATTCTTTGGATTGATCTTTATTTTATGCCCAAAGTAGAAAGTTTTAGGATGCCTTGAGTATCAAAGGTGATGATGTGATGATGATGTTTAGGGATGAATGATACAAATGTTTTTGGATTTTGATAAATTTTGATTGAGACACTAAGATTTTAGGACTTGCGGATTTTGATTTTGATTTGCCTTTGGATTTGGGATTTTGTCCTTGAATTTTATTTTCTTTTGATTTGGATTTTGAAAAAAAATACCCTAAGATGTTGGATGATGATCTAAGGGATAGCTTTGTTCAATGGATGATGATTTGAATATGTGTGAGGAGAAGGATGCATCTACCCACACCTATTCAAACAAGATGATTGTTTCACTAAGTATATGAAGAAGGATTCATCTACATATACTAAGCTAGACAAGATGATTTTGATAACTTTGACTAAGTATATGCAAAAGGATGCATTTACACATACCTAGCCAAAGGTGTTTTTGATAATGTTTTCAAGGATTTAGTCTCAATGATTTTGATGATTTTGATTTTTCCACGAAGCCTAGTATTAAGGATGATTTCAAGATTTTCCAAAAGGTGATAATGAGATGGATTTTGTTTGGATGTTTTGGAGGATGGATGAAAAATATTTTGATATGTTTTGATCCTAAGATGAACCTAAAAAGGTACACTTTGTTTTCCTAGACCTAGGTATTGAAGAGCATGCAAATGCTTCCTAAAGACTTTTGTAACCAAGGAATGATTTCATTTGAATAATCATTTTTGGATTTCCAACCAATGATTTTTTCTTTTGGGGGTTGTGAGTCTTCAACACATATGAAATTTTATTTTGCTTAGCTTTGATTAATGTCTTTATTTTACCAAAAACACTTTCTTTGATTAGGTTTTCAAACTAAGACGTCCAATGTCTTAATTTCTTCAAACCCCACAAGATATGTTATGTGAAAATTTAATGAACTTAAGACAAGGGTTTTCCTATTGTTTACTTAAGGAGACAAATTGAGATATAATCCAATGCTTAGAAACCTCTAAGGATGTGAATCCCAATGGAAAGCAATAACATATGGATTGAGTCAATTGTATTTGTCTTCAAAAGGGTTTGAAATTTGGATGAGGTTTAAGTGTTTGTTTCCATGGTGTTTTCGATCAAGCAATGCATTTTGTAACCCAAGAATAAGTACAATCCTATGGATGTGTAAGACAATATTTGTTGGATTTCCACTTGGACAAGTCTAGCTACGCTTATCTCTAGCGAATGGTTAGATGGTTGACCCCACTAGCTCCCCTCCATGGCACTCACTTAAACAGGGAAGCCAACCATCAACACCCATGAAACTCCCATGGCATGCTTTCCATTTCTACTTGAAGACTGTAAAAGTGTGGGGTGGCTTGAGAATGACCGTTCTTGCACCAACAAATAGATTAAAGAATTTTGGAAAATTCTAGCACATGGGTTTTAATAAGGACTTTCCGTTTGTGGAGATTGACCCATATGGAAAAAGTCCCCTTTCGGATCCATCTTCTCAGAATGAACCGCGTGATATTGGCGTTTCTTCCAATATCCACATTTATATCCAGGTTGGAAATACTCTTGGCTTTAGAGTGTTACCGGTTGAGTCATTCCATTGGGTGAGTACTCTTTCCCCAAGGCAGGCCCTCTAGGATAAACAAAAGCGAATGAAGAACACTATTCGTAACTCGATCAACCCTTGTTGGCAACAAGGAGAGAGAATATACGCAACAATGCCCCCACTCACACTCACACAAGATGTTCAATTTTAAACCCAAATTGAAGTGTGGAGGTTATTACTTTGTCTCACCCTAAAGTCATGAAAAAGGCCTTTTGATTCTCAAGATCGCTATAAAGCATGAGAGAAGCACATACGTCCTTTTTCAATGGATTTAGTTTAAGTAAGCCCTCACAAAAAATAAAGTTACACTTGTTCTTTATAAATCCACAAAGAAAAATGTGAGTTTGTTTTAGAGCACCAAATCACAAGTGAAAGACATTTTGTTCAATTGTTTAATCCAAGAAACAAAATCTAGTGAGTTGTGATCCTAAAGTTCATTTTAGCCCTTTGCAAGAAATAAACAAAAAGATTCTTTTTAAACCCAAAGGAAGATTAGTGTCCTAAGAAAGAAGTGCTAATAATTCCTTGAAGTGTTTAAAGACACTTCGATTGGATGAAATATCATCATCATGCTCCTTCTTCATTTTTTTTTCAATTTCCAACCTACAAGTGAGAAAAACCAGTCATATTCTGGAAAATACAAAAATTAAAAACCAAAAAATAGAATATAAATTGATCATCAATCAAAAGACATGTGCTAAAATTAAATTTTCCCTTTTTACTATCTTCCAGCGTCGCAACTTGTGACTGCGTCGCAGTTTGTTTTCTGAGCGTTGCCCTCACAGCACCGCTTACCAGTCAACGGCGCTCTGTGTCGGAACACAGAGCTCAACTGCATCGCAATTTTTTCCTAGCATCGCAGTTTGCGTCTAGCGTCGGAGTTTAATATTTTTGAAAATTTATGCAAGTCAGCGAGTCCAATGGCGGAGTTAGAAATTCAAATATTTTGGCGGGATGAGTCCAACGTCGCAGTTTTGATTTTAAGTCGTGCCCTAGAGCGACGCTGAGAAGTCAGTAGTGCCAAAATAGCGACACTGAGCTCCCAGCATTGGAATTTCCTATGTGCGAAGAAAAACACAGAAATTTTGGAAAAAGATTAGAAAGAATGATATCCATCCCTCCTTCTAGTGCCAAATGTGCGAACCCTTTTCCTAGTACCTACAAAACAACATGAGTAAACAAGTTAAACAAGGAATTGCAAGCTAAAACAAGGATTCCCCATGAAATCCATTTACAACCTCAAACTAGGAAAGAAAATAGTGAAGAACACAATGAAAATGACAAAATAAAGCTTAAATCCTAATTAGATGTGAAAACTCATGATCCCATGGGGGAATTGGTACTAATTTGATGTGAAAATTGGCCTTTTCCCAATTCCTATGATGCAAGCTTCGAATGTTGAAGAGATTGATCCACTTTGTTGGAGAAGATGAGAGCTCCAAGCCAAAATCTGCAAAAACCTAAATATGACTCAATGATAATGGATGAAATTCAAGAGATTGTGGATGATGAAATGAGGATATGAGCCCTTTATTTATAGAATTCCAAAATGGATGAATGTACAAATTTGAGCAATGTGGGACTAACATTCATCCAATGATATGATGCCACTTGTCAAGCTATGAATGGATGAAGGATGTGCAAGATTTGGGGTTTGTGCCAATAAATGCATAATTTTGAATTTCAAATTTGTTGAAATGACATGTAAGAGGGAAGGGAAAATGCAATAAATGCCACTTGGCTCAAGGAAAAGGACATGTAAGATGAATTTATTGCCTTGTTGGATGTACATGTTGACTTGGAATTTTTGAATTCAAATTGAGATAATATTCCAAAAGATGCCTTGTGAGGAAAATAGAGATTTAATAAATGAATTAAATCTATTTTCATGTGCAACTTGCATTATCTAGAGGATGGGACATGAGATGAGATTAAATTAATCAAGGGTTAATTAATTTAATGAGAGAGGTTAGATGATGTGACCTATTTGACTCAAATTTATGGATTTATTTAAATCAAATAAGAGAGGAATATGACAAGAGATTTAATTAAATGAGGATTTTGATTTATTTAATTAAAAGGGATGGTGTTAGATTAAATCAAATAAGGTTTTAATTTATTTAATTTAATGGATAGACTTTAGAGATTTAATCAAATAAATTGATTATTTAATTAAATAGGGATAATTAGATCAAATGGATTGATTTAATTAACAAAAGAGATTGACTTAATTAGATAAAATTATTTATTTAATTAAGAGAGGAATATTCATGAATTTAATCAGATAGGGGGATTTGATTAAATGGTTAGACCGAGGGATGATTCAGGAAGAAATGATGTTAGTAAGTCAGGATCATATGCACAATGCCAATCAGTATAGTTTACGTGTCTACAAATGGTATTGACACTTCTTAAGATTTTTTAATGCCTTAGGAAATATTTTTTCTCATTCTTTAAGTTTGGAGATTCCATAATGTATCAAGCACATTATTCAAGTGAATAGACCCTTCCATCTTCTCTCTTATTCCTCCAACCCATTAGAGACACTAATTTTATTCTTTACTCATATTTTCCTTATACATACTTTACCCCTACCATGAACCCAATCACTTAGTCTACGTCTTCTAGTTCCTAAGTCATGAATCCTACTTCTACATCTATATGGATCCTCTTATTTCATTTAATCATAGTTCCATATTCCACAACCTCCATAGCCACATATCCATATCCCTATTTTATCCTGTATCCAAGCTCTGCCTTCTTTACCTTTTACATCCTACATATGATACACTCATTTATCTCACCTCCCTACATCTCTTATATCTTTTTATCGCATTTTACATTACGACCCTAGAAATATTACATTGATCTATTCTTATCCATGTCAAATATTCATACCACATTCATCCAACAATAATTTTTATCCATATGATTAAATTTCATCTGCTCTTTCTTTTTTATTCCTTCTATAGAATTCACTTCCTTTCCTACATTTTTGTCATTCACATATGGTTAGATTCCTTTCCTTCATTTATTTCTTCTCACTACCCACACTCATATAATACCTCCATGCTTTATTCCATCCATAATTTAAGCAAAGCTCAGTAGAAATTATATACTTCTCATTCTTAGGAGGTCACCATGGACCTCCATTATAATCATATTTCTCCTAATATGCTATATCATCCATTTACACCAATTTTCTTGGCCCCTCTAGAATAATTTTATTAGGTCTCATACTATTATAGCATGTATATGTTATTCTAATATATAATGTTATAAACCGTTATGCTTATTATATGCTTTATAAAGCATATACTAAATTTAATAATTAATAATCTAATAAACTATTAGATTAATAATTGTTTTTAAATTAATAATAAATAACAACAAATCTAAAGGTATATCCTTAAATAAACAATTTGATAGTCAAATATCCATATCCATATCCATACTACAATGTTGCAAACAAGAGTTCAACAAGAGGTAACACTCTTCAATCATTGAGAATAATTGAAAAAATAATCTTATAGGTTTCATTTGCTTCCATCGCATAAATATCCCATGCTACTGAACTCTATTAATAGACAAGAATCAATAATATAAGTCATTTCCAAGTTGAAAAGTTAAATTCTGACTCTATCTAATCTATTCATTACAACCTCTATTTCAAAAATCATGTAGACTAGGAAAACTATGTGACATGGCAAAGGCATAACATAGATTCTAGAGTTATGATGGAGATACATACCTCCAAATTAGTAGGTGATTTTTGTGTTAGAAAAACCACTAACTCTCTCAACCCTTATTCTCCGCTTATCTCACCTATTTCTCACTTACCACTAAAACCATTCCTAACCATTTTCCTACTCACCTATTTCTCGCTTACCACTACAACCATTCCTAACCACTTCTATACTCTCCTATTATTTTCTTAGCTAGAGGATAAAACCCTAGACCTCCTCCACACCCCTCTTTCTTTAGCCATCAATTCACCCAATCCTACCATAATTCATTATGCCAAACTTTGAAATGTATAATAGGATAGGAGATTAATAGATCCACATATTGATCATTAGAGTGATGATAAATCTTTAATTAAATTTGAATTCACATTCTTTTAAAAGAAAATGGATTTAGAATGGTTCTACTCTTTATTTTTCCATAACTATATACTTATTTCTCTAGAATTAGATTATGTGTATTTTCATGGAGTACAAGCTCAATTGAACATAGGGGCATACTTGGTTAGTTTTTTCATCCTTATACATATTGTAGATAAAAAACTTGATAAATTTAATCTTTTTTGTACCACTACATTCTCTCTCTTGAAATTAATTATATTTTTCCTAACTCTAATGTAAATAGAGGGTATTTAAATTGGGAATCTTTTCATGACTTGCTTCATGATTAAATTATCTTACATAAATATCCCTTTTGTTACACACTATACTAACTTAAATGTTATTTTTTATATATGATGCTAAAATTTTGAATCCATCTCCTCTACCTCTAATGCCCCTACTTCACCAGATACGTGATATCTTTATCAAAAAAACAATACTCAAGTACTTGAATAAAAATACAAATAACTTATTTGATCTTAACCCCATCATTAAGCCAAACATTAAACAAATTTACCCAAACCTTACTTCATCTTCCTCATCCTTAACCTAGCCTTATACCTTCATTTATTGGGTAATCACTAATAGATGAAGCTATTTTTTCCCTTATATTTCATTTCTTTCATCAATTCCTCACCCATAACCTTATGAACCTCCCTTCTGTTCAACCCTTCAATTATAAACTCTACTACAATAGTAGAAAATATTTATCTTTCACATATAGATTACTAAAGTATGTGTATGTTTGATGCTAAATTTATAAATATGATGTGATTGATAGATGTAGATTCTAACTTATATGTGTGAATGTAAAACAAGGTCCTTGTACAATCTTCATTCCTCTTGTGTTGTAGCTCTTTTGAATTGCATGTATGTATTTATCTTTTATCTTTAAAACTAAACTTTCTAATCCCATTAGGATCAAGGCTCTAATTTGTAAAAAATTATAGCCTACCATTATATTAGTGCATATAAAATAAATAATAAGATCATGTATCATTATTTTATTTAAGGAGTGAATCTATTATATAGTTTATAGAGATGTCTCATTTATATGCGTATGTAGTGTAACGCCCGTCGTGCAAGCCCCAAAGAACAAAAAAATAAAGAACGCAAATATATTATTATTATTATTATTTTTTTAAAACAAAATAAATAATTGACATACTAAATATTAAATGATCATATACATACACATATACTTCATTTCATTCCAATATAACAACATAATCAACTATGTCCTTTGGGGCACACGAGGTCACATCGAAATAGACATTACTAAACATCAACTCATAAGATATCAAAAGGAACTATAGATGACAACATTAGATATATATATATACATAGATTCCTATCACAAAATAAAACCTTGAGAAATTACTAGCCAAATACAGTTACAAAGTTGATAACTACATTTCAACATCTTTCAAATTTTACATCATTTCAACATAGTTACATCATGATTCCCAAACATGTGGGATGAATTACAATATACAACATTATCCAAATACAAGGAGATCAACTTGAACAAATCTTCAACTGGATGAGACTGAAGCCAACGAACGTTGATGGGGAACCCAATGGTGTGCGGAGCACGTTCCACCCAACCACCCCCATGCTAAGAGGTGACAGAGAAGTAACTCCGACCAAGAATGACAACAAGTATACAAAAAGTACCAACATAGAACCATAACACAATACTCCAGTTAAAATGAACAAACAAGAACATCATATCACAGTATCATGAAGATACAAGATCGTAAATCAAATATAAATGAGATCATACAAGACCACAAAGAATACTAAAGATGTATCAAAACAATAATCATAGTCAATTTAAATCAATTCAAACAACAATCTAAACCAACTCCATAACCTACTTCCAGAGGAACTCAATAAAGTAAAACACATGGGCAACTAGGGTAGAGTGTCATCGCATAGTCCTACATGGGTTGTCCTGTGCTCTTCCTCCCAACTGGAGGCGTCAGTCCCATCTATGGTTGTCCTGTGCCCTTCCTCCAATACTGGAGGCGCCGGTCCATAGGGTGACTAATGCGGAGCCATGTACCTCTCGTGAGGACGAGGTCACGACCTTGCCGACCACGGCCTTCTCAGCCTTCCATTAGTCTGCGGAAGCACTAATGAAGACGAAGCATCCATATTTTAAATCTTGTAATGATGTTACTACCCAACCCTCCTAAGTTAATTATTAGGTTTCCACTTGTTTACTAACTCACTCGTGGGTTATCCTAAGCCCTTCCACTTAAACGGGGCGCCAGCCCCCACGAGGAGCTACTCTCCCTAGAGACCCCACATAAAAACCAAAAAGAAACGGAGGTTGTACCATTCCAATCATGAACATTGAAATGCAACAACAAAAGCAATACACGAGGCATAACCCATCTCGCAAATTAAATACCATAATCAAAATCTCAAAACTCGGTACACCCCACTCGTAATACTTAACTTAACAGAAACTCAAGATGAGGAGATATAAATTCAACAAATCATAATCCTCTGGAAGACTAAAGTGTTAACACAAAAGGGTTCCCCCGTCAATGAACTAACAAAGTCCCGAACCCAACAATTCTACAAGATAAAAATAAAAATAATAACTTATTTAATTCCATAATAAATTCTATTCCAAATATTCACACTAAAACAAAAATTAAATGACCAATGCTATCATATATCCATAAATTGATTTTTTACCAACTTATTCTCTTAAGATTGGTAATTTAATAAATCAATAACAAAAAACAGATTTCTTTCTATTTTATTATTATTTCCATAAAAAAACAAATTCTGTTTTATTTTAACCAGGAAAAAGAAACAGAATATTTTTTTTTTGACAAAATTAAATAATTACAGCAATTGTTAAATCAGTGGAATCTGAATAAATAAGTTAATAAATATATATATATACAAATATAAATATATATATATACATATATATATACATACACACACATATATATATATATATATTTATCAAAGTAATTTCGCACAATAACTATAGTTAAAAATTCTCGTTTTACAAAGTAACACATATACAAATTTGAATGGGAATTTTAACCCATACACAGGCACGGGAATAAACGCCCGGCCGTGGACAGTCTACGGACTGCTCACGGCAGTCCTTCGGACTGTCATGGACAGTCCACAAACTGTCACACGGTACCGGTGGTGGGGTGGTGGGTACGGCCGAGGCCGAACCACCACACAGCCACTATATATATAAAACCCAAAATAACTTTTATGAACAGTGCCGACGGAGCAATGCAAACGCATTAAATTTTCATTTAAAATTTCATATGTTTAAATATATGTGTGTATATATATTTATATATATATATATCTAATATATATATATAAATATATATACACACAGGAATTTGAACATTTCAAAAACAGGGAAAAGATAAATACTGTACACATTCAATTCACTGTGCATGTTTGAAAAAAATAAGAGACATGTTTAATAAAGTATATGTATAAACCAACAATTCGTTGAAAGGAAATTGTTCTCAAATTTTATTTTTTTTACAATATGAAACAACAGAAATACTGTTCATTTCCAGATTTCAAGCAAAACCCCCTTTCAATAAACAATAGCCCAAAACCCCACAGAAATTCTATTTTGACAAATAACAATCCCAATCCCTGATTAAATTTTCATTGATTAAATAATAACCCCAATAGATTTTCTTTCACAAATATTTGATTTCCAACCCCAGATGAAAAGTTCATACACAAAAAACAATTTCCATTTTATCTAATGCTACAGGGAATAAATAATTAAAATGAAAAGAACCTGGCGTCCTGTGTTTGAAGAAGCTTAATTCCTCTCGCAAAACCAATTCCTCGCTGCCGATTGTTCCCAGCAATAGATCCCCCAAATTCTCCTTCAAATCCAGCCTTCTTCTTTTATGATTTTTCCAGAAAACAGAACAAGAATACAGTGTTGAAAAAAAAAAAATCTCCAGAATTCCAACCACTCCCCTCAAACAAAGAAAACCCCTTATTAAAATCCATGCCCAGGAACCCTTTCAATTTCCTCTTCTCGTGAATACCAGAGGTCACATTTCAAGAAATAAATCAAAATAATATTTAATCCTTAATTCCTTTTGTTGCCTTTTCATGTATTTAGATTTCATTTTCTTTTATCATGCATTTTGATTAAAACTAAATAAATTTAACTCCACAAAAATGAACTTTTATATATATATTCATCATCTCCACAAAACTTTATTAAATAATTACTTTCATATTAAAATAATTAAAATCAACCATTGTAGGATTCAAAATAAATGTAATGTTTTTACTACTACTACTAATATTTATCCATTGCTTTAATTTATTTATTATTTTATGGTTTTATTTTATTAATTGCTTAATTATTTAAATCACAACATAAAACCATACACCACATTAGTTAAATCATAAAATCACGACATACAAAGACCAATGCAACAACACAAATGAATATGACCAAGACGCACAAACCAAAAAGGTACAAGACTGTTGAAACCTTGGAACGGAGTTACTTTCATGTCACCTTTATTCAACTTCCTGCCGTTGGGTTGGTTCAATGCTCACCCAAACCTATCGAAATAGGTGGAATCGAGTCTTATTCCTGCAAAGCCTGCATCCAACAAGGTGATATACAATATACATACATAAAATCAATTACAAAGAATTGTGAGAAGGATTTGCAGTGTAGCAGGGTGCTCACGAACGAGTGATGCCACCTATCCCCTCACCAATTCATATCATCATCTAAAGCATTATAAGTTTACATTAATTTGC
Organism: Sequoia sempervirens; assembly: GCA_007258455.2. Lineage (NCBI taxonomy): Eukaryota > Viridiplantae > Streptophyta > Pinopsida > Cupressales > Cupressaceae > Sequoia > Sequoia sempervirens. The sequence continues at coordinate 325,316,432 of VDFB02075321.1, read as the reverse complement.
ATCAATATCATCAATTACTATTTTCTAGTCTACTGAATTCCAAATAATTTCATCAAAACAATCGTAATAAAATATCATCATAATATCCAGGGCATCATAAGAGTATATAATCAGTAACAGTCTAAGCTACCACAACATAATATCAACAGTATCATCAAAACCACAATGTGCCAAACAAAACCACAGAGAATGTCAAAAAATCAAGCAATAACATGAGGGGTATTACATCCTCCCCCCCTAAAATTTGGCTTAAACTGGAAGCTAGTGAAAAGATAAGGATAAGAATCCCTGATACGAGAGGCATCCTCCCATGTAGCTGAAGCCTCATCATTAGGGTCCCACTGAACCCGCACCTGATCAATCTCTCTGCCTCTGAGGGTAAGTCGCCGACGCTGAAGCACGGCCACGGGCTCGAGTGTCAGCTGCCCGTCCTCGACCTGAAGAGCATTCCAATCCAAAACATGAGTAACATCAGGAAAATATGGTCTAAGAACAGAAATATGAAATACATCGTGGATCCATGAAAAACTGGGTGGCAAGGCTAAATGGTAAGCAACAGGTCCAATCTGCTCCAACACCTCAAAGGGTCCAACGAAGCGAGGCGCAAGCTTCGAACCCTTTCTATAACGAATTGGGCTCTTTCGCGGGCGCACTCGAAGGAACACTCGATCACCAACTGCAAACTGCCGATCAACTCTATGAGCATCAGCATACTTCTTCTGTCTATCCTGAGCAGCTACAAGATGCTCCCGAATGCGAGACACCTACTGCTCCATATCTCTAAGCATTTTGGGCCCAAGAAGCACCCTGTCCTCAAGTCGATCCCAACTCAGAGGAGTACGACAAGGATGACCATACAAAGCCTGGAAAGGAGCCATACCAATAGAACTATGGTACCCATTGTTATATGCAAACTCAACCAAGTACAGATAGTCCTCCCAACAAGATTGCTGATCCATGACATACATATGAAGCATATCCTCAAGTACCTATTTAACCCTCTCAGTTTGACCATCAGTCTTAGGATGATAGGCAGAACTGAAATTCAACTTAGTTCCCAAAGACTGTTGCAAAGATGTCCACAATGCAGACGTGAATACCAGATCTCTATCCAAAATGATCCTCCATGGTATCCCATGCAATCTAACTATATCATTCATGAACACCTTAGCAACATAAGATGTTGTATACGAAGATTGAACAGGAGAAAAATGAGCTACCTTAGTCAATCTGTCAACTGTGACCATATTAGCATCATGCCATCTAGATGACATAGGCAACCCAACAATGAAATCCATGGAAATAACATCCCATTTCCACTCCGGAACAAGGTGAGGCTGTAGCAATCCTGCTGGATGATGTTGTTCAGCCTTCACTCTCTGACATTCAAGACATCGAGCCACAAAGTCGACGATATCCTGCTTCATTCCTGACCAAAAATAAAGCGTCTGAAGATCTGCATACATTTTCTTAACTCCAGGATGTGCCGCGTAAGGTGCCCGATGACCTTCTGTCAAAATCAAGGTACGAAGACCCTTAGAAGGAGGTACATACAACCGTCCAGAGAAATGCAAAGCACCATCCGAATCCAACGAATAACCAACAAATTTCCCCTCCAAAGCTCTACCTGATTCTACCTCAGCTTTCACCTCTGAATACCAACTATCTGAAGGGAGGGCTGCGAGAATTTGACTCTTCAAATCCACCTCAAGAGACATTGCAGCAACCTCATGCCTACGCCGACTTAGAGCGTCAGCCACCACATTTTCCTTACCCTGAATATACTTAACCTCAAAATCATATTCGCACAAAAATTCCATCCACCTTCTCTACCTTGCATTCAAATTCGGCTGCGTGAAGATGTATTGCAAACTCCGATGATCTATATGTAACTCAAACCGGTGCCCTAACAAAAAGTGCCTCCATCTCACAAGAGCATGAACAACTGCGGCCAATTCTAGGTCATGAGTGGGATAATTGAGTTCATGATCTTTTAGTTTTCGAGATTCATAGGCAATCACTCTCCCATCCTGCATCAACACAGCTCCAAGACCCTCCAAAGAGGCGTCAGTACAAACCATGAAATCGCCTAAAGGATTCGGCACTGCCAAAATTGGAGCACTAGTCAGTTTTTCCTTAAGAGTCTGGAAAGCTAACTGACACTATTCTGTCCAAAGAAATTTCTTTCCTTTCCTCTGAAGTGATGTGATAGGATGCGCAATCCTCAAAAAGCCCTAAACGAACTAATGATAATACCCAGCTAGTCCCATGAAACTATGAATTTTTGAGACATTAGTGGGAATGGGCCAATCTATGATAGCTTGGATCTTAGCAGGATCCACCAAAATTCCCTCACCAGAAATCACATGGCCTAAATACTAAACTTCAGTCTTATAAAAGTCACACTTTGCTAGATTGGCATACAACTGGTTATCCCTTAAGCACTACAAAACCTGCTTTAGGTGCACCTCATGTTCCTCCATAGACTTAGAATAAATCAAAATATCATCAAGAAACATGAGAATGAACCTATCCAAGTAAGTTCAAAACACCCCATTCATTAGACTCATAAAAACTGAAGGTGCATTCGTTAACCCGAATGGCATCACTGTGAACTCGTAATGTCCGTACCGAGTGCGAAATGCAGTTTTATGAATGTCGACCTCTGCTATCTGCAACTGATGATACCCTGATTTAAGGTCGATCTTGGAAAATACTTTTTCCCCTTTTATTTGATCAAAGAGGTCATCAATCCTGGGAAGGGGATAACGATTCTTTACTGTTACCTTATTCAATTGTCGGTAATCGATACAAAGGTAGAGAGACCCATCCTTCTTTTTGACAAAGATCACTGGTGCTCCCCAAGGAGATACACTTGGGCGGATAAACCCCTTAGATAACAATTCTTCTAACTGCAGACGAAGCTCTTGGAGCTCCTACGTGGTCATCCTGTAAGGAGCCCGAGAGATAGGCTCAGCCCCAGGCACCAAATCTATCCTAAAATCCACCTCTCGCTTAGGAGGCATACCTGGTATCTCACTAGGGAAAACATGAGAAAACTCAGCAAGGAGAGGGTAATCATTCAATGACACCTCACGACTAACCTCTGACTCAAGATCACTAACCGATACTGTAAAGAGCTGACAACCCTGACGAAAACACCTTTTTAATTGCATAGCTGAAATCATTCTCAAGGAAACAAGCCTCTGAACACCCACAATTTCCACCTCATTACCAAAATCATCCACACACCGCACTGCTTTACGGCGACAATCTATCAAAGCACAATGAGAGCTTAACCAATCCATGCCCAAGACCACATCATATGAACCAAGTGGAAGAATTCTGAGGTCCACCTTAGTTGACATTGCCCCTAACTCTAACCTACAACCTTGCACAAGCTTCTCGACCACAACCTTAGATCCTAAAGCTAACTCAACCTGCCACTTTTCACTTTGCTTTATTGCCCCCAATTTACATCGCTCAACAACAAAAGGAGATATGAAAGAATCAAATGCACTAGAATCAAAAAGTACTGAAATGTTAGACTTATGTATTAAACCTGTAGTCTCAATGACGGTGCTCTAATGATCCACCTACTGATTATCCACTATTGCGAAGACTTAGTGAGATCTCCCTACGTCTCCCACTGTCGGCTCGAACATAGCTGGTTTCTGACTAAACTTTGAAGCGCTCCTCTGAGGACACATCCTAGCGATATGCCCCTACTGCCCACATGAGAAACATCCAGAACCTCAACCAAAACCTCTTCCCTTGGATGGAGCATTCGATTGCTGGAAACTCCCACGACTAGGTGGAGACTGAAAACTCAATGCAGGCTGTTCCGAACAAGTACAGTTCTGGTTCCAATCCTTGTGAAACTGGAAGTGACCACCCTGCTGAGAAGTAGTATTCTTGTGCTTTGGTTGAAAATTTTGTTGCTGACCCCCTCTTGAAGGCCCAAAATGACTCTTAGAAGGCCCTACTGCCTGTGTCTGACCCCCTTGAGAACCAGCTCTAGGAGTGGGCACACTACCAATTTGAACTCCTACATGACCACCCAACACCATAGCCAAGTTTTCCTCTACCAAGCGATCCTTTTCGACAGCAACTTCCATGGTCTTCGGTTTGAAGACTCATACACCACCACTGATGTGAGCATTCAGATCTCGAACAAAATGTTGAACCAACATTCCTTCATCATGACTAATCCCTGCGTATTGCTTTAGTTCATAGAAGCGTCGCTCATACTGTTCTACTGTCATTGCCATTTGCTTAAGATCGTGGAATTCATCTGCCCTGCGCTGCCTCCAATGATCTGAGAGGAAGCGAGCCCTGAACCTTTCCAAGAAAAATTCCCAAGTAACCATATTGATATCCATATGCAACTTTTGTTCCTCAAGCTGCCACCAAGTGGACGCGAAGCCCCACAAATGCATAATAGCACATCGAGCCTTGGTATTACTATCGTAGGGGTGCATTACGAAGCATCATCCCAAATCAATTAACCAAGTCTTGGCTTCCAACCCTCCTCCAGAGCCATCGAAGGTAGGTGGATGAGCTCTCATTAAATCCCTCATATGACCTGCTAATAAAGCATCCTGATCAACTAAAGCTCCCCTATGCCTTGGAGACCTTTCTCTTTCTCTCTCAACTGGCTGATCCCTATCAGGTCTACGACCCAATCTATCAAGAAGCTCACCCAGAAGATGTTGCAACTGACCATCCAACCCCGGCTGTTCTGGGTTCGGTCCACCACCCGACAGATTGTTCTGAGAATTCTGTTGCTCCCCAGACTCAGGACCGTGAGAACTTGGCGGTGAAGTACTTGGTTGGTTGGCCCCACGGCCACCACCTCAACCTCTTCCTCGGCCTCTACCTCTACCTCTACCTCTGTCTCTAGGCATGCTTCTGCACAACAAGACAAAGGTACACATGAGCTCAAGAGCCAACACACAAAGGTTGCCTAGTGGACATAACTACCTAGAGACCCCAGCTTGTGCAACCTTGGCTCTGATACCAAGTTGTAACGCCCGCCGTGCAAGCCCCAAAGAACAAAAAAATAAAGAACACAAATATATTATTATTTTTATTTTTTTTTAAAACAAAACAAATAATCGACATACTAAATATTAAATGATCATATACATACACATATACTTCATTTAATTCCAATATAACAACATAATCAACTATGTCCTTTGGGGCACACGAGGTCACATCGAAATAGACATTACTAAACATCAACTCATAAGATATCAAAAGGAACTATAGATGACAACATTAGATATATATATATATATATACATAGATTCCTATCACAAAATAAAACCTTGAGAAATTACATAGCCAAATACAGTTACAAAGTTGATAACTACATTTCAACATCTTTCAAATTTTACATCATTTCAACATAGTTACATCATGATTCCCAAACATGTGGGATGAATTACAATATACAAGATTATCCAAATACAAGGAGATCAACTTGAACAAATCTTCAACTGGATGAGACTGAAGCCAACGAACGTTGATGGGGAACCCAATGGTGTGCGGAGCATGTTCCACCTGACCACCCCCGTGCTAAGAGGTGATAGAGAAGTAACTCCAACCAAGAATGACAACAAGTATACAAAAAGTACCAACATAGAACCATAACACAATACTCCAGTTAAAATGAACAAAAAAGAACATCATATCACAATATCATGAAGATACAAGATCGTAAATCAAATATAAATGAGATCATACAAGACCACAAAGCATCCTAAAGATGTATCAAAACAATAATCATAGTCAATTTAAATCAATTCAAACAACAATCTAAACCAACTCCATAACCTACTTCCAGAGGAACTCAATAAAGTAAAACACATGGGCAACTAGGGGAGAGTGTCATCGCATAGTCCTACATGGGCTGTCCTGTGCTCTTCCTCCCAACTGGAGGCGCCGGTCCCATCTATGGTTGTCCTGTGCCCTTCCTCCAATACTGTAGGCGTCGGTCCATAGGGTGACTAATACGGAGCCATGTACCTCTCGTGAGGACGAGGTCACAACCTTGCCGACCACGACCTTCTCAGCCTTCCATTAGTCTACGGAAGCACTAATGAAGACGAGGCATCCATATTTTAAATCTTGTAATGATGTTACTACCCAACCCTCCTAAGTTAATTATTAGGTTTCCACTTGTTTACTAACTCACTCGTGGGTTATCCTGAGCCCTTCCCCTTAAACGGGGTGCCGGCCCCCACGAGGAGCCACTCTCCCTAGAGACCCCACATAAAAACCAAAAAGAAATGGGGGTTGTACCATTCCAATCATGAACATCGAAATGCAATAACAAAAGAAATACACGAGGCATAACCCATCTCGCAAATTAAATACCATAATCAAAATCTCAAAACTCGGTACACCCCACTCGTAATACTTAACTTAACAGAAACTCAAGATGAGGAGATATAAATTCAACAAATCATAATCCTCTGGAAGACTAAAGTGTTAACACAAAAGGGTTCCCCCATCAATGAACTAACAAAGTCCCGAACCCAACAATTCTACAAGATAAAAATAAAAATAATAACTTATTTAATTCCATAATAAATTCTATTCCAAATATTCACACTAAAACAAAAATTAAATGACCAATGCTATCATATATCCATAAATTGATTTTTTACCAACTTATTCTCTTAAGATTGGTAATTTAATAAATCAATAACAAAAAACAGATTTCTTTCTATTTTATTATTATTTCCATAAAAAAAAATTCTATTTTATTTTAACGAGGAAAAAGAAACAGAATTGTTTTTTTGACAAAATTAAATAATTACAGCAATTGTTAAATCAGTGGAATCTGAATAAATAAGTTAATAAATATATATATACAAATATAAATATATATATATATACATATATATATACATATATATATACATACACACACACACACACACACACACACACACATATATATATATATTTATAAAAGTAATTTCACACAATAAATATAATTAAAAATTTGTGTTTTACAAAGTAACACATATACAAATTTGAATGGGCATTTTAACCCATACACAGGCACGGGAATAAACGCTCGGCCGTGGACAGTCTGCAGACTATCACATGGTACCGGTGGCGGGGTGGTGGGTACGGCCGAGGCCAAACCACCACACAGCCACTATATATATAAAACCCAAAATAACTTTTATGAACAGTGCCAACGGAGCAATGCAAACGCATTAAATTTTTATTTAAAATTTTATTTGTTTAAATATATGTGTGTATATATATTTATATATATATCTAATATATATATATATAAATATATATATATATACACACATGAATTTGAACATTTCAAAAAAAGGGAAAAGATAAATACTATACACATTCAATTCACTATGCATGTTTGAAAAAAATAAGAGACATGTTTAATAAAGTATATGTATAAACCAGCAATTCGTTGAAAGGAAATTGTTCTCAATTTTTTTTTTTTTTACAATATGAAACAACAGAAATACTGTTCATTTCCAGATTTCAAGCAAAACCCCCTTTCAATAAACAACAGCCCAAAACCCCACATAAATTCTATTTTGACAAATAACAATCCCAATCCCTGATTAAATTTTCATTGATTAAATAATAACCCCAATAGATTTTCTTTCACAAATATTTGATTTCCAACCCCAGATGAAAATTTCATACACAGAAAACAATTTCCATTTTATCTGATGCTATAGGGAATAAATAATTAAAATGAAAAGAACCTGGCGTCCTATGTTTGAAGAAGCTTAATTCCTCTCACAAAACCAATTCCTCGCTGCCGATTGTTCCTAGCAACAGATCCCCCAAATTCTCCTTCAACTCCAACCTTCTTCTTTTATGATTTTTCCAGAAAACAGAACAAGAATACAGTGTTGAAAAAAAAAAATCTCCAGAATTCCAACCACTCCCCTCAAACAAAGAAAACCCCTTATTAAAATCCATGCCCAGGAACCCTTTCAATTTCCTCTTCCGTGAATACCAGAGGTCACATTTCAAGAAATAAATCAAAATAATATTTAATCCTTAATTCCTTTTGTTGCCTTTTCATGTATTTATATTTCATTTTCTTTTATCATGCATTTTGATTAAAACTAAATAAATTTAACTCCACAAAAATGAACTTTTATTTATATATATATATATTTATCATCTCCACAAAACTTTATTAAATAATTACTTTCATATTAAAATAATTAAAATCAACCATTGCAGGATTCAAAATAAATGTAATATTTTTACTACTACTACTAATATTTATCCATTGCTTTAATTTATTTATTATTTTATGGTTTTATTTTATTAATTGCTTAATTATTTAAATCACAACATAAAACCATACACCACATTAGATAAATCATAAAATCACAACGACATACAAAGACCAATGCAACAACACAAATGAATATGACCAAGACGCACAAACCAAAAAGGTACAAGACTGTTGACACCTTGGAACGGAGTTACTTTCATGTCACCTTTATTCAACTTCCTGCCGTTGGGTTTGTTCAATGCTCGCCCAGACCTATCGAAATAGGTGGAATCGAGTCTTATTCCTGCAAAGCCTACATCCAACAAGGTGATATACAATATACATACATAAAATCAATTACAAAGCATTGTGAGAAGGATTTGCAGTGTAGCAGGGCGCTCGCAAACGAGTGATGCCACCTGTCCCCTCACCAATTCATATCATCATCTAAAGCATTATAAGTTTACATTAATTTGCATCAATATCATCAATTACTATTTTCTAGTCTATTGAATTCCAAATAATTTTATCAAAACAATCGTAATAAAATATCATCATAATATCCAGGGCATCATAAGAGTATATAATCAATAACATTCTAAGCTACCACAACATAATATCAATAGTATCATCAAAACCACAATGTGACAAACAAAACCACAAAGAATGTCAAAAAATCAAGCAATAACATGAGGGGTATTACATGTAGTAAGTTCTTATTTGCTAGTGTATGGGGAATTTAAGTTTGTACACATCTTAAGTTTCATGAACATATTGCATCTTTATTTAATGAGACTATATTAGAGAATTACATTGATACTAAGCAAAAATTTTATGGGTCTATTAATCCTCATGACATGAGTTATGCATGACTAATAGTTAAATCGGTATTTATCTTTAATTATCTTACGCCTAACCTTAGGAAATACCCCCTTTTCTCAAGAAGATAAAAAAAGTGGAATAAGACACTTGTGGACTCTCTTACACATTTGTAAGATTCTATTTTACATGTCTACATAGGGATTACTATGAAGAGATTACTAGTTAACTTGTTATAGTTCCACATGTTTGATCAAAGAACCTAGAGGCTACCTTGAATATATAATTGAGATGTGTCAATAGAATATCCACATTAGAACTATTAAGTACATATTGCCTAGTTTTCCATGCTATTGATTTTACATTAAGTATAGGAGTTATGTTCTTGAAATAATCCCCTTCAATGATCATTTTCATTTGGTTAACATCTTTCTTAATTTTAAGTTAGAGAGTATATAGTTAAGTTTATTACAAAAAATTAAATTATATATGAGTTCAATAATATATTGGAGAATGGATCCCACATGAGTAGTGGAGTTGGCTTGGGCCATGATTTTTCTCACCATTGGTTCTAGGCTCAACTTCAACCTGGGCTTACCCAATGCACATGCTTTTTGGGCTATTGTGTGCATCTCTAGGGGACTTGTCTCGCCTCAGCTCACCCCGTAAAGGGAATGTGCTAGGCTGAGTTGTAGGGACACCCCTGGGTTACCAAAAATAAAAATATATATATTAGAGAATGATATTTGATGGGATGGTGATGGAAGAAGGCTTGGCAGTTGTGTTGCATGTCTAGGCATGGAGGGGTTAGGGTGAGTTGGCCATAACCACTCCTCTTGCTAGTTCGTGGGTCATGTGGACCTGCTTTAGCAAGCTTTTTCTGCTTGCATTTTTTTGTTCACTAGTGTAGGGTTGGAATCTCTAGCTTCATCTATTTTTCTTTCTTCTTTTCATTTTTTGTCCTCTATGGGGTTTTGTTTTGGTGCCTTCTGCATGGCATCCTTTGGTGGTCCTAGGGACCCTTCTTTGCTATCTTTCAAATTTTCTAATATGAACGAATATTCCTTAATGTTGGGGCACATTGACGCAGTGAATTTCCTCTTGCATGTGATAGAGGAATCAAAGGTTAATCATTATATGGAGTCACGATCAAAACCAAATGGTTGTTTGAAAAGGAACTAGGAATAGGATTTCTCAGTGGTGGTGATCAACCCAAATGTTATTTCCAAGGATGTTTTGTACTTGGAAAAGTATGCTTCAATTTGTAAATTCACGGGTGTGCGCATTTCTTTGCCTTTTTTAATTTATGGGCCCATAGAAATTGGAACCCAGAAGGAGAAATGGAAATTATCGTAGGTTCAAATGTTTTTTTCTTCATAGTGTTTTCCAAACTTGTAAATTAGAATATGGTTTTTGAAGGAGGCCCTTATTTCCACAATCAGGCTAGGATTTTCATCAAACCATGGCATCTGGGGTTTGATCCTTCAAAAGAGCTCCTATTGAAAATTCTTGTGTGGATTCATTTTCTATGACTCCCGATGGAGTTTTGGCATAAGGATATCTTGCACTCCATTGTTGCAATTTTGGGGAAACCCTTGGGTCCCTCTTAGCAAACCCTCAATCACAAGGTAACCATTTTTTCTCATCTTTATGTGGAAATTAATCTAAATAATCCATTTCTAGAATCTCTTAAAATTAGATTAAGAAGCATGAGTTGGATAAAGAAGGTTGACTATGAAGGCCTACCATTTCAATGTAGATCATGTCACGAGTATGGTCACCTACAAAGGAACTTCCCTAAGTTGGGTGATAACAGTTATCAATAGTGATCAACCTTTGTTTAGGTTGCATTCAACCGATTCCAAAGCAAAAGATAAAGGTTCAGTCCAAAATGAGGGGCCTAAATCTAGTGGGTTTGTTCCTGTGAAAGCTCAGTACAAGGCAAGGGGATCATCTTGACAAAATAAAACTATGCAAAATGGAGCTTCGGATAATAGGTTTTTTGTTCTAAAAAAAATTGAGGACCTTGACTCAATGGAGCATAAAATTACTTTTTGGGAACTATATATACAAGACATGGCCCAATCTCCTCATATTCCCAAAGATCCCATTCAAGGAGTGGGTTCTCCAAAGGTTCCAATGGATGAGGGTTACTCGTCACCAACCCCCATTGAGACATTGGTGAGTTTTCAAGGGTTTGAAGGGGATCCAAAGGTTGTTATGTTTGTTAATCCTTTGAGTGATATCCCTCCAAAACATGTATATATTGAGGTAAACACCATTATAGCTTTATATTTTGTGGCTAAGGAAGATGGGAAAAGGAAAAACACTCCTATGTTGGGTAATAATCGGAAGAGCTTAAAGAAAGGGGTTGTGGATAAGCAGGTGAAGGTGAGTAGAAAAAAGGATCTGGAAAAGATGAAGATAATGGGAGAGTCCTTAGTGGAATCAGGTGTTGTTAAGACATAGGAAACTCATTTTTCCTCTTCCTAAAAGTTATTGTACTCTCGTGGAATGTAAGGGATTTGAGTAGCATCACTAGACAAAAGGCTACTCAAGATTTGATTAGTGATCATAATCTTGATATTATTTTTATCCAAGAAACTAAACTGTCTATGGATGATATGAAGAACGCTTCTTCCAAAATATTGAAGAGAGGTCTCTGTCAATGTGTTGGTGCCTAAGGTTTTACTAGTGGAGTTGCTTGCTTTTGTGACCCATGTAGGATAACTCCTCTCTGGTGGTTGGCCAATAGGAATTCACTTTTTGTGCTTGCTTCCTACTTTGACTCTGGAGTGATTATTCTTCTTTCCAATGCTTACGTACCAAATGATATGCTAGGTAAAATTATATTTTGGTCCCATATTAGATTCATTATATCTTTGGTGCCTTGTTCCCCTTGGATTCTTGTAGGATACTTTAACTCTATTTGCAGCTTGGGGGAAAAATCTAGGGGAGTTGGTCATTTGGGTCCTACTTCATATTTTATGTGTGACAATATCTCTTCTCTCAAGTTGTTGGATGTGAATCCAATTAATGGGACTTTCACTTGGTATAAAAAAAGATGTGGGGAGGTGAGAGGAAGTGGGGTTGGAGGAATCAATCACAGATTCCTGCTCTAGGCCTTTCCTTGTAAGACCTCTTTGGTGTTTTGCTTCACCAATCTAACCTATAGGTCCCTACTCATGACTAGGTGCCTCTGGTTTGTCTGCCCAACCCCTCTTCCATCAACAAGCTTCCCTTCTACCAAGCCAACCTTGGTGCTCCGCCATATACTCTCCATTGGCCCTTACTCTTCCTTAAAGACCAAATTCTCTCCACATTCAATTTGATAACTTGCAGAGGTGTAACACATTTAAATAGCTTCAGGGGACTCTACCTAGGGTTCTTATAACTTCTCAAGACTCCCATTTACCATTGCTTCCACAATCCTTCTCCTAAGGTTAGGAAAGGCTACAAGCCTTGAGCCCCCAATTAGGTCTCTAAACAGAGACAAAATGCAATTTTAACCTAAACCCACCAAATGACCTGGGTTCTTTGATTAAGAATGGTGGTTCTCATGTTCTCTCCTTGAATATTTCTAGGTTTTTAGAACAGCACTACCCGTACACTGCTCAAACACAAAAATGGACAAAAAGCTAGGGTTTCTAAGCTTTTTAAAGTTGTTTTCAGACTTTCAAGAAGTTCTCCTATCAAATGAGTTGATAGAACCTCCTCCTAACCACAATGCACTTCTATGACCCTCAAGAAAATTCACAAAAAATAATTTCTCAAAAACCTCATTTCCCCTACAAGTTATGTGACTTTTTCTCCAAGTCTGCCCTAACTGGACCTGCACTGGCTTGCCTAGGGAAAAGCTTTTCTAGCATCTCCTGCACTGCCACAAACTCTACTAGCTACCATATTTACACTAAGGGATCCTAGACACAAATCCCAAAGGGCCGTACAATTTGTACAGTGGGGAAGTGCACTAGGACTCCATTTTCTCAAACTGCCTGATTCAGGCCAGAAAATGCAGAAAACAAACTATATACAAATAAAAGATGACAAATGATTTGTAAAGACAAATAGATGGCACTCCAAGCTTTCAAAATATCAACACTACATACTACTAACAAGATAATAGTAAGTTTACTCCATTAAAGCTTAGTTTAAAAAGCTAAAAATAGGAAACTATCTCTCCAACGTTGTATTCTTCAGCTTTACAAAATATCACTCTAACAAAAATGCCTCCAACCCTACCTCAGGGTCGAGTCATGACTTATATAGACCTCAAAAATAGTTGAGCTCCTTGGGTTGAGTCTTTTAGATGACCTAAAGAAACATTATAAAACCCACTGTGTTTTGCAAACTTTGGCAACTTTTTACCATTCAACAAAGTGAGCCTCTAAACTCATTGAACTCTTGACAACCCCTTTCCCAAAGACCAAAAACAACCTAAGCACCCAACACAATGGTCAACATGACCTTATGAAAAGCAAAAACAAAACTAACCCTCTAGGTTTCTTCTCTACCTAGGAAACTGCCAGTTGCTCCTTAGGTGCTCATGCACCATTCTCCCCCTCTCAGCTCAAACACTAAGGATTGGAAGGAGAGATCAGAGAAATATCAATGCCTCACTTCTTAAATTTTTCTTCTCCTACCTAGGTAGCTTCAGATTCATGCTTGTTCTTCCATTTTACAAGATGCTCCATGTATACCTTGTTCCTTGTAGCCTTCTTCACTGTTGAATCCAAGATCTTCTCTGCTTGTAGCTTGTCTGGAGTTGGTAGTGTCATGTTGCTGACATCCTTGAATATCTCCCTGCTATTCTGATCCATGTCAATGAATTTTCCTTTATACTTGATCATATCAGCCACATTAAACACTAGAGATATGCCTAGGTCTGCTGGTAATTCCACCTTGTAAGCATTATTTCCATATTTGGCTAACACCTTGCATGGTCCCACTCTTTTCATTTGGATTTTGATGTAGATTCCCTTCTGCAATCTGGATTTGTTAAGGTGGACCATGACATAGTCCCCTACTACAAATTGTACATCCTTCCTTGACAAATCAACTTTCTCCTTCAAGTTTTGGGTTGCTGTTGTGACTATTTTCTTGACCTACTCCTGAATCTCTTTCACAGTCTAAGTGAAGTCCTCTGCATTTCCACTCCTATTCTCCATAGATCCAAGGTCTCTGAGCTCACAAATGCCTCTTGGGTGCATCCCATACACAACTTCAAATGGACTCTTCCCTGTGGTTCTGTTTACACTGTCATTATAGGCATATTCAACTTGGGAAATAACCATATCCCATGTCTGTCCATATTCTTTAGTTAAGCACCTTAAAAGATTACCAAGCACCCTATTAACCACCTCTATTTGACCATCGGTCTAAGGATAGTAAGCTGATCCAAATGACAGATTAGTACCCAATCTGCTCCATAGAGTCTTCCAAAAGTGACTCATGAACTTCACATCTCTGTCAGAAATAATGCTCAAAGGCAAGCCATGGATCCTCACAACCTCCTTGAAGAAAAGGTGAGCTATGTAGCTAGCATCATGAATAGTCTTGCAAGGAATAAAATGACTCATCTTGCTAAATTTGTCTACCACAACATAAACGTTGTCAAAACCAGTCTTGGTCTTAGGAAGACCTACCACAAAATCCATGCTTACACACTCCCATGGTCTATTAGGAATGGGCAGGGGTTGATATAAACCAGCATTGCTAGCTCCTCCCTTAGCTTTCATGCACGCAACACACTGTTCCACATACCTTCTAACATCTCTTGCCAACTTAGGCCAGTAATAGAACCTTTGTACTAGCTCTAAAGTCTTATTTATGCCAAAATTCCCACTAAGACTGCCATTATGCTTTTCCTGAATTGTATTTTCCCTCATTGACCCTCTTGGAACACATAACTGATTGCCCTTAAATAACAACCCACTTTGCAAAGTATACTCTGAATATTGGCTATGGAAATGATTCTCAAAGTTAGAAAATACCTTATAGGCCTATGAAAAGTCTTCATCCTCTCCATATAGATCCTTGAAACTCTCTATGCCAATTCTCTTGAGTTGTATTTCTTGCACTGTCAACAACGTTCTACTTAATGCATCTGCCACCTTGTTCATTTGTCCTTTCTTGTGCTTGATGGTAAAAGTAAAATCTTGGATGTATTCCATCCATTTCAAATGCCTATTACTCAATTTCTCTTGGGTGTTGATATAACTAAGTTCCTGGTTATCAGTAAAGACCACAAACTCTTTGGGTAACAAATAATGCCTCCACTTCCTAAGGGACTGCACTAAAGCATATAACTCTAGATCATAGGTAGAGTACTTTTTCTTAGCTTCATTGAGCTTTTCACTAAAGAAGGCCATAGTCCTACCTTCTTGACTAAGTACTCCTCCTACTACTACTCCACTTGCATCACACTCAACTGTGAACAACTTGTCAAAACTAGGCAATAATAGAATAGGTTGACTTGCCACTTCTTGTCTCAATTTCTCAAACCCTTTATTAGCCTCTTGAGTCCACTTAAACTTTGTTTTCAGACCACCTTTGATTGTATCTAGGACTGGTGCACTTATACCACTAAAGTTCCTTATGAATTTTCTATAAAATTGAGCCAAACCATGAAAGCTTCTTACCTCTGTTGTTGTGGTTGGTGTAGGCTAGTTTAGGATGGCTTCCACCTTGCTTGGATCCATCTTTAATGAGCTTTTGGACACTACAAAACCCAGGTAGACAAGCTCTTGTTTGAAGAACTCACATTTCTCAAGATTTATTACCAACTTCTCCTCTTGTAACCTTTTAAGAACCATATCCACATGCTTGAAGTGTTCTTCTATTGTCTTACTGAAAATCAGTATGTCATCAAGATATACTACCACATAGATCCCTGTGAAATCCTTAAGCACTTCATTCATGAGTCTCATGAATGTGCTAGGGGCATTTGAGAGGCCAAATGGCATCACTTTCCACTCATATAACCCATCATTTTTCTTAAAAGTTGTCTTCCACTCATCACCATCCTTAATTCTAATCTGATGGTATCCACTCTTGAGATCCAACTTTGTGAAGAACTGAGCACCTCCAAGACAATCCATCAAGTCTTCAATTCTAGGAATAGGAAACCTATACCTAATGGTGATCCTATTATTGCCCTAGAATTAGTACAAAGTCTCCACTTACCTCCTTTCTTGGTTGCTAAAACCACTGGCACTGCACATGGGTTGATGCTCTTTTGAATCAATCCTTGATCCAATAATTCTTGCACTTGCCTAGCTACCTCTAGGTTCTGCTCTAGTGTAAGTTTGTATGCTGCTTTGTTAGGCAATGAGGCTCTAGGTATGAAGTCAATTTGATGACTTATTGCTCTCTTTGGTGGTAAAGTTGCAGGTGTACCATCACTAACTATGCTCTTGTACTTATCAAGCAACCTTTGGACTGCTTCTGGTAAGACTGCCTTTTCAGCGTTGGCTTCTTCTTTAGGTTGTAACACAACCAGATACCCTTCATTCCCTTGGTGGAGGTCCTTAAGGAACTCCTTACCACTACTCAACATGATGTTAGGTGTCTTGGACTATCCTGCATCTTCTTCTGACAGTGACTGTAGCTTGAAGGTTCTTCCATCCTTTTTGAATGAAATAGTATTCTCTTTCCCATCATACATAACACTCCTATCATACTTCCATGGTCTGCCTAGTAGTAGATGGCATGAATCCATGGGTAAAACATCATAAACTAACTTGTCTTTATATCCTCTAATAGAGAACTCCACGGTTACTTGCTCATTAACTAAAACACTCTGCCCTTTGTTCAACCATGTGACCTTGTAGGGGTTATTGTGAGGTACTTCCTCCAATTTTAGTTTCATTACTGCCTCCTCTAAGATTATGTTGTATTTTGAACCTGAGTCTACTATAACCTTGCATACTTTACCAAGTATCTTGCATGTTACTCTAAAAAGAGCTCTTCTCTATTTTTGTTCCTCCTTGACTGGCTGTCTGATCAGAACCTTGTTGAACATCAGATTCTCTCCTACCTCAGATTCTATATGACTAATCTTAGATGCTTTAGGAATCATGGTGTCCTCTTGTGCATAAGCCACTCTCTTTTCATTGCTTGATGAAGATGCTTTCTCCAGGCATCTATAAGTAGGGTGACCTAGTTGGTTACAATGATAACACTTCATGTTTGCAAAATAGGAACTGCTCCTGCCTGCTCCTCTTCCTCTATTTGAACCTCCTTGAGGTCCTCTACCTCTGTTATATCCTCCTCTAGAAGATGTTTCACCTCCATGCTCTGTGAGTTTAGACTCACCTTGATTTCTTTGGTCACTGCCTCTTCCTTGGTAGCCACCACGTTGTCCTCTTTGATCTCTTTGATCTTTTCCTTTGCCTTTTCCCTTAGAAGCCTGATTTTGCTTCCTCTTGTTCCTTTCCTCAATCTTGATAGCCAACTAATAACATTGTTGTATTGTTTTAGGACTCAAAAGAGCCATCTCTTCTTGGATGTTCCATTTCAAGCCATTAAGATACCTAGCCACTTTGAGACTCTCATCCTCTGTCACATTAGACCTCATACAAAGTTTTTGAAATTCCTCAGTGTAAGTGTTTACATCTTAGTCTTTCTGCCTCAGAATTTGCCTCTTCTTATGCAATTGAATCTCATAGTCATCTGGCATATAGGCTTCTTTCACCTTAGCAACCATTCCTTTCCAAGTTGATATGGGTTGTTTTCCTTCTTTCTCCCTCTCTGTCTGAATAAACTTCCACCATGTTAAGGTTGATCCTCTCAATCTTGACTTAGCAACCTTCACCTTCTATGCTTCAGTGACTCCATCACACTCAAAATGATTCTCCATTCCTTCTATCCAATCCATGACTAGGTTTTCTTCCATCTTTCTACTAAAAATTGGTATGCCTTCAAGTGCTTTTCCACTCAAGGCTTTCAATGCCTTCAATAAAGGCTCCTCCTTCAAAACAAGGTCAGGTTCAGGGGTCTTATCTTCCTCTACAACCTCTTCTTCTTTCAGAATTCTTCCCTCAAACTATGCACTCCTCATTGCTACCTCAAGTTGGGCTATTCTTTCCCTCAATATCCTATTGTCTTCTTCTTTTCCTTCAACCATCTTAGCCAGTTCTGCATTGGTCACCATGGTGAAAGAATCATTGAATTCAACCTCTGACATATAAGATGCTTCCCAAATCTTTTACTCGCTCTGATACCAATCTGATAGGAAGTGGGGTTGGAGGAATCAATCACAAATTCCTGCTCTAGGCCTTTCCTTGTAAGACCTCTTTGGTGTTTTGCTTCACCAATCTAACCTATAGGTCCCTACTCATGACTAGGTGCCCCTGGTTTGTCTATCCAACCCCTCTTCCATCAACAAGCTTCCCTTCTACCAAGCCAACCTTGGTGCTTCGCCATATACTCTCCATTGGCCCTTACTCTTCCTTAAAGACCAAATTCTCTCCACATTCAATTTGATAACTTGCAGAGGTGTAACACATTTAAATAGCTTCAGGGGACTCTACCTAGGGTTCTTATAACTTCTCAAGACTCCCATTTACCATCGCTTCCACAATCCTTCTCCTAAGGTTAGGAAAGGCTACAAGCCTTAAGCCCCCAATTAGGTCTCTGAACAGAGACAAAATGCAATTTCAACCTAAACCCACCAAATGACTTGGGTTCTTTGCTTAGGAATGGTGGTTCTCATGTCCTCTCCTTGAATATTTCTAGGGTTTTAGAACAGCATTGCCCGTACACTGCTCAAACACAGAAATGGACAAAAATCTAGGGTTTCTAAGCTTTTTAAAGTTATTTTCAGACTGTCAAGAAGTTCTCCTATCAAATGAGTTGCCAGAACCTCCTCCTAACCACCATGCACTGCTATGACCCTCAAGAAAATTCACAAAAAATAATTTCTCAAAAACCTCATTTCCCCTACAAGTTATGTGACTTTTTCTCCAAGTCTGCCCTAATCAGACCTGCACTGGCTCGCCTAGGGAAAAGCTTTGCTAGCATCTCCTACACTGCCAAAAACTCTACTAACTACCATATTTACACTAAGGGATCCTAGACACAAATCCCAAAGGGTCGTATAATTTGTAGAGTGGGGAAGTGCACTAAGACTCCATTTTCTCAAACTGCCTGATTCAGGCTAGAAAATGCAGAAAACAAACTATATACAAATAAAAGATGAAAAATTATTTGTAAAGACAAATAGATGGCACTCCAAGCTTGCACAATATCAACACTACATACTACTAACAAGATAACAGTAAGTTTACTCCATTAAAGCTCAGTTTAAAAAGCTAAAAATAGGAAACTGTCTCTCCAACACTGTATTCTTCAGCTTTACAAAATATCACTCTAACAAAAATGCCTCCAACCCTGCCTCAAGGTCGATTCATGACTTATATAGACCTCAAAAATAGTTGAGCTCCTTGGGTCGAGTCTTTTAGATGACCTAAAGCAAACATTATAAAACCCACTGTGTTTTGCAAACTTTGGCAACTTTTTACCATTCAGCAAAGTGAGCCTCTAAACTCATTGAACTCTTTAAAACCCCTTTCCCAAAGACCAAAAACACCCTAAGCACCCAACACAATGGTAAGCATGACCTTATGAAAAGCAAAAACAAAACTAACCCTCTAGGTTTCTTCTTTACCTAGGAAACTGCCAGTTGCTCCTGCACCAGGAGGGGTCTATTTTTGAGAGACTTGATATATTTATTGTCTCATACCATTAGATTGGGAATAGCTAAGCTTCTTCTTCTGAAATCTTGGGATGAAAAGGATCAAACCACTGGTCGATCAAGTTCTCTTATTATTTTTTATTTCCAAAAACCCTCCTTTTAAATTTCAACTTATGTGGGTTCGTGATCCTATTTTGTGCTAGTTGGTTGAGAAGTGGTGGACTGAAGGGAAGCTTTCCTTTGGTATTTCTATGTTTTCTTTCTTCAAGCAGCTTCGTTTTGTTAAATATAGGTTTAAAAAATGGAATAGGTCCTCTTTTTGGAATCTTTTCTTGAGAAGAAGTAGGTTCAATCTCAATTGGATAACATCACTTTCAGAATTAAGGAGGGTATGTATGTTGATTTTCTTTAGGAAGAGACTAGACTCTCTGTGGAACTTGTTGAATGGGAGCTTCAAGAGGAGATTTTTTGGAAACATAAATACCGTATTGAGTGGATTTAGGAAGGGGATAAAAATACTACTTTTTTCTTAATTATCTCATAGCAAAAAGATATGAGAATGTTATTTCCTCTCATTTCATCCCAAGGGGAAAAATTAGCTTCTTCCCAAGATATTTTAGAGGGGGTGGTTCGCTTCTACTCTTCCCTTTTCATAAAGTAAAACCTACAAGTCTTGGTTGAGGAGGATATTGTCTTGGATTGCATTCCTTCAGTGGTCTCCAATTTCCTTTTAAATCCTATTTCTTTGGAGGAGATTGAAAGCATTATTTTTCAAATGAAGAAAGGTAAGGCTCTTAGACCTGATGGGTTTCTGATTGAGTTCTTTTAATAATTTTGGGACACCCTCAAATTTGATTTGTTGGAGGTGTTTTGCGAGTCTCAAACTAATAATCAGATGATTAAGGAAATTAACTCCACCTTTCTTGCTCTAATTCCTAAAAAATATTGGGCCAATTCCTCAGATTTTTTTTAACCTATTGCCTTGTGTAATGTGTCCTTTAAGATTATATCTAAGCTAATATCAAATAGGTTGAAAAATTGCTTTGCACTATGTGCAAGTGTGAATTTCCTACTCTAATATTGCAAAACAAAAGGAATACAAAACAAGAAATACGCTACAACACCTCAAGATGAGCCTAGTTGAATTCAAAAAAAAATATAAGAAAATACCACTTTTTTACCTTGTTTGAATTGTTGAGTTGGTTGACCCTTTTGATGGTTGATTTGTGTCCTCCTTTTTTGAAAAAATGGCATGAAAGTGAGCTCTAAATGATGGTGGTGTGATGATAAATGCAATGGTCGATGTGGGTAGTTGATTGAAGGCAAGATAATGGCTCAAAAGTGTTGCAACAATGGTGGCTCTAAAGCTTGATAGTATGAGTGCATGAAAAAAGCTAAGTGTAGATGATTGAGTGATAGCCAAAATGAGGGAATCCACCATTTTTAGGGGAAGTTCCTCCAAATGAATGGATGGATGAGATTCATCCAAGGTGGGGAAGATCAATGGCTAGGGTGAGTTGAGAACTCACAAGCCATCTCATGATGACATGTGTCAGATGAGGTGGACAAAAGGGGATGAAGTGGAGGTGAGGTGGAGGTGCTAGGAAGTACCTTGGGAATGGACAAGATATCCTCATAAAGGAGGTCTTTTCCTCATGTACAATGAGAGGACAAGTGAGGAATAAAAATTCCTCACAAATCCTCATGGAGACTGATAAAGGAATTAAAAATTCCTTACAATGCATGGGGAGAATAAATGTGAATTTTAAATTCACATGGGGAAGAGGATGGATTCTCCAAAAGGAGAAAGAATTTAATAATAGTTGACTAAGGACATATGCCATAAGTGGCATGAGGATTAGGTTAGCTTAAATCAGTGATTAAGGTTTTGAAAATGCGAGATTAGATGAATTAATGAGAGGGTTAGAGGCAAGTGGCTAATTATGGAGGATGTGACCCTAATGATGATTAGGGATGTGCACACCCTAATCATAGATTATTTAGATTAATATGGATTAGAAGGGATTATGGAGGATGTTGACATGTGGAGAGAGAAAAGATTAATTAAAAATTAATTTAATTCATTTGGATAAAGTGACTAAATTAAATAAATTGAACTATTTATTTAATTTAGAGAGGAATGAGGTGAGGTATTTAATTGATTAATTAAATACCTTAGGATACATTAAGCTAGGGTGAAATATTAACTAAATAATAAATTATTTAATTAATATGGTTTGGGGATGAAAAATAGAAGAAGACAAGGGCGAATTTGGCCATATGGGAGTGGTCAAATTCAGGTGTCTACATTTTTCCCCTCTTTGAAATACTACTAGAATAATAGTGTTTCGAAGAAAAATAAAGTGCAGACGACTCGATAGAAGAATAGGATCTTGAGGGATGCCCCGGTATGGCTGAGAAAATGGATAGGAAGAAAGAATGCAAGAATATGGTATGGTATTCCCCCTTGAGAGGGAAAATGGGGAAGAAAAGGGGCCCCAGGTGACTTCTCGATATGGAAAAACAAAGGGTACAACACAATAAAGGACGAAAAACCATGAAGAATGGATTTTGGACAGAGGACAATAGGCATGTGGGGTGCAAATGGTAGCCCTCAGAAGAAAAGTGGTAAATGAATTAAAAAGGTTAATTAAAAAGTAAAAATTACCCAAAAAATTAAAAGGCTAAATAGGGGAAAAATGAAAATTATAAATAGTAAATTTGGAAATTCACTATTCACCTTATTTTCATTTGCACACTTGTCATCACGTGATTGGATGAGAGAGAGAGAGTGTTGATGAGATGAGTGACATGGAGTGCAACGACAAGATTATCCACCGAGGTGATGAGGTGTGCACCTACTACTACAAGCAAGCGGTACCCTACCAGGTAGGACTCAAATCTATGCCTTGTGATTTGATTTTGATTTTTAGAACATGTTTTAATTTTTGGGTGGGTAGCTAGGTCGAACTGGTTCACCACGGAAGGGTAGATTCTCCCTTCTAGTGTAATGCATTCACCTATCCTGCGAATTGTCAAGGGAAGGGGTAGGTGTGTATCCATAGGGGCGATTGTGAACTCACCTCTCTCCAAAAAAGGAAAACCTATGTGCGCAGGGGTGGACAGGGGAGGGGATAGGTGATTGCATAATCACCAAAGATGGAAAAGGGTAGGTATGTAATTAGACAAGGGTGAATATGCCTCGGATAGGCTATTGGGAAATCACCTTTTGGTAGAAAGGGTAGACACAAATCCACCCAATAAGGGAATGGATAAATGTGAATCCGCCCATTAGGAAGAAAGGAAAATGCAAATTCACCACTTTGGAAGAAAAAGTACAGGGGTGAGTACGCACTCACCCATGGGGAAAAAGAGGTGAATGTGAGTTCACCTCTAGGATATATAGAAAGGGAGAAAATGTACCAAGGTAGAGAAGAGGCAGGCACACTAGTTCAATAGGAGAACCCGCCAAAAGGAAAACATAGGGTCGGATGCACAAGCCAGATAGGTGAACGTGGAAAAAAGGGAGAAAAGGAGAACTCGTCTTACACAGAGGTGGACTTGCCAAACCGGGGTAGGGATGAAAAAGAAAAAGGTAGAAATGAAATGTTAGAAAGGACTAACAGAATGCTTGACATGGATGCAGAGCTTTGAGACTCTAAGGATGCAGGAGAGACATTCAAGCATACTGGAGGTGACATAGGAGGCCCTGACTCTAGACGACCATGCAATACTAGGGAAGGCAGGGCTACTACACATGTTGGGATATCCCAATATTAGGGCACACAGGCCATTGTTGACAACATTGATGGAGCGGTGGAGCTCAAAGACATCTACCTTCCATCTCCCCATAGGGGAGATGACAATGACCTTAGAGGATGTGTGATGGATTATGAGGCTTTCGATCAAAGGACACATGATTAGTGTCATTCCCACCCAACCAGTAGAGAGGAGCCTATTGGCGGTGCTTGGAGATTTGGACCTTCCCATCCAAGGGAAAGAGTTAGATATTGATGGCTTCCTAGGCATAGTGACAGTACCTTTTCCTCTATACCTTTATGGACTTATCAATGGGATCCTCCTCCTAAATGGAAGCAGCAGATTCTTCAGCCTCAAGATGATTGAGGTTATTTGACACATTGTTGAGAAAAGGGAGGGAGTCTTCGCTTGGGGGCCATGTGTACTAGCATAGCTATATTGAGACGTGTGTGGTTTGCTATAGATGAGAACTGAGTGTGGCACACATCACATTGCTTCAGGTATGGGCCTAGGAGCACATTCGATTGGCATGGCCATACATTCTTGTGGTGAGTGATAGGGATGAGAGTCTTCCAATAGCTTCTTGGTGGGGTAGGGAGTATAGATGGATGCTCCACTATAATGAGGTAGGGAGCTTGGAGTTCTGGCGGAAATTGATTAATGGGCTAAGAGATGAGGATATTATTTGGAGACCCTATATGGAGAGGTAGTCTCATGGCTGGAAAGAGGATGATAGGGTATATAGGGTCTACATGTACTCTCAATGCTATCTAATAGGGAGATATCCCTTTATTATATAGTTGCATAGGCCGGATAGGGTTACTTGTTAGTATGGCATTCAACAGAACATCCCCCCGAGCCCACAAATGTTCAAGAGGATCAACAGGGAGTCCAAGACCATATGGGGATAGAGGATCCAGGTAGAGTATGCACATCAGATGTGGGAGGAACTTCCCATTATAGTGTGGTCATGAAGTAGGAGGAGGAAATGCTTGATGTGGAGATGGAGGGAGAGGGGAGCAGACTATGGATGTAAACAACCCTGTTGTGGACAAGAGGGCCATAGTGTCATATCAGGAACCTCTGCCAAAGGATCCAATAGTTTTGTTGATAGGAGCCCTGGCCAAACTATGCATCTCTGAGCATAGATTGAGAGAGTCAGAGGCCTATAGGGATCGAATCCAAATAGAGGTGGAGAGACTATAGGGAGAGGTATAACACCTATAGGAGGTAGCTAAGATGACGTAGGAGAATGGGGACAGGTATGTATTTAGGATGGCAGGGGAGCTCGAGAAGTAGATACAAGACCTGTAGAGGGAGAGGATAGAGTTTTAGGAGGAGAGGGATGACCTACAGAGGTAGTTAGAGGAGGCACAAGGTGTGAGGGAGGAGTTGATGGAGATGATGGAGGGGCGGTGGGCCAGATAGATACCCTAAGGAGGGAGAGGGATGAGGCCACAAAGAGGGTTGAGGTAGTAGAGGCATAGGTATAGAGTTTACAAGGTGAGCAGGATGAGGCCATGAGGAGAGCATCCCAACTAGATCCAATGAAATTGGCTCAGGAGGCTTGGGATCTGAAGAGGAGGAGACTATAGGGACAATGTGATAGATACCGCATGGAGAGAGAGCAATACAGGTTAGGGGTAGTAGGAAAGCCAGATGTATGGACAGAGGTGGGGTATTGGATGTGTGTATATTTTTTGGCAGTGCTTGATCCAATGCGGAGAGTTCATCCATATGCCAGAGTAGTTATACCGAGGTTGGAAGGACCCTCACATTCAGGAGCCACTCATACCCGTGGATACAACAATTATAGAGAGACCCCTCCTCACAGCTGAGGACTTGGTGCAGATTCCCCACAATGCTCAAATGTAGGGAGCAATGGATAGAGAGAGGGGATAGGGACAAAATTCCAATTTTTTGATAGGTGTAGGGTGGATTTTTGTACAGTAGAGACTATACATATTCTTATAAATAGATTGAGGAGATTGATTCATTAGATTGATTCATTCTTTATTTTTTATTGATTCAGGACATCGTGACGTGTCAAATGTAGTTATTTGTATTTCATTAGTTCCCTACACTTGTACGGTTATTTTGATTGACTTGTATGGACATTTATGGACTTTGATGGACCTTTATGATCTTTTGATTATGGACTTTAGATGGACCTTGTGATGGACACTGTATTTTTGATATATATATATATAGACATATACATACATACATATATATATATATATATATATATATATATATATATATATATATATATATATATATATATATATATATATTATGCGATGGACATTGGCAATGCTATGTGGTTGTTATGTGATGTTGTGGATATTTATTATGCTCATGTGGATGATTATGATTATGATGTATGCATGTGATTATAATGATTTATTCCTATGTCTATGTGGGTGATATGAATGAGATGCATTATGTCTAACACTTTTTTGATGCAAGATGTAATGTGACATGATTTATGATTTTATGATGTATGCTATGGACATGATACTAATGGTGTGTGATGCAGGTGACAATGTGATTGTGATTTATGATGCATGCATATGGAATATGGTATGATGGTTGATGATGTATGGATGATGAATGATGTAAGGATTATTGATTGCATTGAAATGGTTAATTATCTATGTATGATATGACATGAAAATATGTAATGGATGCAATATGCATATATAATCATGTTACAAATAAGATGCCATAGATGTAATGTAATGCAATGTATGTGGAAAAATGAACTAATATAAAATGATAATGAAAATAGACTTAAGATGCTTAGAATAACAAATCTATATTAATCTAAACAACTTAATATGGAAAGGAAAATGGTAATGCAATGAAATGAAATGATATGAAATGAACTTAAGATGCTTAGAATAACAAATCTATATTAATCTAATTAACTTAAGATGATAATGAAAATGATAATGCAATGAAATGAGATGGAATGAAATGAACTTAAGATGCTTAGAATAAAAAATCTATATTAATCTAAACAACTTAAGATGATAATGAAAATGATAATGCAATGGATAATGAGCCTAAATGAATAATGATAGGTATGATAATGTGATGCATAGTGAGATGAATGATGATGGGTGTGATAGTGCACCTGTCAAAACCATCAAAACCCTAATAAGAAGAATGGGTGGGGGAAGAACATTTGCACAACCAAAAATCACTAACCATAGGCTAGAGGAAAATGGATGGGGAGAAATACAATGCAATGAGAGGATAAATGAAATGCAAACCTAATGTCATTTTTCCATATTAGGAGCATTGATTTTGCTATAGCATAGGATATGATACGCCAAGGTATGAAGAACCAAGGCTAATTAGTGTCAAATTCCTAAGACAAACATAAAAAACAAGAAGGCCATAATGGTTTTGGTCAGGCCTGATGGTGGAATAACCACAAGCACAAAGGATGGCCTAGCATAAAACAAGAGCATGGGGGTCTTGGTGGGTACTATGCAAGACAACCAAGAAGACAAGATCACACAAAATCAATATTTTCCCCTATATTTACCAATCAAATCATGCCATGATATGATGGATCATGGTGGCCTTGACGAAGTATAATAAGAAGCTCAAATAATAAACAAAATGCAAGAGCACCAAAATATCAAAAAAAAATTCAAATATCCTTTACCATAGGACCAGTAAGTGGATGGGATTGATGTGGTCTGATTGAGGAAGGATACATCCTACTAAGATCAAAGATGGAGGGTAGATTAGGTGATTGACGTGACTCAGGATACTCAAAATGGTTTGAACCTCATGGTACTAATGGATTTTATTTTTAGGAACTAGCTACATAGGGACACACTTGATGATACGACACAAAACCAAGACACACCCTAAGGACAAACCTAGGGTCTCGGGGGCTCATCGATTGATGGCCTTGCCTACGTGAAAGTGTAGAAATATTGTAGTTTGATAAAAAGGACTTACAACCGACCATAGATAAAAGAAAAAAGAGGACCATGGAGACCCTGATGGATGACAAAGATTGACACAAATGGACAAAAAAATCCTCAAGGGCTGATCAAATGATTGGCCTTGCCTACGTGAAAGTGCAGAGGCATCATAGTTCGACAAAATGGATGAAAGATGACATGGGACCTAGTGATGACTAACACGATGAAATATCTTAGATGAGGATGCAATACTAATGAGACGACACCAATAGACAAGTGACAAAAAGCTCAGATTCAAGATAGAAACTTAGGATTTAGGATAGAAATCAAAATCATCCAATGCTCAATCAAATTATACCAAGCGACGTGTGATAGGAGAGGGATGGAAGGTGGATGTGATAGGATGTGGGGATAGGATATGTTGATTGGGCGGATGGAAATATAAAGAAAAATAGGACGCAAGGTAGATAATGATCAAGCCCTCTATGAATGGTACTTGTTTCCAAGTTTCCACCAAACGTACTTATCTAAGGTGCCACCAAGGGTGGTTTTCACCATAAGACACATTATTTATCTTTACTATTTTTGGATTTTTTACTTTTTTTGGTATTTTTGCAAGTAGGATAACCCAGCTGACTTGGGTATAAAACCATTTCAGATGCATGATGTTGATAGGTTCCTCTAAGGTCCCCCCTCAGGTGTTGCAATTTGATATGCCCTAGAACCATATTTTTTAGTTACAACATATGGGCCAAACCAATTCTCTTCAAAATTTCCTTTCTTTTCACGATCTTGTTGGGTATGTTGATTCTCTTTCAGGACTAGATCACCAATGTTGAATTAGCGGGGGCAAACCTTCTTGTTGTAACTTCTCCTAATATGGTGTTGATATGCTTGGAGATTATTATAGGCCTTAATGTGTTTCTCATCCAGGAGCTCTAGTTGACTTAGGCAAGCAACACGAGCATCTTCATCACTGATCAAATTTTTCATAGATATGTGAAGTGATGGGATCTTGACTTCAATTGGAAATATATCATCTACGCTATAAATGAGGGAATATGGGGTAGCTCCAATGGGGGTGAGAATGGATGTGCGATATGCCCAAAGGGTAGGATTAAGGTTGAGGTGCCAATCTTGACCAGTATTATTGACAACCTTTTTGAGGATTTTGATGAGGGTCTTGTTGGTAGCCTCCGCTTTTCCATTACCTTGAGGGTAATAGGGGTTGACCAACGATGTTGGATATGGTATGTCTCAAAAAGGTGTCTCATGTACTAGTTTTTGAAGGGCTTATCGTTATCGGTAATGATAGTGGAGAGGATACCATATCTATAGAGAATATGGTAAAGGATGAATCTGGAGATCTAAATACAGTGATTTGGGAGAGTGGAATTGCTTCCACCCACTTAGTCAAGTATTCAGTGGAAATTATTATGAAGGTATGGCCATCATATGATGGGAGATAAATTTTTCCAATTAAGTTGAAACCTCGTTGTGAAAAGGGCCATGGTGCAATGATGGGCTAAAAATCTTGTGTAGGAGCATGAATTAAGTCTACATATTGTTGACATGGTACACATTTCTTCACAAACTCACAAGTGTCATGCTCCATAGCGGGCCAATAATATCCTTCTCTAAGAAATTTCTTTGCTAAGGCCATCCCATTAGAATGAGATCTACAAACACCACTATGCACTTCATTTAATGCAACATGAAATTTCAATTCGTTTAGACACCAAAGGAGAGTGCCACCATACCCTCTACGATAAATTGTATCTCCCACGATTGTGTAATGGGATGAGTGTTGAATGGAGGATTTTCATTGATTACAGGTAAGGTCGGGTGGTAGGATGTTGTCATGTAAATAGGCATAACTATTGTGATACCAAGGTGACTAGGGACCCACAATGTTGCACACCATTTCATTGTCTAGCATATTGTACGCTGGGATTAATAGTTGCTTGATGAACTCAAAATCCATTTGGTCTTTAGGCATGTCAATGAGAACTAATTATAGACATAGCATCAAATGCCTTGTTCTACACTCTAGGAATATGCTCAAACTGGATGTGGGTGAAATACTTCTTGAAGTCATCCACCATACGCTTATAAGGAAGGAGCTTATCATCCTTGGTTTGGAACTCATCATTGACATGTTTGATTATGAGTTGAGAATCACCAAAGACACATAGATGAGTGATATTCCATTAGGTTGTGATTCATAGGCCAATGATTAGAGCTTCATATTCAACAATGTTGTTTGTGCATGGGAATACTAGCCTGAATGACTTCGAAATGTAATCAGCTTGAGGGGTGACAAAGAGGATAC
Source organism: Sequoia sempervirens (assembly GCA_007258455.2). Taxonomy (NCBI): domain Eukaryota; kingdom Viridiplantae; phylum Streptophyta; class Pinopsida; order Cupressales; family Cupressaceae; genus Sequoia; species Sequoia sempervirens. Next base: position 325,286,583 of record VDFB02075321.1, on the reverse strand, counting down.
CTACACCAAATCCATTGTAGTAAATGACCCATCAAAATATAGTGTCCATGTATCCATTTCTGAGTCTGTGAGGACTCCTTCATTAGGAAACTTTGCTACTAATGGATATGCATCTACTAGAGGTGCATCAACCAATTTGTCTTCTATTACTTGCCCCTTGATTGCCTTATGGTCCACATATTCTATGTCAAACTTGATAAGTAGCATAACCCACTTGGCCATATGGCCAATTAATGACGTTCTTGATAATAGATATTTGAATGGGTCAAATTTTGATATTAGCTTGATAGAATGACTAAGCATATAGTGACACAGCTTCTATAAATTGAAAACAACTGTTAAGCAAGCTTTTTCCATGGGTAATAATTAAGCTCATAGCCCACAAGTGTACAAATGATGTAATAGATGGCACGTTCTTTAGAAAACTCATCATGTTGGGATAACAATTCCCCTAGTACAACTAATGTGGCTGAAATATATAGCAGTAGTGACTTACCTAGAATAGGAGGCATTAAAATGGGAAGATTGGCTAGGTACTCCTTGATCTTGTTGAAACATTGTTGACACTTTGGATCCCATTTCAAATTTATGTCCTTATGCAAGAGGTGTGTAAATGACTGGCATTTATCAACAAGTTGGGTGATGAAGTGTTTGATAGACTGTAATTTTCCTTGCAAACTTCTTAACTGCTTGAGATTTATGGGAGGGGGCATTTCCATTATAGCCTTAACTTTTGTTAGATCCGCTTTGATACCCCTTCTAGATACAATGAAACCTAAAAAATTTCCATACGTGACACCAAACACACAATTCTTTGGATTTAAGCACAACTTATACTGTTCTAACCGCTTAAAGATTTTCCTCAGGATCTTGGGATGATCTTCTCTGGTCTTTGACTTCCCCAATAGGTCATCAACGTAGTATTTCATGATAATGTGGATGAGATCATGAAATATGACAGTCATTTCTTGTTGATAGGTTTCCCCCACATTCTTCAGACCAAATGGCATGACATTGTAACAGAAAGTGCCTCAGGGGGTGTTGAAAGCAGTCTTGTGTTTATCTTCAAGTGCAATTCTAATATGATTATAGCTAGAAAAGCCATCCATGAGGGATAGCATAGCATGTCCTGTTGTGAAATCTACCAACATGTCAATATTAGGAAGTGAGAAATCATCTTTCAAGAAAGATTTATTAAGATCCCAGAAATCTGTATAGATTCTAATGTTCCCATTAGGTTTTTCCACATGTAATATATTAGATATCCAATTGAAGTAATCAATAGGTCTGATGAATCTAGCCTCTAATAGTTTTTCATGTTCTTTCTTAACAAGTAGGGCCACTTGGGGATGAATTTTCCTGAGCTTTTGTTTAACTAGTTTTACATTTGGATGGAAATCAAGATGGTGTACAACTAATGTGGGATCCAATTCTGGAATATCTAAATAATACCAAGCAAAATTAATGATACCTTCTTTTAGCAGGTTGACAATGATGGGATACTCTTCCTCAGATAATGACTTGGCCACATAAGTGATATTGTGTTTGTCTTTTGTGCCTAGATCAACTTCTTGTGTCTCTTCAATAAGGACCGAAGACCATTTAGATAAATGAGCTCTGACAAGGGGAGGATGAACATCCCTATCCTCTAGCGCCTCATCAAGTTTTTCACTAGCGGATACACCCTTTATTTTTACTTTTGATGAGTCAAGAAGTGCCTTGGGGAGGTTTTCACTAGATGACTCTTTCTTGCTTTGTTTCTTTTTTCTTTTTTGGTTAGGGTGTTCATCTTCCCCCAATCCCATAATATGTACATAAGCATCCTCCAAAGGAAAAATTTCTACAGGTGTGCTCCCTCATAGGTCCCAATCAATAAGGTTAGGGTGATGGAGTGAAAGGTTGATGGGAAATATTGAGGTGGAATCGAAGAGGGAAGGGAGATATACATCATCATAAGAGATTATGATTTATTCCTCTTCTTGTATGTCTTCAAGAAAATCATTATCTGAGTTGACATTATTTGAGGTGCTAGTGGATGATGTGGGACCCTTTTGCTTCTTGTCATAGCATAAGCCCAAATGTTTAGGTCACATTGGTGTCTTAATGGGATATAATCTTCCATATTCTGCTACACCAAGACCTCCCCCTTGATAGTTGTATTTTTCTGCTAGCTTTGAAGCATGGGGATAAACCTTTTGGAAATATTCGATGAGGGGAGCTGATGGCTTGGGTTCCTCTCTATAGACCCATTGACTCATGTCTTCATGCATCTGATCCTGTAAAGTTCCCAGAGCTTGAAAGGTGGTAGAACCCATATTTTTAGAGTTGATGGTTTTGGTCTTCATTTCATCCTTCGATGCAAACTAAGATGGTTCACCATAGGTGCGGGGAGAAGGAGGAATTGTTGCCACATTAAGAACTATACGCATCTCATATTCTTTGTAGCCTTTTTCAATGATTTGGACTTTGGTGATGGTGGAATCAAAGGTAGTGGATGGAGTGGATGATATGTTAGATGATGGATTGGAAGATGGAATGGTTGAGGGAATGTATGACGATGCCTGGGGAGATTCCACTTCAACTCCTAGATAACATCGTGAGTGTGAGAAAGAAGCTTTTAGAGCATGACAGTACTCTAACAGCTGGGGGTCTGCATGGATAGTTATTTTGACCACATTATATGGGAACTTCAGGCATTGATGATAGGTAGATGGAATAACCTCAATGGAATGGATCCATGGTAGGCCAAGGAGAATATTGTATGGAAAGTCTAGATCAAGGACGTGGCATGTAGTGTATTGCACAGTGGGGCCAACTTAGATAGGAAGGAAAATAATACCCTTTGAGTCCCTTTTTGAATTGTCATAGGCTTTAATTGTAATAGTTTGACTATCTAGGTTAGCATGAGTATAACCTACCTATTTTATAAACTTTAATGTACATAGATTGAGGGTAGAGCCATTATCTACCAAGAACTATTTTACCATATGGTGAGTGACCAGGACCTCGATGTGTAAGTAATAGTTATGGGATGAATCGATTGGTGGCATGTTGTTTTAGCTAAATCCTAGCTAATAGGTGAATGACAAATTTCCTACTAGGGCTTGGAACTAGGTAGGATCAATTTCATTTGGCACGTGTGTATCCTGCAAAGCTTTGGTAAGGATTTCTTGATGCACTAGGGAGGACCTTAGCAAATCCATAATGGATATTTGAGTAGGATTCTTACCAAGATGATCAAGGATATTATATTGTGAGCTCACAAAAGCTGGTTGAGATGAAGTGGAAGGCCCAAGAACTAATATGTGGGTGTGGCATGTAGTAACAACACATTGAAGGTCCTTGCCTTTGAAATGGATCATAGAGACATGGGGCTCTCCTTGGGTGATTCACGTAATGATGTTCTCATATTTGTATGGCACATTTTATAGCTGATATTATTAGTGCTATTATTTTGGTTGTTATTGCTAGGCCCAAGGTTTGTGTTTGAGGTACTAGGACCCTGATTATGCTTAGGGAAGTTATTTTGATATATTTGTAATTGAGCATTTGATGAAGTGGCATGGTTTTCATCCACCACGACGTTGCCTTGATCTATAAGATCTTGGATGTAACCTTTAAGTCCTTGGCACTTATTAGTGGGGTGACCTTTGATCTTGTGATAACCACAATACTCGTTCTCTCTATACCGGGCAGGTTTGGGCTTGGATTCATCAAAATAATTTGTCACAAGATAAGTAAACGCATAGTTTTCTTGGAGCAATCTTTTGAAAATGGTATCCAAGGACTCTCCCAAAGGAGTAAATTTACGTTTATTATTCCCTTGATTATATTGACTAGACTAATGAAGGGGTGCACCTTGTGGCATAGATATGACATTGGAAATTGATTGTGGATTGGGGACATACTACAATCTTTGCAAGGTGCTAGCTACTTGGATGTGCTTAGTGTCGGTGACACTATAATTAACAGCATTCTTTTTCTTGTTCTAGTAGCAATATTTATCTCTAGACGATCTATCCTTATCTTGATTAAAGATTTTGATTTGACCTTTAGCAATAAGGGCCCTCTCAATGGTATTACCTTTCTCAATGACCTCTGCAAAGGTGGTAACACAATGAAGATGCAGGTTATGGGCCAGTTCAGAGTGAGTGTTTGCAAAAAAGATGGTTACTAACTCTTTCTCATGAAGACTAGATTCTAGTCTACTAGCAAGGGCCCGCCACCTCTATAGGTAGCTTGCAAATGTTTCTCCCTCATGTTGCTTATCTTTTAGGAGATCTAAAGTATCAATGTCCTTCTCAAGATTGAAGAAGTGTGTAAAACCTTTTGTAACAATTCAACAAAGGAATAAATTGACCCCTTTTGGAGATCCTTGAACCAATCTAGGGTTTGTTCCATCAAAATTATAGGGAACAACCTAAGGAGATAGTTATCATTGTGCAAGACTTCCTAGAAATATGTGTAAAATTCTTGCAAGTGGTTTCTTGGATCACCCCTTCCCTTATATTTATCAAATTTTGACATTTCGAAGTGTTTAGGAAAGGGGACGAGTGAGATAGATGCATCAAATGGATAAGGACAAATGTATTCAAATTTGAAGGACTTCTTGGATGTACCAGCTTGCAAGTCTTTTAATGTAGCTTTTATCTCTTCCCACTCTTTATTGACTAGTGTTGGTGGGGGAGGATTAGTTAGATTGGACTAATCATAAGGGACACATTGTTGATATGATGAGAGTGGAGGTGGAGGTGGATGTGAAGAGATTTGTTGGTATGTGGATAAAGGATTAGTGTAAGTTTGTTGATATGGTGGTGGGGTTTGGTAATATGAGGAGGAGGTACCCTATTGATATGTTGGTGGTTACTGGGAGTAAAATGGATTGGATTGGTAGTTATAGGTTGGCTATTTTTGGGAAGCGTATTGAGATTTTTTTGGGTTGGATTGTTGATAATAAGTGTTTTGTTGTGACCGCAGGGGATTAGTGTAAGATAGTTGTTGTTGGGATTGTTGTGGATTATAGTAATAGTAATTGGGGTTTGGATTGGTTGTAGTGGATTGCTGGTAATAAAAGTACTTTGGGGTGATATTGGTATTGGGCAACAGGGTTACCTTGGGTTTGTTGCAGAGGTTGTTTTGTTTGTGACGGGATTTGGGACTGATGGGGAGGTTGTGATAAATTTCCTTGAGGTTGATGTGGTGGTTGTTTTCACTTTCTTGTAGATGTCATTTTGGGAGAAAAATATGAATTCTTCATGTGTGGGTTGAAATGGTCTTTTGAATTTTGTCAATATGAAAGACAATTTGTTATGATTTTTTTCCAGTCTCATGAGCTTCTATCATCGCCACCTTTGTGTTGAATCATGTTGCATGAAATTGGTGTCATTCTACATGCCAAAACTATAGGATTTCTGAAGGTTGGATACTCTGTAAATAGTTGCACAAACTCACTTGAAACACATTCTTGAGTGATCATTATTTGTAATCATTCATAATCATTCTCATTTTTGTATTCTTGTGTGAGGGTGATCCCACAAAGCTAGTTTACAATTTTTGGGAGATTCTGATTTTTCTTGAAATCACATATTTTTAGAAAATATAATGATTTAAGCCTTAAAAAGTTCCATTTAAAGCATTCCAATTGAAGAGAGTTTGATCAAACTACCTTAGATCAAGCCCCCTTGGACAGAACCCCGCTAGTTTTAAACCATACCTATAATGAAGTCTCCTTTACACCTATCAAAATGCTGATAAAAAAAACACTTTTGATTTACCTTTTGGGGGATCAAATGAATTCATTTAAAATTTATTTTTTGTAAGTATGTAGTCCTTATTATAAGCTTCCTAAAAGTATAAATTTAAAATATGTTTAATTTTATTATTATATTTATTTTTATTTCTTGTGAATTTAGGTTTTCACCAAAAATCAAGCTCTTTATTCGCACATGTGGAAAAATAGAAGATTATCAAAAAAATTGAAAAATATGAGTGCACCAAATATTGAAGTCCTTCATCCAACAAAATAAAAATTTCAATTTCAATACATACAAAATATGTTACAAGTTATATGGTCGCTATATCGAATTGTAATTGGTTTGACTTTGAAACTTGATTAAGAAAAAATATTCAATAAAAACTATATAACCAAGTGGAAGTACTAGATATTAGAGTTAAAAATCTAAATTTTAAATAATTATAATTTTATTCTTCATGGAAAAAAAGTTACGCATTATACGGTGAGCATCACTTTTTTTAAATGTTGTTTTCTGAAAGAAAAAAAACTAGTTTTCGAGGGAGATGGAAAAAGAAGTGCAATATGATTCCAAAAATTTTGAAAAAAATATATTTAGAATCTATAGACAAAATTTCATAAAACTCTAGTTTGCATCATCTTCAAATTCCTCACGGTTTTTCCGCTATAGGTGCCCGAAAGTGAAGATTCAGTTTTAAAAAATTATTTCAGTGTCCAGTTTGGCCAAAAATTGTAAACCACTATTGTGAGAGCACCCGTGACCATTATTTCCATCCTCCCATTTTCACTTGAGAGAGATGTATCATACCAAGAGTATACATCCTTAGCTGCTTATCATATCTGAGTTTTACCAGTTATTATCATCTAATTTATGAGTGAGAAAAGAGAGATTTTGTGAGGAAGAATTGTCTAAATATTTGAGAGTAGTGTGCTATCAACGAGAGAGAGAGAGAGAGAGAGAGAGAGAGAGAGAGAGAGAGAGAGAGAGAGAGAGAGATAAAGTTGTGTTGGGAAGATAAATTAAGCTAAACTACTATTGTTGGAGAAGGATGCACTGTCATCATTATCTGGGATAAGCTATAACAGGCATGGGGTTTCTTCTTATTATTATTTACAAAGAATTATTGTGTTTTCTATATTGCATGAAATGTCTTTTATGCTTGTGCAATAGAAGTAATTATGGTTTTCTTCTAAAAAATGGAAATGAAGCCGTCTAACTATATTTATACTTTGATTGTAAGATCTCCATAATAGGAGAATTATACTTGTATTAGTTATTATTTACTAGGATTGATTGGATGCAAGAGTCATTTGAGGTACACCCAACTAAGTTATTAAGTTAACTAGGAAAGCTTGTGTTACTCCTAGGATAGTTAATCCAGCATGGGAGGGAGCTTGTGTGCTTGTTAATTAGATTCATTTCAAGTAGAATAGTATGTTGTAAGGGTAACATATTATCCATTAAAAGACAATACCTATGCATAGTGTAAGATAACCTTAAGTCAAATCGGCCCTAAGTAGTGTATGTGATAGATGACTCTCAGTCGTTTACTGAATATAACACTTTGACCAAAGTAGTGCAATGTCTGAGACTCCACTAAAGATTGTGTGACTATTGAGACTATTCAAGATTGTGGGATTAGAAGTTCTAGTTATGTAGGACACAACACTATGCTAAGTTGGTTGTCATTATCAGTTACTCTACCAATACCTTCATCGAAGGGAAGGGCCATCTATCAAATGATAGATGTGTGGGGAACTACATTAAGAGTTTGTGGTTAGTAAAAAAGAAACTGAGTAATGCTTCTCCTCCACAATAGGTGACAAAAGAACCAAGATTTTAAAGGAAAGAACTTGGACCTTCTTACTACTATTTGTTCAAAAGCTCCATGAGCTATGTATGTATTTGTATGCTTTCTTACATTTATGTATATTTGAAATGAAAATGAATTCATATCGTAATATGATATGCATCTTGTTTGGAAACTATCAATAAAAGAAAAGAAACATTTTATTGCAATATTTTTGTTACTTGTTTATTTACTCATTTGGTGTAAAATATGATTTTTTTACATTATGGAAGAGTTAGTAAGTTACATGTGGTATCAGAGCTACCAAGCTTAACTCTAGAACCTATGAGCTCATCATTTTTCCATCCAACATTATCTAAAGTTGTGAAAATTCTTGTGTCATGATGGTGCGCCTTAGATTAACAATTTTAAAGTCAGTAATCAAAAATGAGTGTTACCTCAAGGACAAGAAGGAAAAAGAAGCCATCATTAGAACCATAGAAGGAACCAACTATGATAATGCTATTGGGTTGAGTGACATAAAAAAAATTAGTCACACACTTTCTCGAATTAGTGATGTGAAGAGGAAAATGAAGATGAAGGCTATGTACAATTACCTACCAACCATCTCACCAGAAAAGTCTGAATCATTACCACTTTCAAGGGACATGCCTTCATAAGAAAGTTTTAGTCCTACATTCATCTTTAGAAATCCTAGGGTTCTACCATTGGCTGAAGTAATATCAATTTCTTCGAGTAAAGAGTCTGAGGGATATGTACCAAGGACACCGCCATAAGAGAAATGGTCTCATGAACAAATGTCAGCAAAAAATATAAACTACATTTTTTATGACCACCATATTGAAATTACTTCTTGTAACTATGTATTGGATGATAAATCTGAGGGTTATTGTACTTTTTGGGATAGGTACGAATAGATGAGAGATAAATAGAAAGATAGGGAACAACAATTTTCTTAGTATGTAGGCTATACTCCTTTAAGTTATGTGTTTGAGAGTGAATCTGAAGGATACTCTCCACTTGACTATCTGAATAGTTGTTCCATGTAATTGAAAGGATATTGAAATCCCCATGAAATGAATAAAATTATGTGTTAATCAAATAAGTGTATGCTCAATCTTTTATGGAATACTTGTGTACATGTGAATGTTTACTTTTATGTTTTCCATAAGACAATTGATAACATAATTAGGCTAACATGGATAAAACATTCAGGTAAAAATTAATCACATGCGCATGGTGAATAAATATGTGAGGACACAAACTAATCCTAGTGCAAGTTAGGAGGATGGACAAGGAACCACTAGAGTAGAGGCTAGGCTTGACCAAATCTTGGGAGGACTAGCTAATCTTGAACAAGAAATAGTTAAGGATATGATAGAAAGGGAAGTACCCGTTAATGAACAAAAGGGAGAAAATTATTCCCATGGGAAAGGTGAAAACCATAACCATGAGAAAGAAAAATCACCTACACCATCTATCAAAAGGAATAAGAAGATTGTGTCTTTTGAACTGTCAAGGGACATGAAGAAGATAGTTCCACCTAAGTTTGATGGTAGTGTTGGGGGTGATTTTGAAAGTCGAGGTTGAAGTATGGCTTGTTCAAATGGAAAATTATTTTGAAATACGAAACTATGATGAGGTTACTAGAGCGGTGTGGGGTGCATATCAGTTAGCGGGCAAAGCCCCTAATTGGTGGATGAACAAGAAGTTGGAGCTTAACATTAACTCATGGAAATTAACTCGGGGAGAATTTGGGGAGATTTTTTCACAAAATATGGTTACCGTAGCTTTCTATGACCATAAACTATAGGATTTCCAAGATTTGAGGCAAGGTAACATGATGGTTAACGAATACTAGGAGAAGTTCACCTCACTTCTACGCTATGTCCCCATATACCATAAGGATGAATGTTTCCACATTAGGAAATTTATTTTGGGACTCAACAATCGGATTAGAGGGGAAGTGGATGTGCATGGTCCAACAATAATGGATCTTATATATGAAAAAAAATTAAGTAGGAACAAAAGCTTAAGGTTGATTCCACTCGACAAGAAAGAAAAGAGAAAAAGAAGGATGTGGAAGTTCCTAATAAGATAACTCCTAAGAAGGAGGAATTTGTGCAAAATAATGCAAAGCAAAAAGGGAAAAGAGTCTACTATAATGGAAAAGAGTTTAGGAGAGATTGGAAGAGAAATGATTCTAGCATGGGTAGTACCAGCAAGGCTAATGAAAGTACCAATAAGTCTGGTGAAATCATAGGGAAAAGAGGGCCACCTACAAGATGTTTTATATGGAGAGAGGATCACTATGCAATGGAATGTCCCAATAAAAATTTTGGTTCACAACCATATGGTAATTCATTGCCCACTCAACAGGCCATGTTTCAACAAAGGATATATGTTATTGTAGATGATCGATCGGAAGATTACCAAGTAACACTAGTCGAAACACCAGGTATTTTGTTTGGATTACCTATTTTTGTTCTTATTGATACTGGTGCAACTAAAAATTTCATTTCACCTAGAATAGATAAATAATTATCTAGGAAGGCGAGACACATGACAATGTCTTGGAATGTAGAGTATGCAAACCAAACAAGAGAAAAGGTGGATCAATGTTTATTCGAGGCTAGGAAAGAACTACCTAGTTTTACTACTAAAGTTAACCTTTATGTCACACCTCTAGGATCATATGATGTTATCCTAGGAATGAATTGGTTGTGGAAGCATAGGGCTATAGTGGACTACCATGCTAAGACTATAGAATGCCTAGATTATTTTGGGAATCAAGTTAAAATCCAAGGAATACCTAGAGAGGTAAGAATTTGATAAATTATGACAATGCAACTTATAAGAGCTAAGAAGAAAGGGTGTAAACTCTTTGTCATAAAGATTGAAGAACTTGGGAAGGATAGTGACAGTTCTGAGTACTAGAGTTTGCAAGAATCAGAAGATGGAGAAATAGATGAAACTAGGAAATCAAATATGGATAAGTACCCAATTTTGAGGGAATTTTTGGAATTGTTTCCAGAAGAGTTACTAGGATTACCTCTAAAAAGAGTATTTAATTTCTCTATTTATATAGTTCCTGGATCAAAACCTATATCCAAGGTACCCTATAGGATGACAACCACTAAACTTATGAAACTTAAGACACAATTGGATGATTTTTTATCGAAAGGACTGATAAGACCAAGTGTTTCACCTTAGGGAGCACCAGTTATCTTTGTTAAGAAGAAGGATGGAACATTGTGTTTGTGCATTGACTATCATATGCTTAACAAAGCTATGGCTAAGAACAAGTATCTGTTGCCACACTTTGATGATATTTTTTATCAAATGAGAGGTGTCATTGTATTCTCTAAAATAGATTTGAGATTTGGATATCACCAATTGAGGTTTAAAGATGAAGATATCTTTAAAACTGCATTTAGAACTCGATATGGGCACTATGAGTTCATTGTTTCACCTTTTGGTTTAACAAATGCACTAGCAGCATTCATGAACCTAATTAATAGTGTGTTTAGGATTAGCTTGACAAATTTGTACTAGTTTTTCTAGATGTCATCTTGATTTATTCTAGAAACAAGGAAGAACATTTCAAGCATTTAGAAATGGTCCTACAACATTTGAGAGAGCATAGGTTGTATGGTAAACTTTCCAAGTGTTCATTCTTCAAAGAGAGGGTACATTATTTGGGTCATGTGATTTCAGCAGAAGTAATTACAATAGATCTAGCAAAGATCAAAGCAATAATTGAGTGGCCTATACCGAAAAATGTGTTGGAGGTAAGAAGTTTCATGGGCTTGGTAGGATATTACAAGAAGTTTGTCGCAAAATTTTCTAAGATTGTTTTTCCAATTACTTATTTGCAAAAGAAAGGAAATAGATTCAAATGGAATGAGAAGTGTCAAGAAGCCTTTGACCTACTCAAAGAAAAACTAACTACTACACCGATATTAAAAATACCGAATCCTGAAGGTGGCATTACAGTTATCAACGATGCATGCGGAGAAGGGTTAGGAGGTGTACTGATGCAAGATGTGCAAGTAATTGCTTATGAGTCTAGAAAGTTGAAATCATATGAAATGAATTATGCATTGTATTATTTAGAATTGGAACTTATAGTTCATGCATTGGAAATGTGGAGGCACTATTTTCTTAGAAAACCCTTTGAGTTGAAAACTGACCATAATGGGTTAAAGAACCTTTTTACTCAACCTAATCTGAATGTCAGACAAAGAAGATGGTTAGAGTTAATAGATGACTATGATTTTAATATTAGTTAGATTAAGGGGAAAGAGAATCGAGTCACCGATGCATTAAGTCAAAGACATCACATTGCTTCCATAGTAGCAACTCAAACTGATTTCAAAGGGAAAGTTCTCCAAAAGTGCAAGGAGGATGAGTATTAGTTACAAGTTAAGCAAGCACTCATGGATAATCCTCAAGATTCTAGGTATGAAGGTTTTCAAATTGAACCTAATGGATTACTTAGATACAAGGGTAGAATGTATGTACCTGATGTAAAGGAATTGATAAATTTGGTATGGAAGGAAATACACGAAGCACCATATTCCAAACATCCAAGAGTGACGAAAATGATGGTTGATCTAAAACCATTATACTTCTGGAAGGGAATGAAAGGAGATGTCGCTAGTTTTGTGGCTAGGTGTCTTGAGTGTCAAAGGGTGAAAGTTGAGCATCATCATCCTGTAGGCTTGTTGTACCCACACGACATACTAGAAAGGAAATGACAAGTTATAAGTATGGATTTTGTGCAAGGATTTCCTATGTCAAGAAATAAGCACAATGTTATATTGGTGGTAGTTGATAAGCTTACAAAAGTGGCACATTTTATACCAGGGAACCTGACTAATGGAGCACCTATCATAGCAAGAAAATTTGTGTAGGAAGTATTTAGATTGCATGGGATTCCTAAAAAGATTATTTCAAATAGGGATGCACGAATCACTTCTAGGTTTTGGCAAACATTGTTCTCTGCATTGGGAACTCAGTTAAATATTAGCTCGACATATCATCTAAAAATGGATGGGAAAATGGAAAGGGTAAAGCAAGTATTGGAAGACCTACTTAGGATGCATTGCATGGATCAGCAGTACAAGTGGGAAGATTCTTTACCCTTAGTCGAATTTGCTTACAATAACTCATATCATTCTGCAATTAGGATGGCTCCTTTCGAAGCCTTGTATGGTCGAAAGTGTCAAACTCTTATAAGTTGGGATAAAACTGAGGATCAAGTAAGTCTTGGACCAGAAATATTGGTTGAAATGGATGAACAAGTTAAGATTATTAAGCAAAGGTTAGCAGAAGCTAGCAATCGACAAAAAATTTACGCAGATGCTAAGAGAATGCCCCATAATTTTGCCTAAGGTGAAAAAGTACTTTTGAGAGTGAAACCTCACAAAAGCTCCATTAAATTTGGAGTATTCTAAGTTAGCCCCACATTATGTCCAGCTCTTGCCATAATGCATAACATGTCTTCCATGTGTCTTACCTTAAAAATTTTATACCAAGAGATAATCATGTAATTAATTGGACTCCTTTACAAGTAAAGGACCCTAGAGTAGTAGCTCTCAAGCCCATCAAGGTGCTAGGGACACGTAAGCTACGCTTGCATAACAGAGAGGTCTTGTAGTGCAAATTCCAATGGGACTAGTACACAGAAGGCTCAGCTACTTGGGAGGACTATGCGAAAATTCAGCAAAAATTGCTTGACATTCTTGATGCTTTTGAGAATGTATAATAATGTAATGTTAGAATGTTATGCTTTGAATAATACCTTAGATCATTGGGGACGATGATTCTTAAGGGGGGAGTATGGTACACCCCAATTGTATAGTTACTATTTACTATTATAGCATAGGGTAAAAATGGATGTAATGAATATTTTGGAGGTAAATAAAATATGCTTGTACCTTGTTGTCAATATGAATGTTTTCACATTTGATGATTGTCTCATTGGATGTTACTTTAGTTGATGTTATTCATGGTGAAATAATGCATTTATGTGAATGAAAGGCTATTGAAATGTAATTATTCGAACTTTGGATATTTTTATGTATGTTGCATATGTTATGAACATTTGACTGTCGTGAGCATGTGTCAATGGATGCAGGTATGTGTTCCATTCCTCCAAGCGGAGGGGAAGTATCACTCGGGAGAAGATCTTGGTCGGGTAACTAGTAAAAGTAAACTATCTGAGCATACACACACCACATTAGAGTGATTGAACTGAGTCAATTTGTGGGTTATAGGTAAGTCATCCATAGCTTGTATGTTTGCATTAGGAGTCTTATTTACTTCTACATACTTTTGTGGGTGATGTTTATCTATTTGGTTTTTGAGATCTTTCTTGGGTTATTACAATTATATGGATAAGTGGGATGTAGATGGAAGTATGTTTATATGTATGCACATGTGTGTCAATGGGATCTAACGACATGTATATACATATGTATAAATATACCACACACACACATCTATTGATATGATGGTAACGTAAATGGATGTAAGTGAATCATATATGAACATATATATATAGTATATACACGTATCCATATGTATATGCATATCGACACAAGCGTACATTAGCAAATGGACATGCTCATACGGATGCATCAATATGGTATACCTACATATACATGTACATAGAGGTATGTAAATTTATACATACATATATATATATATGCATACATCCTATATAATGTGTTTATTATAATTATTTTTCCTGACACTTATATATATATATATATATATATATATATATATATATATATATATATATATATATATATATATATATATATATATATATATATATATATATATATTATGTATGTCTAGCTTTATGATATATATATTTATATTTATATGTAAATATATATTAAAATATTACATATATACATATATATATGTATGTATATGATATATATACAATATATATATATAATAATATATACTTTACATGTTTTTATACATTTGGAATTAAACTTAGTTTTGATTTAATAAGTCAATTTATTGAAGACTTCTTTTGATGTTATAAATCCATGGCTAAAATATGTCAATATTGGACATTATTATGGAAGTTGACTTTGGATCATACATGGCACTGTGCAAAGAGCCACGTATCACCTGCCAAAAATACGCATGAATGAGGCATAGCAATAGATCTAAACTTTCCTGGCTTTGACTTGGTCGATATGAGAAATGAAGAAAACATGGACTAAGCCCAACGTATTTATTTCCTTTAGTCAACTCAACCCATAAAACAGTCGATTCAGGTTATGTGTGCTAAATTATCATTGACATATTCTTCTCATCTGAGAATTGTGACAACTTACTAGTTTTGGTGCCACCTCTGTTTTTACTTTCTTGTAGATATCATTTTGGAAGAAAAATATGAATTCTCCATGTGTGGGTTGAAATGGTATTTTGAATGTTGTCAATATGAAAGTTGATTTGTCATTATTTTTGTTGAGTTTGAGCTTCTATCATCGCCACCTTTGTGTTGAATCATGTTGCATGAAATTGGTGTCATTCTACATGCCAAAACTATAGGATTTCTAAAGGTTAGATGCTCTATAAATAGTCGCACCAACTCACTTGAAATGCATTCTTATTCTTACCCATTCTTGAGTGATCATTATTTGTAATCATTCATAATAATTCTCATTTATGTATTCTTGTGTGACCATTATTTCCATTCTCCCATTTTCACTTGAGAGAGACGTATCATACCAAGAGTATATGTCCTTAGTTGTTTATCATATCTGAGTTTTACCAGTTATTATCATCTTATTTATGAGTGAGAAAAGAGTGATATTTTGCAAGGAAGAGTTTTCTAAATATTTGAGAGTAGTGTGCTATCAATGAGAGAGAGAGAGAAAGTTGTGTTGGGAAGCAGAATTAAATTGAACTATTATTGTTAGATAAGGTTGCACTCTCATCACTATTTGGGATAAACTATAATAGGCATGGGGTTTCTTATTATTATTATTTGCAAGGAATTATTATGTTTTCTATACTACATGAAATGTCTTTTCTTCTTGTGCAATAGAAGTAATTGTGATTGTCTTCTGAAAAAGGGAAATGAAGCCTTCTAGTTGTATTTATATTGTGATTGTAAGATCTTCATAATAGGAGAATGATGCATGTATTAGTTATTATTTACTATGCTTGATTAGATGCAAGAGTCACTTGAGGTACACTTGGAGCTAAGTTATTAAGTTAACAAGGAAAGTTTGTGTTACTTCTAGGATAGTTAATCCAGTATGGGAGGGAGCTTGTGTACTTACTTGTTAATTAGATTCATTTCAAGTAGAATAGTATGGTGTAGGTTAGTCTGGGGTGACAGATTATCCATTGAAGGACAATACCTATGCGTAGTATAAGATAGCCTTAAGTCAAATCGTCCCTGAGTAGTGTATGTGATAGATGACTCTCAGTCGTTTACTGAATATAACACTTTGACCAAAGTAGTGCAATGTTCGAGACTCCACTAAAGATTGTGTGACTATTGAGACTACAATGTCAGTTCACCGTGATCCATTATTACATGCTAGTTCAAGATTGTGCGATTACAATTTCTAGTTATGTAGGATACAACACTATGCTTGAAGTTGGTTGTCATTATCGGTTACTCTACCAATCTCTTAGTCAAAGGGAAGGGCCATCTATCGAATGATAGATGTGTGGGGGACCACATTAAGATTTTGTGGTTGGCGGAAAAGCGTCTAAGTGATGCTTCTCCACAGTTGGTGTTAGAAGAACCAAGATTTGAAAGGAAAGAACCTGGACCTTCTTACTACTATTTGTTCAAAAGCTCCATGAGCTATGTATGTATTTGTATGCTTTCTTACATTGATGTATATTTTAAATGAAAAGGAATTCATGTTGTAATATGATATGCATCTTGTTTGGAAATTATCAATAAAAGAAAAGAAAAAATTTATTGCAATAGTTTTGTTACTTGTTTATTTACTCATTTGGTGTAAAATAATAATTGTTTACTTTATGGAAGGGTTAGTACATTACAGGTTGATGTTGAGTGTGAATGGATGTGGTGGTAAATTCTATGTGTGTGTGTGGCTAGGAGGCATGTGAGGAGGTGGAGCAGCAAAAGGATTATATGCATTGCCCCAAGTATTCCCTGATAACTGACCTAGTTGATTCAGTGGGAGAGGCGGTGCAGATGGTATAGGGGTTTACCTTGTGGTATGTTTATACCCTGAGGATTGGGAGGACCTTGAGGATCACTAGGATGAGGAGGATTGTTAGGGTCAGGGCCCTGGGGATTGTTAGGATTAGTCACCATACCCATAATTGAAATCAGGACATGAGTGGGTGGAACCTAATAAAATCTCATTTGATACCATGTGTCCTGTGGTGTAACCTGGGGAACTTGTGGGACCGAGAAACCTAGATTAGTTTAAGAATTTTGCAGATCTTGTAATGGAGGGGTGTGATGTTGACATATTGAGACATATCAAATCCTTATGGGGGCTTGATACCCTTCATGAGTAATGAGGCAAGGATCCTATCACCACGCTCATCAAAAAGGTGATATGTCATCTACAGGTTAGTGGGATTGCTAAGATATTCATCTATAGTAAGCCCAAGTTGGTTAACCATGCTTTCTTCTAGGGGGATTATGTGTGAATCTTAGTATTGGATTGCGATGAGCCTCCATTGGTGGGTTGATTCAGAGGATACTGAGGCTGAGCACCTTGGGACTATTGTTGTTCCATGAGTTTCTTTACCTGTGATCGAGTAACAAGCATGAAAGTGCAAGTGACCTAAAGACTAAGAAGACACTAAGCCCTAGGATATGCTTAAGGGATAATGATCTAGATGATGGATTAAATTTTTTCTAGGATGATGGAATATTTGATTGATTGATTGATAAGATGATTTGGATAATTGATTAGATTGGATGAGATGGTCTTGCTTGGTTGGATTGGATTGATCGATTAGATTAAACTGATTGGATGATTGATAAGACTCAACTCTGAACTAGATTCCAGAGTTCATCTTGATGATAAGGGATGACGATGATTGGATCAAATGATAAAGGGGATGATTATGGCACAAATTCACCTCTAGATGGAAGTAGATTGATAAGGTCGTGAAGGATTACTGACTCGGGACAAATGACAATCCTAAGTAAGAGTGGATGATAATGATCAAGGTTAGTTACCTAACCCTATTGGATAGAAAGCCCCTAAATGATGCCTAAAATGATGATAAATATGCAATCTAAGGATGTCCTAAGATGTACCTATGTGATTTGATTAAGGATTTGATGAATTTTGAAAAATGCAGACTGACTAAAATGAGGATTACGCACTGATGGATGATGATAAAAATTATTCAATCATAGGAATGGACTCGAAAAACAACAAGCTTTCAGTGGCCAAGTGGGTTCACTCTCTAGTTTTTGTATGGAGAATGTATTTGCCTCTGTGTATCACAAGCTTGCCTCTCCCCATAGCAGGATCGCCTATCTAAAAGGTAACAAAATCACCTTTGTGTAACACGAGATTGCCTATATCTTGGATAGTACAATCAAGGTGTATGGGATCACCAAACAGGTCAGCAAGATTGCCTAAATAGGATTGGTACGAACAAGCAGACATGGGATCACCTTTTGATGAGGGCACAGCCCGAGACTTAGAAAATAACCCACAAACAAGAGAATAATTTTATTATTCAGAAAATGGAGCTTCTTACATGCAGAGGATCTCAAATCCCCAAGTTCTACAACACATGCAAGTTACAGAAAGCTACAAAATAACCCTTTCGCAATATGCAAGCTTGTCCCCAAAAAGTTACCCAAAAATTAGAAACTCGCCCATAAATAGAGCTCCTCTTTAGTTTGGAGCCAAAACAATATTCAAATTTGAGATTAGGCGGTTTGGCACCAAAAATTTACAACATGAAGTTCAAATTTCAAAAGAGCATTTGCAATTGTATCTTCTAGAAAGTGCGCCAACTTCCTGGGGCCATAAGTTTTGATCTGGGACTCCAAGTCACAAACCGTTTGAACCGTTGGAAAGGTCATGAAGTCAATAACACGCTCAAAATCTGCTATGCCAATTTTGGCAAGTTTTGGGGCCGATCCGGGAGCTCTAAGTACCTCAAATCTAACTCAGAAGATTTTTAGATGCAAATATGGGAAACTAAAACCGCAATATCTTTCCACCCAGGAATAGAAAATAAAAACCATAAATTGGGAATTTCATTATGACGAAAAGGGTATCCAAAAATGTAAAAACATCTAAAAACTGTGAAACTTGAAATTTAACTATTTTTTGGTGATGCAAGATTGCCCTTACACCTTGGATGCTCCTGCATCACCTTTGGGGAATGCAATATTTCCTATCAAGGTTTTGGGATCGCCTCTTTCTTGAATTGTACTGATAACTCGTGAAATTTCCTATATGATTAACAAGATTTCCTATCTTCGGATGTACAGACAAGGATGGTACTGACTGAATGTGGGATCACCCCTGCAGACAACAAGTTCGCCTATTCAATGAGGTGTATGGATGGTTGACGAGATTGCCTATTGAAGAAAAATCGGATGCGGGGTCACCTATCTAGGAGACCCTTGAGCGAATTCACCCCTAACAGAAGTGAATTCTCCTAGATGACTTGACTAGACTATGACCTGGATTCGCCCCTTTCAAAGCAGGATCACCTGTCCATAATGCAAGTTTTCCCCTGTGAGTGTTGATGAAGGAAATGAGAGTCTAAATCTAAAGATTTAGATTTGTTCCAACATCAAACAATGGATTATCTGCCACCTACATACACATACAAACAAAATAAACTAACTAAACACACATGCATGCAAATGGATTTCTATATCCTTTTCCCTCCTATCATCCAAGATCCCGTGTTGTTGAATAAATATTCTCTCAGAGCATTATGAATAAGAGACTATGGTGAATGGAGATTAAAAGATTGAATATGAATGATATGAGATAACAAAAGAAAACATGCTAAACTATAATGCTAACATGCAAATAAACTAAGATTAAATGTATACTAGATGCAATGGATTAGCTAAATGCACAATGAGTGGATGTTGAATGATTGAGAAATGAGAGAGGGAAAGGTTTAAATAGATCTCCTCGAGGGTGGATCCAATATTAGATTGAATGTGATATAAATATATGAATGAAATGCATGCAAAATGGTAAATAAATGATAATGGATAAATTATTATGCAAATGGATTTAGTGAAAATGATTATGCAAGTGGTGAAAGTGAAATGGATTAATGATTTTTGCAAAAGAACGAATGGTTGTGGATAAATAATATATTATTTTAATGATTAATGGATAAATAATATTTTAATGATTATAGATTTATAAATGATTTAATGAGAGATAAATATTTATAAAATGGTTATGCATAAAATATGAATATGAAATGAATTGGATATAGACTGGATAATGGTACTAATAATGGATCCACATATTGATAAAACTTTTAATATTATTAGAGGAATTTTTTATGTCTACATTTTTCCCCTCTTTGAGACAATGCATCATGTCGCGTTGTTTCAAAGAAAAATTGATCGATTGATACATGCCCCAGAGATACCCTAATAAGGATAATGATGAATATGATATGCCCCCTTGAGAGATTAATCAAACGAATTATAAGAAGATTGATATCTTTATAGATTACAAGAAAATGATTAGATGATTGATATTGTGTAAGTGATTAAGCAGTTATGTACATTTGATGGAAATGCACAATTGATGGAAATGATCAATATAGTCGGGTTGATGAGTTGATTAAGCTGATTAAGCTAATCAAGCTAATTGAGATTGATGCTAGCACAAAACAATGATTGATTAATAGATTGATTAGGGGGTTATGAGATTTTGAGAAGCAAGTTGAGTGATTTGAGATTTGATTCAAGAGACATACATCAGTTGTATAAAGCAATTGATTGAATTTTTCTACGATAGGGAAGATGAACAAAATGGTGAAGAGAAAATGAGAGGGAAAGACAATGAAAGAAATGATTGATGAAAGGGAGAATGCAAGGTGATGATAATTCTTGTACTTTTTAAGTGCTTATATCATCATAGAGCTTATTATGTTGCAAATTAGTATAAGCGTCTAGATAACATGAACTTCTAGATGACCTAAATATTGTTTGTGTTTTTATTTAGCAATGAAGTATAAGCATCTAGGTATAAGGACCTAAGATGATTTGAATACTTATTACATGGAAGAAACTATCAGACAAGGAATGCTCTCATCCACAGTAGACTCCTAGGTCCTTGATGGTTTTGGATAACCATGTTTTAAGATGAGTCATCCTATGAATAAGAAACAATCCACAGACAACAAACAAGTGAACATGCCCCATCCTCGCCTCTCTAGTCCAAGACATCCTTGAGAAGCTAAAAGACATGCCACCAAAGATAAAATCATAAAATAATCAAAGATCAACAAACAAACATGCATCATGCTTCAATGTAGAACTGATTCTTGTCACAGTTTATGCGGTTGGTTGGATTTGAAAGATGGATTGATATGTATGTTTCAATATTTGTTTGATTGTTAATCATGGAGCGTTTTGATACTATTGAAGTTCAAAGTTGTATGGCAATCTGAAAGTGTCATTTTTTTGGAATTTTTGAGGTTATTCAATTTTTTTGGATTTTTGAAATATTTATTTTTTTTGGATTTCTTTTTGTCAAGACATTTTATGATTTTTATGGATTTTTTCAGGACATTAATTATTTTTTTATGGATTTTTCAGGACATTTTATGATTTTTATTATTTTTTCAGGACATTTTATGATTTTATGGATTTTTTTAGGACATTTTATGATTTTTCAAGACATTTTATGATTTTTATGGATTTTTTTAGGACATTTTATGATTTTTATGGACTTTTTCAGGATATTTTATGATTTTTATGGATTTTTTCAAGACATTTTATGATTTTTATTATTTTTTTAGGATATTTTATGATTTTTCTAGATTTTATAAAGTTTTTGTGACGCAAAGAGACAAATCACAAGCGAGCAGACAAACAAAGAGGGTAGTTTCTCTGACCGCGAGATGTTCAGTATCCCAACCCACAGAGTGAGGGATAGGACCAACCTAGTACGCATGGAAAAGCAAGCAAGTGAGGGGAATATCGAACAATTCACAAGTCATGGTGAGTTTGACAAGGCTATTTTGAAGTGGAGGGTGAATGAAAATGGGATGAAAAGATCAAGTAGAATTCCAAAGGAGAGAAGAGCGAAGCCTCTACACATGGCACCGATTTCTCAATTTTCACCATGGTACTTGCTCAAGGTGCCACTGAAGTGGTTTTCACCATTAAACAAATTGATTTGTCTTTTCTTTTTCTTTTCTTTTTTTAAGATGTTAGCCTGGTGCTCTGAAGCTAGGTATAGAATTGATAAGTGTCAGATCCATAGACTACCTTGATGATGCCCCGATCCTATGAGGATGATTATGTTATATGAAAGGACCCAATCAAGATAAGGAGTACAAATGGAAAGTATGAAGGATGATAGATTTGGTAGATGAAAGAGGATATGGTATGATCCCTAATGCGTACACTATGTGGGACATCAAGCTTCAGACAAAAATGATCTTGGGCGACCGATGAGCTAGAGTACGTGAAGGGGTCGTCGTCAAAGATACATTAAAAGACATCACCAATGGTGTGGTATGGAAAATATGTGAACATGGAGGGGTGGAATGGAATATGTGGTATGAGTGAGAGCGACATGGATAGAGACCTTGGATCAACAAGCCCTTTGTTTGACTTTTTGTCTTGATAGATGCCCCTAGTGATTTTTGATGGAGAGGCATACATGGAGATCAACTTTTGCTTGCTTTCACTTTTGAATTTTATTTTTTATTTGTTTGATAGCTTTTTATTTTGGCTAGGGGACTTGTCTTGATATTCTTCTTTTTTTATTTGTCTAATAGCTTTTTATTTTAGCTAAGGGACTTGTCTTGGTCTTCTTTTATTTTCATTATGTCTCTTGGTTCTTGATCTCCTTTGAAATAAATCTCATTCATTAGAGCTTTTCCTTTCTTTTTTCCTTGAGCTATGACTTGTTGATCCATGTTTATGATGCAAGTGGACGTGAATGAGATGGATGAAATAGGCGAAGTGACGAGAATGTTTAGTGGGTGAATGGGAGTGGCGATGTCATCAATGAGGTCCTTGGGACTATCCTTTTTGGTACGGCTAACGTCAAAGGAAGCTTGCACATCCTTAATGACTTGGAAAGATGGCTTCGTAGAGGCAACAATAGGAGATTCATATCCTAGCCCAAGACAAGTGGGATGGAAGGATGATGGTTTAGAAGATGGAGAAGGATAATCTTGGATATCTTCAGTAAGTTCATGATAAAAAGTGGATTATCATAGATATAATGCTCAAACATGGGATTATTATAGACATGAAAAAGCTTGAGTGGAAGCAGATATGGAAAAGGTAGGTGTATCATCAGGATCCCAAAAGGTTTCAATCCAAGCACGACCATATTTTTGCATTCCTTCTATAGCTATCTTGGTATCCTTGTTGGAAGTCTGACCCTTCTCAGTAATATTTGCAGTTTCTTTTGTTGGTAAATTATACATATGGTATTCTCCACATCCCATATCATGGATTTGGACCTTGGGGTTTGATAGTGCGATAAATGAAGTGGATGCTTTTAAGGATTCAAGATCAACATATGCTTGAGAAGGAGGTGCTTCATGATTGCTAGGGATTGTGATTTCAATTTTAGGGATTAGATTATGGCAATACGACAAAGTGTTTGGATCTCCTTGTATTGTGATTTTGGCACCATTGTGTGGGAATTTAATACACTGATGGTATGTAGAAGGTATTGCTTGCATTTAATGAATCCAAGGTCTTCCAAGGAGGATGTTATAAGTCAAAGGGAGATCAAGGACTTGGAAAACCACATCCTTTACCACAGGGCCAACTCTGATTGGTAGAGTAATTGGTCTTTTAAATGAGCGTTCCTCTTCATCATATGCCTTTATGGTAATATTTTTCCTTGGATCAACTATATTTTTATAGAACCCTAATTTTGTGATCAATTATTGAGTACAAATATTAATACATGCTCCTACATTTATTAGAACCCGCTTGATCTTGACATTATGGACAAGGATGTCAATGTGTAAAGCTACGTTATGTGGTATTCAAAGGGATGAATCATTTTTTCCAATAAAAGTGAGTGTGGGGAGAGGTGATGTGTCCCTCCATAGCTTGGAATTGATCTACATGTAGGTCTATAGGAATTGTAGCAATAGCAAGTGCTTTATCTAGGATAGCTTTATGCTTAAGCGATAGGCGTAGCAGCTCAAGTATAGAAGTTTGCGCAGGTGTTTTTCCTAAATACTTTATGAGGTTATATGGTAAAGCTAGTGCAGTGGGTTTTGAATTAGGACCCCTAAGGGTAATTGTGCCCCTACAGGTAGTAACATTGCAATCAGATTCTTTTCCTTTTATAATGAAAGTGTTCACATGATTATCAACCTCACTAATGTTATTTATGGTATATTCATACTTAGCAGTAGTATAGTTTACACCATCACTAGGTTCAAGAGCCTTTCCTTTATCCTTTTCATGCTTAGGGACAGGGTTTTTAAACATCTTGCAATCGAAATTACCAGAGGGAGTGTGTTCATCAAACGCTATCTTACCGTCATCAATAGGTCTTGTATCAGATGTTGAAGTTTATTGCAACTATTAGTCTTATGTCCTTTGTGTCTATGATATTCACAAAATTTGTCCTCATTCCACCATGGGGGTTTGACCTATGGATTATATTCCTTCATTTTGGGTAGCATTATAATATTGTTTTCAAGAAGTTCTTTTAATGCAGATTCAAGCGATTGTCCCAATGGTGTAAAATTTTGTTTCAAGAAGCTTCTTTGTTTTTGTTTTCCTTTTTCTGAAGATGAACCTTTAAGGTTGTAGATAGGTGATGATGCTTTAGTTGTTTTAACATCAACAACTCTATCATTGACTACATTCTTGTTCTTAACCCAAAAAGGTGTTTCATTACTTGAGCCTAATTTTTTATCTTTCTCATTATTAAGTTTAATAGTTCCATCATCAATGAGATTTTGTTCAATTCAAAATCCCATTTCTATGGATCATCAAAGGAATCCAAGCATTTGAGGTGAATCTCCCTTCCAATTTCTTTGTTCAAATTTGGACAAAAGAGATCAACCAATTATTTGTCTAAAATGGTATAAGGTAATCATTTTTTTAAATGTCTCCATCTTTGTAAAAATGACACAAAAGATTCTCCTTGTTTTTGTTTGGTGTTAAAAAGGTTTTTCATGGTCACTTTAAGGTCATATTTGAAACTATAATTGGAGACAAATTTATCAGCCAATTCTTGAAATGATTTGATGGTCAGGGGTAATCGTGAAAACCATTCCATAACTTCTCCTCCTATACTGTGAGGGAATAATCTCATAAGGTATGTATCCTCAACTACAAATTCCATAGTAGTAGCACAAAATTCTCTTAAGTGGTCTTTAGGATCTCCTTTTCCCTTATATTTATCAAGTTTTGGTATGTTCCAATGACTAGGAAAAGGTGGCATTGGTATGGTCGGATCAAAAGGATAAGGACATATATCTTCAATGGAAAACTTGTGGGGTGATGTTTTAATGTTCTTGAGAGTATCCAATTCTTGTCTAAGTGTTCTAAGTTTGTCCAAAATAGGATTGTCTGTAGGTGCAGGGTTTGTTGTCTTTAAAGATCTCTTGTAATCATGTTGTAGATAAAAGGGTATGTGATCTTTTATTCTTTCATCATTGTTTGTTTTTGGATGTTTAGATTCACTAGATTTAGGTTGGTCATTCATTGTGAGTAATGATGTGTCAAAATCAAGAGGCATTTTGATTCCTTCATTAGCAAGGGCCTTAAAGTATTATTGCAGGTTATGTTTGACTACCTCTATAAGCAATTTAGTGAATCTATGATCCTTAAGTGCTTCTTCTATATTGGATTAGGTTATTTCTTCATCATCAGTTTCATTTGTTTTACTGGTTGCAACACTAATTTGGTCTTCCCCATCAAATTCTCTTCCCCAAGGGTTCCCTTCTTCAAACATTTTTTCTTGTGTTTTAGGGGTCATAGGCGATTGTTCTGATCTTCAATCCAAGACAAGATAATGTATGAGACCTAAGACTAGGATGCAATGAAAATGGATATGATTCTAGGATGAGATGTGAGAATGGTATGGTATGATATGATATGATAAGTATGCAAGAGCTCAAAGGCAACTCTAGGTCTGAAGTTGGTTATGATGCAAGGTTTTACTTGTGCTATGATGGATAGACACAAGGATAAATGATCAAGAGAGAGTATGTAGGAGATGATGAACGCTAAAAGGATTTCCCTACTCAAGGATAATGTTGTGTTCCCTAACTTAAGGGTGATGAACCTCAAGTGATGCGGGTAATAGATAGTGAATGGTTTGATTTCAAGACCTAGGAAGAGTAGCCTAAGTGCAAGCTAAAGGTTTTTTTAAGAAATAATGGATATGCAAGGGTGGAGGATATGCAAAGACTAGGTGGAATGAAAGGATTGAAAGTTCAGAACTAAAGGATGATGGCCCTAAGAGATTTTAGTGATAGGCTCATTTTGGATTGTTTTGTTGTTTTAAATTTTTGGGGTTTGTGGGTTGAGATGTTGCAAATTACTAGGTGTGATGTTTGTTTGAGGTTTATTTTAAATACACACACATAAAACACTTGGAAGACAAAGTGGTTGTTCACAAATAAAGACAATCTTAAGACAAGCACAACCTAGTTATTCAGAAAGGTTTGTATACTTGATATAACCCTTTTAAACACCCCAAGATCAGTGTGAAACACTTCTCTCTTTTGAGAGTAGATAGCTTAGAAGTTTGGTAGCACTAGATCTCCTCCACAACACTCACTTCTTGAGTGCACCAAATTTGAATTCCCCAAAGAGGAATTTGTTATCTCTACTTAAGGGAGTCAGTAGTATCTTTGGGCATGATATTGTACCCTGCACTATACCAAGCAACAGTCGAAAGGCTAGGCTTATAAAAACAAGAGGTTTCTATTAAGGGATTTCGATTCAGGGGATACTATGATAAACTCCCTCAAGAGGCCTCCCAACCCTTAGAACAATGGCTTTTCATATCATAAAGATACTGGGGGAGAGATATCATGTACCACTTCCCGTTGATTGCAATCTTTCCTTGCAACCACAAATTTATATAGCGGTTTGGAAGGACTTGGCTTTAGCTTGTTACTGCTTGGGTCGTTCCCACCTTTCAAAGCAGGGTGGCAGGCCATCTAAGGGATTAAAAACATAAAGAGATGGGTCTGGTTTTCTAATCACTGAGTTTGCACAAGGTGAGAGCATATACCTACCATCTTTATAAGCACAACAAACAGTGATTTATTAATCCCCTAGTTAAATCTATGTGAAAGAAGAAAATTGTTCATTTTAAGCACTAATTGAAATGTGATCTACTCTAAGAAAAAAAATATTTGGTTGTTTTAGAATAATGTCTTAAACACACGAAAAAATTGCAAAACCACCCATTAGTAGTTTTAGTTAATATTCTTCGACAAATGAGGGTTTTATTTTTGAGCCTCAAACAAACAAACTTGCACAAAAAGACCAAATTAACAAAATTAGTCTTGCAAAAAAAACTAAACTAAGAAAAGAAATAACATTTAATCTAGAATCTGATTAGATTAAATCAAAATTAGAATTAATTCCAAATTAACCCTAAATTAAATTAAATCTAAAATTCTAAATTAGAAAACAAATAAATAAAAAACTAAATCTAAAGCTAAAAGCTAGATTAAAATTAAAAAGTAAATTTAAATTTAAATTTAAATCTAAATCTAATCTAAAAAAAAATCTAAATTAGAATGTCAATCTAATCTAAAAAGTAAAAATCTAAATTAGAAATTTTAATCTAATCTAAAAAAGTAAAAATCTAAATTAGAATGTTAATTTAATCTAAAAAGTAAAATCTAAATTAGAAATTTTAATCTAATCTAAAAATGTAAAAATCTAAACTAAACTAGAAATTTTAATCTAATCTAAAAAACTAAAAACTAAATTAGAATTAATCTAAAAGCCTAAATCATTCTTAAACTAAATCTAAAAATCTAAACAAGTCTAATTTAAATTAAATCTGAATTTAATCTAAACTAAATCAGATTTAAAACTGTAGACATGTAAAATATACCGATTGATATTGTGCGTCTGATCCTGACTACTAACATCGTTTCATCCTGAATCATCCCTCGGTCTAACCATTTAGTCAAATCTCCTTGTCTAATTAAATTCATCAATATTCCTCTCTTAATTGAATAAATCATTTTATCTAATTGAGTCATCTCTTTTGTTAATTAAATCAATCTATCTGATCTAATTATCCCTATTAATTAAATAATTAAATTTATTTGATTAAATCTCTAAAGTCTATCTATTAAATTAAATAAATTAAAACCTTATTTGATTTAATCTGACACTATCTCTTTTAATTAAATAAATCAAAATCCTTATTTAATTAATCTCTTATCATATTCCTCTCTTATTTGACTCAAATAAATCCATAAATTTGAGTCAAATAGGTCACATCATCTAACCTCTCATTAAATTAATTAACCATTGATTAATTTAATCTCATCTCATGTCTCATCCTCTAGATTTTGCAAGTTTCACATGAAAATAGATTTAATTCATTTATTAAATCTCTATTTTCCTCACAAGGCATCTTTTGGAATATTCTCCAAATTTGAAATTCAAAAATATGCATTTATTGGCACAATCCCCAAATCTTGCACATCCTTCATCCATTCATAGAATGACAAGTGGCATCATGCCATTGGATGAATGTTAGTCCCACATTGCTCAAATTTGGACATTCATCCATCTTGACATTATATAAATAAAGAGCTCATATCCTCATTTCATTATCCACAAATTATGCAAAGTTATTATGCTAAAATATTTAGCCATTTTCATCCATCACCGTTGAGTTCTTAGCTAGGTTTTTGCAAATTTTTGGCTTGGATCTCTCATCCTTGACCATCAAAGTGGATCAATCATCATCAACATATCAAGCTTGCATCTTAGGAATTGGGAAAGGGCCAATTTTTACATCAAATTGGCACCAATTCCCCCATGGGATCATGTGTTTGCTATTTTAATTAGGATTGGATTTATGTTTTCTTGTTTCATTGTGTTTTTCATTGTTTCATTTCCTAATTCAAAGTTTGTAAATGGATTTCATGGGGAATCCTTGTTTTAGCTTGCAATCTCTTGTTTAATTTTCTTATCCTTGTTGAATTTCAAACCACGACGTTGGACTCTTCCCGCCCAAATATTTGAATTTCTAACTCCGTCGCTTGACCATTTGACTCGCAGGAAATTTTTGAAAAAACCAAACTATGATGTTGGGAAAAACTACGACGCAGTTGAACTCATTGTCCTGACACAGAGCGACGTTGACTAGTAAGCAACGTTGTGAGGGCACCGCTGAGAAATCAAACTCTGACGCAGTCACGGGTTGCGCCGCTAGAAGGGAGTAAAAAGTGGAAAATAAATTTTAGCACGTGCTTTTTGATTAATAATCAATTTGTATTTTGTTTTTTGCTTTTTAATCTCTGTATTTTCTAAAATTTGACTTTTTTTTCTTGTAGGTTGGAAATCGAAAACGAAGAAAGGAGAGGCATGAAGAGGGTGTTTCATCAAATCAAAGTGTTTTTGAACACTTTAGTGTTTGCTTAACACTTTTTTAAGGAATTGTTATCATTTCTTCCTTAGAGCACTAATTTCATTTGGGTTTAAAAAAAAAAAAATTATTTCCTGCAAAGGCTAAAATGAACATTAGGATCACAACATACTAGAGTTTGTTTATTTGGTTAACAAATTGAACAAAATGTCTATCATTTGTCTTTTGGTGCTTAAAAAGAACTCACATTTTTCTCTGTGGATTTAAAAAGAACAACTGCAACTTTATTTTTGTGAAGGTTTATTTGAACTAACCTCATTGAAAAAGGATGTATGCGCTTCTCTCGCGCTTTATAGCGATCTTGAGAATCAAAAGGCCTTTTTCATGATTTTAGGTTAAGACAAAGCAATCACCTCCACACTTCAATTTGGGTTTAAAATTGAACAAAATCTTGTGCGAGTGTGAGTGGGGGCATTATTGTGTATATTCTCTCTCTTTGTTGCAAACAAAGATTGATCGAGTTACGAATATTGTTCTTTATTCGCTTTTGTTTATCCTAGAGGGCCTGGCTTGGGGAAAAAGTACTCACCCAAGGTAACGACTCAACCGGTAACACTCCAAAGCCAAGAGTATTTCCAACCAGGATATAAATGTGGATATTGGAGTAAACGCCAATATCACGCGGTTGATTCCGACAAGATGGATTTGAAAGGGGACTCTTGCCATATGGGTCAATCTCCACGAATGGAAAGTCCTTATTAAAACCCATGTGCTAGAATTTTCCAAAATCCTTTAATCTATTTGTTGGTCCAAGAACGGTCATTCTGAAGCCACCCCACACTTTTACGGTCTTTTAGTAGAAATGGAAAACATGCCATGGGAGTTTCATGGGTGTTGATGCTTGGCTGACCTGTATAAATGAGTGTCGTGGAGGGGAGCCAATGGGGTCAAGCATCTAACCATTCACTAAAGATAAGCATAGCTAGACTTGTCTAAGTGGGAATCTAACAAATATTGTCTTACACATCCATAGGATTGTACTTATTCTTAGGTCACAAAATTCATTGCTTAATCGAAAACATCTTGAAAACAAACAATTAACATCATCATCCAAATTTTAAACCCTTTTGGAGACAAATACAATTGACTCAATCCATATGTTATTGCTTTCCCTTGGGACTTACATCCTTAGAGGTTTCTAAACATTGGATTATATCTTGATTTGTCTACTTAAGTAAACAATAGGAAAACGCTTGCCTTAAGTTCATCGAATTTCCACATGACATATCTTGTGGGGTTTGAATTAATTAAGACATTGGACATCTTAGTTTGAAAACTTAATCAAAGAAAGTGTTTTTGGTAAAATAAAGCCATTAAGCAAAGCTAATAAAACTGAACTTTCATGTGTGTTGAAGACTCACGTTTCTCAAAAAGTCCAAATCCCAAAGCAAAAAATCATTGGTTCAAAATCCGAAAATGTATGTTCAAATGGAATCATTTCTTGGTTACAAAGGTCTATAGAAGCATTGTATGCTCTTAAATACCTAGGTCTAGGCAAACAAAGTGTCTTTTATACGTTCATCTTAGGATCAAAGCAAATCAAAATCTTTCCATCCATCCGTCATCCATCAAAACAAGAATCATCTCATCATCACCTTTTGGAAAATCTTGGAATCATCCTTAATACTAGGCTTTTTTGGCAAAATCAAAAACATCAAAAATATTTGAGACTAAATTCTTTAAAAAATTATCAAAATCACCTTTGGCTAGGTATGTGTAGATGCATCCTTTTGCATATGCTTAGTCAAAATTATCAAAATCATCTTGTTTAGCTTAGTATATGTGGATGAATCCTTCTTCATATGCTTAGTGAAACTATCATCTTGTTTGAATAAGTGTGGGTGGATGAATCCTTCTCCCCACATATATTCAAATTATCCTCCTTTGAACAAATCTATCCCTTAGATCATCATCCAAAATCTTAGGGTCTTTTTGTTCAAAATCAAAAAGCAATCAAAATCAAAATCAAGGACAAATCAAAAATCAAAAATTTGAAACATATCTGAAAGTCCTAAAATCCTAGTATCTCCTTCAAAGATTTATCAAAATCCAAAACATCTGCATCATCCATCCCTTGCATCATCATCATCTCACCTTTTGATCCTCAAGGTATCCTAAAAAAATTTCTACTTTGGGCATAAAGTAAACATCAATCCTAAGAACCAAGAGATTCATCTCTCCTATTCTTGAAAATTGATCCTTGTTTTATGGTTCAAACTAGATCTCAATACAAGAAGAGAATGGAAGCCAACAAAGAAACACCCACTTCAAGTGATCTTAGCCAAACAAACATTGAAATGAATCCCGCCAAATCAAGCAATCCTTTGACCATCTCATCATCACAAAATCGGTAGGAGGAAAACCAAGGAGAGGATCTTATGTTTGGAATGTCTCACGAAGAAATAACTAAAATGCTCCAAAATTCGGAGAACCATAAAATCATCAACATCATGATGAGGCTTAACCCTTCATTATACATGCTTGAGCTAGCAAAACAAGGGGCCAAATTACCTTCGAATTTCAATGTGACTACCATAGTTTAGACAACATTTCCTCCAATCTCATCCACCATTCCCATCTCATCTACACCCCCATCCCAAAGCATTGTTATCACCTGAAGTTGCACCCTTGTTGAGCCTGATGTTCAACACCTCAGTGTAACATGGGAAGACCTCCAAAGCTATGGGTCACTTATAGACAAAGGTCAACCTCTGGAGAAGGCCGACTTCCTTTTTGGTCTCACCTAAACTATTGATTTTGTAAAAGAAAAGGGAGAAAGAGTGCATAAAAATAAAACTAAATACTATGGTGATGCACCGAACTAATAAGGAATCATGAAATAAAAAACAATATGGACATACACTAGAAAACTAATGGTAGCTATTTCATTTACTCAACATAACCTCTTTGAACTTATGCATCATTCTTAAAAGGCTTGATCTACATACATAATTTAAGAAGGAAGGTTGAACTTCACAGCTTTAACGTATGAATGTAGACTTACAAAAGCACAGTTGAAAACTTACATAGTCTAACAATACATAAATGAGAGTAGTTTGAACACTAACACTGGCTTTCAAGGTAAACTCTTTGTTTTATATTCCAGAATCGAAATGAGTTACAAAGCATACATCAGTTGGGAAAGGATTGTTAAAAATCACTAACTCTTGAGAATGCATAATCTAAACTCCCTTACAAAGAGGCAAAAATGCCTTATATACAAAAAGATGTCGACCCCCCTAGGGCTTACAAAAATATCAATCTTCAGAAAGATATGCCCTTAGATCTTTTCGAATGAAGTTAATGTTGCATTCAAGTGTATCCCTGCTGTCTATGTCGGTGAAGAGTTTCTCCAAGAATGACCCTCTTGATCTTTCGCAACTAGAGCATTAACTTCCTGGTCTTCATGTCCATCTTTGAACCTCCTTGTCGAGCTGCTTTGAATGCTCCTGGGCTCAGAGAAAATCCATGTCACTTTCTCTCTGTTGATCTTCCTCTCACTGGTCAAACTACCATGGCTCACCTGCAACCTCCTCCGATTGGCTGAACAGATGTCATACAAGCTTCCTCAGGCGATCAAAAATATTCATCAAAATTGCATATCGGTGAGACACTGGTCGTGTCTCCTCAATGCGATTACACTCTATAGCAGCATTGGGATAGCTTACAACCATCAGTGAGAGTTATATCAAGCTCCCATCATCACACTGATGTCCCCTTTCTACTAGAAAATCTATTGCTATCGGCAGGACCTCACACGATCCCCTCATACTTCGGCGAAACACCACTGGGTCAGCCAGACACTATGTCAAAAGTAAGATCCTTCAACGAGCTCACTCCTTTTTCCTAAGTTCATTATGTTTTGGCGAGACCTTCCTTTATCAGTGAGACCTCTTACCGAAGGGAAAACACTATACCGAGACCCTTCATTCTTCAGCGGGACCTCATGCTTTCACTGAGACATCATGGTGACTCTACTTTCCTTTGTGTCGAGCTCACATTCTTTCGGTAAGAGGCCATTGAGTCGATGAGACATCATGGCGAATTCATTCCACTTCGGTGAGACCACCTTCGGTCAGTGAGACATTACACCAACTGAACCTTTTGTTAGTGAGTGAAACCTCCTCGGTAAGACATCGCCCTGTCCGTTAGACGATATACCAATGTTAAACTCTCTCGGTGAGCTTGCTTTATCTCAGCAATACCCTACCTAGTCAGCGAGACCTCATATCGAGCTCAAAACTTTTGTCAAGACCTTTTCCTAGTCATCGAGACATCACGGTGAACTCCTTTCTTTCACTAAGAGCGTACTTCATTCCAAGGAGACATCGCTTGGTCGATGAGACCTCTTACCGAAGTCATCATTTTTTGGAAAAGACACTATGTTTCAGTGAGACATCTTTGGGTCGCCAAGACGTTACAACGAGGCCCACCTTTCACCCTGTTGACATACATTTTTTTTGATACCTCTGCTAGTCATTGAGACATCTCCCCGAGCTCCTATTCTTCGGTGAAACCCCCATCCTTCAGCGAGACCCTACACTGAACTCCTTTCCTTCACTGACGCCACTTTACTTTGGTGAGACCTTACCCCGTCGGTGAGACTTTACAGCGAAGCCCCCCACATACACTGAAGGCATCCCGCTTTAGCAAGACCTCACCCCGACAACAGCTGCTTTGCCAAGACCTCCAACGGTCGTCGAGACATTTCCCCGAGATGAAAATATTTTGACTAGTTGAGACCACTTTGGGGAGAATCCCATGTGTCGGTGAGACATTAAGCCAAAGGAAAAACCTTCGATGATACTTTACGTAGTCGGAGAGACATTACCCCGACCGAAATCATTCCCCCCAACACCACCCTTGTGAAAAATTGTCGGCATGACCTCCTTCCAAGCAGAGAGATACATGAAGACTCATGGCAACCCAAATGTCCTAGCAACGGGTGTATTAAGCCAAGTAGATGCACTACTAGTCGGCAAGACAATAGGAGGGTCTTTTCGAATTTCTTTTCTGATGAGTTTTATGCCAAAACTAATCGAGGCATGCCTCCAACAGACCTCCTTGTGAAATATCCTCAGGTGCGTGATCTAACCCTTGATGCAAATGTCTCCATTTGGCCTTCATGAACACCTGAGACACAATTTGTCCTGCCCGATGAGCCCGTAGGTGAAAATTGGGCAACAAGCATCACACAAAACATTCTGCATATCACGACATCATTTGCTCCAACTCAACCCAATATTAATAAGGGAAATGCATTTCTCAATGCTATTCAAGCACACCCCCTTATTAATAATCAAAACTTGGATGCAAGTACCACATTAGAACAAAACATATTCGAAAACCCATTACATAAGAATGTCCCTCTTACTTTTCATCATGATCCATCATCATCATTTTTTCATGCAACACCTCAAAATCCTCTCCTCACAAATTCACAAGAAGAGGGAGATATGTTTGGACCAGGGGGCATATTCGACACCACAACATTCTCGCAAGAACTCGCACCCCTCACATTTCCACCTCTTCCACCATTTCCATCATCATCCACACCACTCCTTGGTTTAGGGATTCCCCCTCTACCAACTATCAATCAAACCAACATCCCAAATATAAATCAAAGCATTACGGCAAATGCTCAAAAAATTTCGTCAATATCACAACAACATACGACAAATCCACAAGAAATTGCAACATCATCAAACACCCTCCTAACATCACAAGAAATGGTCTCCCAAGGACCAACCACCACATCAACACCACCATATATCACTCAAAACATCAACACGACATCATCGCTCACCACAAACGCCATTCCAAATCCACCACCACCAACTTCCACCACATCAAGCCAATACAACGCGGCATTGCAAGCTGCCTTTCAAAGGGGATTCCAACAAGTGCAAAAACAAAAATCCGCACAACTAGTCACTCAACAAACTGCTCAAGCTGTGCAAGCTGCCTAAGCAGCCTAAGTTGCATTACAAGCGCAACAAGCCCAAGCGCTATTACAACAACAAAAATATGTGCAAGCATTGCAAGCACAAAAGGCTGCTCAAGCACAAGCTCTATTACAAAAACAAGTGGCACAAGACCAAGCACAAGCTCAAGCTCAGGAAAACACTCAATATCAAGCACAACAGGCATAAGCACAAGCACAACTTCTTGCACAAAGACAAGCAGCACAATTGCAAGCATATTAGCAAGCAATAAAGTAGTATCAAGAGTAGCAAGAAGCAGCCGAATTGGTAGCCCAACAACAAGCATTGTTGGAACAACAGCAAGCACAACAACAAGTGTTGTTGGAATAGCAACAAGTGCAACAGCAAGCACAAATCTTATCGCAGCAACAATAAGATCAACAACAGGCATTGTTCATACAACAACAGGTGGAAGCCTACCTAGCTCGGCAGAACATACAGATACCATCGAACAACACACTAAACAACCCACCCATCCAACCCATGATTAAAACACCCCAAAACACTTTCATCCCACCCCCTGATCCGCAAAATGACGTAACAACACAAATCAGGTTGCTCTCGCAACAAGTGCTCAATCTTCAATCAGGGCGAACAACCAAAACACCAAGAAACTTCCCTATCCATTTGATAGGAGCCTATTAATGAAACCATTCCCCAAGGGATTTGAGATCCCCAAATTTTACAAATATCGAGGGATGGGAAACCCTAAAGATCACATTAGGAATTCCAGGTACATTGCATGGAAGTCACATACGATGATACTTATCTGATGCGACTATTTCCTAGGAGCTTGGTAGGCCACGCTATGGAATGGTTCTCTCACTTACCTTCAGGCATTAGAACATTCCAAGAAATTATGGACACATTCATTAAAAATTATGCATGCAACATTGCAATGGATGTTAGTCTAGAAGAACTCTCAGCTCTAAAACAAGGAAAGGGTGAATCATTCACCTCATTCCTATAACGATGGCGATCCAAGGCCAATCGAGCAAGTGGACCATTCCAAGAACAACAAGTTTTCACCATCATATCCAACCTTGAAGGCCACTTGGCATTTCATCTCAAGGTTCAGGGCATCACCACATATGATCAGTTGATCCCTAAGGCACTCAGCATCGAAAGAGCCCTTATAACTCAACCCACAGAATCAACATCATACCCCGAACAACAAAACAACCACCCACCATCCAATTACAACGATAAACCTCACACATGGGAAATGAACAAAAACATTACTAATGATGGTGTCGTCGATGCCAAGGTGGTCATTAGTGCCCCTCGCCAAAATACACCTGCACCACAAATCCAAATCCAACGCCAAAATAATCATCACGCAATACAACAACCGAACAACAATCCAATAATCAATAATCTCAATGAGAAAATAGGACCACCCCAATGCAAGAGTTATCCCAATTGAAAATACACCACTTTGGGGGAACTACTTGAGGACATAATGAAAAAGTTGATAAACGAAAAACTCATCAAAGCTCCTACATTTGAGAATTACCAAGAACCAGATGTGAAACCTCCTTGGTATAATGAGAATCAACTCTGTGAGTTCCATAAATCAAAGGCCATACCATGAACAGTTGCATGAGATTGAAAAACATCATCCAAGATCTCATCGATAAAAGAATCATAAACGTGGAACAACCTACAGGAAATCAGGATCTTAAGATATATACGAATCTAATGTCGAATCATGGCAACAAAGGGAATAACAATAACAAAGATAAAGGGAAAGGCACCCACTCAAACGTAAATCATGTGTATGAAACAGTCGTTGCCTCCCTAGATGAAAACTACATGGTCATCACCATCAAGGGTGCCTATAGCAAAGATTGTGGAGTCACCACAAGAGGCAGAAAAGTAACTATTGCAGGATCATCCTAGCCAAATGAGTCCCTACATCTAGATTTGTTCCTAATGGTTATAATGTCCTAGATCAACTCAAGAGAATGCCAGCACAAATCTCCATCATGGAGTTGCTAAAAATCTCATCTGCCCATAGGAAAATCCTTGAAGAAGCATTGGACTCATCCACTGTCCCTGTAGATCTTGATGCAAAGCAATTCCAAGCTATGGTCAAAAATATCATTACGCCTAATCTTCTTACATTCTCTGACAAGATTTCCCTACTCAACCATCTCACAATTGTGTACTTCACTTGGAATCCATAGTACATAAGAGCAAAATCAAAAGGGTCCTGGTGGATGGAGGTGCGGGTTTGAATATCTGTTCTCTCAGCCTCATCAAGCAATTGAAAATATCAGAAGATTCCATCAACAAAGGAAAGGGTATCACGATAAGAGCATATGATGACCAAGAAAGAGTGTCTCAGGGCACAATCAAACTCCCTATTCAAGTAGGGCCTTCCATCATGGAAACCACTTGTCAGGTCTTGGACCTCAACTTGCCATATAATATCCTCCTAGGACGTCCATGGATCCATGCGATGAAAGCAGTAGCATCAACTTTCCACCAATGTGTGAAATTTACACAACGGACAAGAAGTTACCATCCATGGAGATCCTGAACCTTTTTTCCTATTGCAAAAATCTTGAAGCAAAGTATTACAAAATCCCAAGTACCAAAAAATGATGAGGGCCCATCCACACCATACATCGACCCTACCACTCTCGCATCCACTTTTGCGACAGAGACACTCGCCACTCTGTCATTCCCACCATCTCTGACATCAAGCTCATCATCCAAGATAACGGTTGTGGAAACTACAAGCTCCCTAATAATGATTTTGTGGTAGGAGAATTACCACAATCTCCTAGATCACGGGGACGCCCACAAATAAATGAGGCTTCCACATCCCAAACGTCTCCTGAAAACTATCCCAAATTCACAAGTTGGGGAGATCTTGGATGAGAAGTTATTGAGGTAGATCCATCTCATATGCTATATCAAGATGAAAGACCAGTACTAGATTTACCAATAGATGACAGAAGCAAGGGTCTACAAATGATGCTCGCAATGGGCTATGATAGAAATGAAAGACTTGGACAAAATTACAATGGGCTCATAATGCCTATCATGCTAGAGACATGACCAATAACAAATCTTGGCCTTGGATGTACCCCTCTGAGTATAACCATACAAGGTCGAAGTCCTCTGGTTAGAATAGTTAATAATCCTCCTCATCCAACCCCAACAGAACTACAATTACTAGTGTCTATAGGTAGAGTCATAGATAACTTTACATTTGATATATAACGACACATAGTAGTAGTGATGATGATGGATACCCCATGACCAATTTACCCTAGGCTTTTGAGATACTACTCTTTTTGCATGATTAGCCCTATCCTTTGAAATAGACCATCAAAATCATGAGATTCTCCTAGTATATCCCCAACTCATCGACTACGACCAACGAGGACCACCAATTCTTGATACATTCAAAATGATGAGGCTCTCAAAATTCATGGGATTGGGATAATAACATTCCAAGGGGGATCATAAAGTAGGGTTCATAATGGAGTTGGACACACATGCCTATTATGGGGAAATGATTGAATCCCTCAGTCACAAAAGCAAGTCCTTGAGTGAAAACCACATTGTGGCATGAAAGATATAAAAAACCTCTTTAAGGAGCTATTCATCAAGAAAGGTCAACAGTCTTGGCAAAAAAATGCAATCTGATCAACCTAGGAACAGAGGAGACCCCACATATCACATTCTTACGTAGAATCATTGCTATCAGAAGAGCAAGAGCTCCTAGCAGAATTCCTAAGGGAAAGATAGATAAACTTCATATGGAGTTATGTTGACATGCCAGGGCTTGATCTAGAGATTGTGGTTCACCACCTAGCAGTGTATCTAGAAGCAAAGCCTGTGAAACAAAAGCTTCAAAAAATGCACCCTCAGATCACTCTATTAGTCAAATTGGAGCTAAAATGGCTATTGGATGCAGGGTTCATCCAACCAATCAATTATCCAGAATGGGTGTCAAACTTGGTACCTATTTCAAAACCCAATGGGAACATCAAAATTTGCACAGACTTCAGGGACTTGAACAAGGTATGTCCAAAGATGACTTCCCACCTCCCAACATTGATATGATAGTAGACATGACAGCTGGACATGAAATGTTGTCACTAATGGATGGATTCTCAAGGTACAATCAGATCATGATAGCTAAAGAGGACCAACATAAAACAATTTTCACTTGTCCATGGGGGACATACTGTTGGAACATGATGCCATTTGGATTAAAGAACACGGGAGCAACATATCAAAGGGCCATGACATTGATATTCCATGACGTGATTCATAAGATGGTCGAAGACTATGTCGACGACATTCTAGCTAAGTCCAGAAAGAGAAAAGATCACATAGCAACCCTAAGTGCCATCTTTGAAAAACTGGAGGAGTACAAGGTCAGACTAAACCCAAAGAAGTGTGTCTTCGGCATACAATTAGGAAAGCTCCTAGGATATATAGTGTCAATGAGGGGTATCGAGGTGGATCCAGCAAAAGTAAAAGCAATCCTCGAGATGGAGGCACTAAAAACATTAAAGCAACTAAGAGGTCTCCAAGGTAGACTATAATCCATTTGAAGATTCATAGCACAACTGACAGACAAACAGAACCCATACTCTCATCTAATCCATAAGGGAGTAGCATGCAAATGGTATACCAAGTGTGAAGAGGCATTCAACAAGATCAAGGAATACCTACCGACACCACCAGTCTTAATGCCACCAATCCCAAGAAAACCATTGATTCTATATGTTTCAATAATAGTAATAGCCCTTGGAGCTCTTCTAGCTCAGCATGACGAAAATGGAATGGAAAGGTCTATCTATTACATCAGTAGGACAATGGTTGGTCATGAGCTAAACTATTCATTCATCGAGAAAGCATGCCTCGCAGTAGTGTTTGCATCACAAAAATTTAGACATTACATGTTGGCACAGAAAATAAAACTCATTGCTAAAATTGACCCTCTCAAATACTTACTATCAAAGGCAATTCTCATAGGAAGAATGGAAAAATGGGTAATGATACTGTCAGAATACGACATCGAATATGTGGAGAGGAAAGCAATCAAGGGCCAAGTCATCATAGATCAATTAGTAGAAGCACCAATCTATTTAGAGAACCCTCTTGTTTCATAATTTCTAGATGAATCCATTTTTAATCTCAATGTAGCTAACCATTGGAAACTATACTTTGATGGCTCATACACACAACATGGATCAGGATTTGGTTTTTTCTTTATCACACCACAAGGGGATTGCATACCAAGGTCCTACAAACTAGCATTTCCCTACACCAATAACATTATGGAATACGAGGCTTTGACCATAGGTCTCAGAATAGCAGTGCAGTGGAACATCATGGCTCTCAAAGTGTATGGAGACTCCCAATTGATCATAAATCAAGTGAACAATGAATACCAGACCAAGGATGACAAACTCACTCCATACAAGAAATTGGTGGACTCTCAAAAAATCCTTCATCGAAATTACATTTTAGCAGATACCTAGAGCCAACAATAGAGCAGCAGATGCCATGGCAACAATTGGGTCCCTATGGACATCCCCAACAATGTTCCAAAATATGAAATTTTGATAGAGCAACTTCTCGTGCCTACATTTGCTAAAATTGCATCAGAATTGTAAAATCTGGTCCCAAAGGATCCTGGTACCATGACATTTCTGCCACATACCTTCTAATAGGTGAGCTACACTCACGACCTACTCATCAAACCTAAAATGAACTTTTGTCCAAAAGGCATCAAGATTTGTCATCCTAGGAGATACCCTATATCATAGGAGCATAGAAGTAACCCTATTGGGCTTCCTAAATGCTAAGGAGGCATTAACTGCTCTAACTGAAGTACATAACGGTATATGTGGTTCACACTTGAGTGGAAATTGACCACACCAAGAAAATTGTTGAGGATGGGGTATTATTGGCCCACAATGGAAAGAGAAGCACATGATCATGCTAGAAAGTGTCTACAATGTTAGCAGCATGGGGACCTCATCCATGGTCCACCTCAAGAGCTTCATCCTATCATCACACCATGCCCCTTTTTGCAATGGGGACTGTGATATCATTGGAAAATCACACCCACCTCATCTAATGGCCACAAATTCATCATAACTGCAATGTAGTACTTTACTATGGGTGGAAGTCATAACGGGCGATGCAATATAACTGGAAGTAGATCTCTAAAGTTCATCTTGAACTATCTCATTTTGTCACAATGTCCTACAAGTTAGCTATCCCATTAGGACACCATTCAAAATCAAGAGGTGGTCCTCAGGACCTATGCAGAAATTAAATCCAACATCGCTTCCAATCTCCCATACTATCCCAAGGTACCATTTAAAAATCCTCAAGAAAATAGTCAATGACACAGGTTGTGACTGGCATTTGTAGCTTAATCCTGCCCTCTGGGCCTATCGAACCAGTATCCGCACACCCACTGGCGCCACCCCTTTCTCCCTGGTTTATGGATCAGAAGTAGTACTCCCCATAGAGATCAAGTTCCCATCCCTCATGATATCACTGCAAAACCTCATCACAAATGAAGAGTATCGGGTATCAAGACTAAATGAGTTGGAGCTACTGGATGAGTGACATATAGATGCTTTGAATCATTTGCGAGTCTATCAGAATAGACTCAAAAGGAGCTACAATAAGAAAATCAGAAGAATGTCCCAAACCCAAGTAGCAAAGGCAAATTTGAACCCAATTGGCTAGGACCATTCGTCATCACAGCAAGTTACAAATCAGGGGCATATCAGTTATCAACACCCGAAGGGGAACCTCTGCAACAGCCCATGAATAGCTCTCATCTCAAAAAATTTTATGCCTAAATCTTTCAAGGTATAGAACCAAAAAATCAAAAAAATTCCTAAAAAAATGGTTACTTCGGCGAAAACCTGGAAAATAGGTGTCTTAGTAACAACAAAAAAATAAAATAAAAAAGGATTGAAAATAGTAAAGACAAAAAATCGTCCTCTAGTGAAAACCACTATGGTGGCGCTTTGGACAAGTACCTTGGTGAAAACCTCGCAAACAGGTGCCTCGTGTAAATAAGCACTTTCCATCCACCAGGATTTTTACGGCTTGCTCTACATCGGTCATCCATTTTTCTTCCATCATCCATCACTCATCCACTCGCATCTGTACCATAGCTTGGTCTTGTTTTCATATCATGATCCCTCCTAGTACTACTCGGCCCATCCTCAAGGTCAGTTTGTCTTGCCTTTATCAGAGTAGTCTATTGCATCACGCTGGGGGCATGTCATCATTGGATCGGATTCGTGTATGTTCTTAAAATCCTCAATATCAGAAAATCCAAAAACATGTCAAAAATCATCAAAAATCCAAAAATAGGGTCGTCAGTCGAACTACATCATCTCTGAGCTTGAACATAGGCAAGGTTGATCTTTAATCATCCCCCAAGACATTTAGGTCAATCCTATAAGATTTCATCATAATAAACTGACATTTCATCATGTATATCATCATCTATAAATCGGTCAGGTCGTCAGTCGAACTACGTGGTCTTTGCGTGTATAACGTAGGCAAGGCTAATTTTTTGATCATCCCTCGAGGCCCCTAGGATAGGTCTTTAGGTTAGTCTCATGGTCAAAATCTCAGAAAATCACAAAACATTAGAAAATCAAAAAAATCAAAACATTTGAAAATCTCAAAAAATACCAAAAACAGCCTCAAAACATTATAAAACGTCAAAAACATCCAAATATTTGAAAAAAATCCATCCATCTCATCTCTCTTGCACACACAATAACATCACTCATAAATGATCATCATCCTCAATCTTTGGTGAGACAATCAGAAACAAGTCTAGTAGGTTGAAATAGAAAACTCAAAACGTCAAGTCTTAGGTCTAAGTCAATGCATAAGCAAGTTGGTCATCTCTTCATATTGATAACTTATCATCCAATTGGTCCCATATCAATCATCATTTAGAACACTTTGGATAAATGAAATGAAGTGCCACCATCCACTAACATGTCCTAGGATGAATCCTTCCTACAATGGGCATTATCTTTTGGCAATAGTTTCGGTTCTTATCCTTAAAAACACATCCTCTTTTCATTAGCGGTATTGAAGAGCATCAATTTGTTTGTTTACTTCATCTTTATCTTTTGACTTATCTTATTCGCGCTCATTCCAAGGACCTCTTGATGATATCCGAATGAAGGATTTATAGAAATAGGAATGGGGCAACAATCATTATCTTTGTCTGTTATGTGTGTTGGACGTTCTTGTAATATAACCTTGGTAAATACTTGCTTTGTTAGGTATGTATGGAGGAGGTTTTGGACAACTTGTTGACTATTGCATGGATAGGTTTACCTTTCCATGTTTTGGTCCGAGGTGTTTTGAACTTCTAAAGTGCATTCTAGCAAGGTTTATGTATGTCAGGTGTGAACAACGATACTCCTATCTGATTGTCAAATTCAAAATCCATCACACTAGGTACAACACCATCCTGGTTTTCTATACCTTGATGCATCGTACCACGTGCGTTATCAAACATAAGAAAGTTTGGCCCTTTGAAAATCCTAATTCCTCGGCAAGTAATCATCATCATCATCATTT
The DNA here is from genome assembly GCA_007258455.2 of Sequoia sempervirens. Classification (NCBI taxonomy): domain Eukaryota; kingdom Viridiplantae; phylum Streptophyta; class Pinopsida; order Cupressales; family Cupressaceae; genus Sequoia; species Sequoia sempervirens. The sequence continues at coordinate 325,242,578 of VDFB02075321.1, read as the reverse complement.
GCATTTGCATCATCTTGTGTCCTATTGAAATGACTTCTTCTTTTCTTGCTAACCACACTAACAAGGTACTATGATAGTTGATCATCTTCACCATCATCGTCATCAATCTTGTATCCACAAACCATTACCATAGTGCATAAACATATCATATAGGAAACATACGCATTGCATTTCAATCATCATATAAACAGGTTATCATAGACATTCTTCATAGATAGGTGCATCCATTTCATTGCATTTCACCCATTACATTGCATCGCATGGCATTATATCAATCACCACATAAACATTCATTTGCATTTCATAACCATTTAACATTATCACATATTGCATAATCATACATAATAGGTACATAAGAATTATAAGATAATCCATCGCATACATACTTGCATAACATCATGGCATCATCTCACACATTACGTTCATTAGGCATCATCACACCACTTTCCATAGACATATCATTACATCATATTAAATGCGTCACATACATTACATCATCATTTAATCAGTTTAGGATAATAACATTTGTCATTCTAAGCATCTTAGAAAACCATCTCATTTGCATTACATAAAACCATCTCATTTTCATCATATCACGACCATCCCATCCACATTACATCATTCATGTCATTTCATAAATAGCGTCATAAATCATTCATTGCATAATATAAGCATAATTCATTACATCACATACAAAACGCACATCTATCCATAATCCGTTCATATATAAGCATGATTCACATAACATTTCACGTATATTCCATATTTCATATCACATCATCATTCACATTATCATAAAATCAATCATCATATAGACAGCATCATTACGCATTACATAAATACAATTGCATATCATAGGTTAACATAATATAAGTCATAATCACTACATAATATCATTAGAAAAAAATGCATCCATAAAAACATCATTGCACAACATATAGAAATAAAATCATACATGCATAAGTAAAAGGTACACATCACATTGCATCACATCAAAATCATCATCGGCTCATATATATTGTTAGGGTTAGAGATGGCAGATATCTAACAATTAAATACAGATTTAATTAATAAATAGAGAAACTAAAACACACACAGAGTAAATATTAACATAGAGATTTAACATGGTTCACCCAATCCGAGCTACATCCACCAAACCGCAACCATCCAATACTTTTATTATCCAATGTAAAACCTTTTACAATCTTGTGAATAATCACATTTTTCATCATACAGTAATACCCATCCGAACCCCTTTTTATCAAGCTTAGAAGCTTCCAAATTTTCGGGTTCTACAAAATCGATTTTTTCTTTTTTCATTGATTTTTCCCTTTTTCGGTGATCATGCGAAAAAGTAGGAAGAAATTTTTTCTCAGGGGTTGTCGCCCCCGAACCCCCCCCAGGGCGTCTGGGATGTATAGTATACCATGGGCTATATAGTATAGCATGATCAGTCGCCACATACCAACATATATATCATCAATAACGCAACTATCATAGTACAATAATAAATCAGATCACTGTACATATATGTCAATCAGTACAAAAGGCCCACCGGGCTATCAAAAATGAGCTCGTAAGGCACAAAAAGTATCGAATCATCCTAATCAAGCTTTGTCCCTATGGATGTTGCCCTCGCTTCTATCACCATGACCTTTTGTTGGTCTGTAGTTGACCCGCTCTAAGTACTCTGGGACCCGATCTGCTCTGGGTACGGCCTCATATAGTACCTCTGATAGTACTTGGCCTCTCGGACAGCATCCCTGTAAGATCGAACTGACACTGTACCCTGGGAGGAGAAGGTTGTCATGCTCTCTAGTTGTATCCTACCTAGCTCAGTGGCTACCTGTAGCTTTGCAGCCTGTCTCTGTTGTACGGCCTGATCCCTCTCGGCCCTGAGCTACTCTCTCTCAGTTGTCATGGCCTGGACCTGGGCCTGCAACTGCGCAATCAAAGTATCATATGCATCTGCCTATCCTATTGGTTGTACTTGCGGCTACACTCAAGGAGGACCCTTGCCTCATGGTGGTGGGACTAGTGGCACCTGTTGCTGGTCCTGCATGTGCACATCTCTCTGATTTGGCTGGACTGGGGGCACAAATGGAGGGTCCTGCCGAATGTCAACTCTCCATCCTCGTCCTCCCCTTCTACCTCTGACTCTGACTCTTCGCAGATCCAGAACTTCACCTAGAATCATCAACCAAAGTAGAGACCGGAACCAATCTCTATAGGCCTGAGTAGTGCCTAGATCTACGAGCCCCTGATCATAAGCCCATGGCCGGGCTACCAACTGCCTGAAGCTGTCCACCACCTCTAAAGCAGGAATGTACCACCCCCATGATCATAGTGTGCTCCCACCCCTGCATAAAATGGTCTTGGCGACAATAGAACATTTGATCTGCATCATCAGCCCATCCAGGCCGACCAAGGCATGGTCACCAGGTAAAAACCTGCATCTCATCCAAGACTCTCCTCCAATAGATCCTGTGCTCGCTAGTGTGTGTGGACACACCGCCTCTATATCACCACACGAGGGGATCGTCTGGCACCATTGGAACTAAAACAATGTGCGGTCGTAGCACATCAATGTGCTCCCACGCCCAAACGTGAAGAAGAGTCACCCCTGCTTCGAGTGCTCTGCCATCCATGTAGACGTACTCATGGAAGTCTCTGTATAGTGAAGCTAGAAGAACAGGCCCCCAAGCAAAATGAACCAGCCTGTCTCAAACCATCTGCTCCTAGCAGGATCCCCAGTTGGGACTGAAATATCGCCCTTGTCTATCAGGGGCAACAAGATCCAAAATGATGGCTACAATCACCCAGTGGTAGGGAGGTGCTAAGATCCTGTGCCACTTGAGCTCTATCTACCCCTTGCAAAAGATAATCTTGTTTGTGGTGAGGACTCTGAAGCAAGCCTCGCATCTCTCATCCATGTCAAAAATTGTCTGACGACCGTGAATCGACAATCGCAAAATGTGCCAAACGTCCTCTAGGGTGACGGTGGCCTCACCAATGGGAAGATGGAATGAAGAAGTCTCACTATTCCATCTCTCGACGAGCACTAACAGCATCCCTAAGTGAGTGTGCATGGGCACCGCGCAAGCAATGTACTACAACCCTGCAATCTGGAGTCGATCCTGGTCCCTATCGCTCAAATCTTGCAAGTAACTAGCTAGGTCCCGCGACCTATGCTCTTAGGAGTAGAGCTCCCTCGCCGCGTCCTGCACCAAGGAAGGTCACCATGTTAAATTTTTTGAAAAATTATTCATCATGCGTTCAAAATCTTCTCTAGTGGTACAACTCGTGATGGTGTCGCAGTTTGATTTCTAATTAAACTCCAACGCTAATCCCTAAAACAGCAAAATTGCACTATTGTGGTGCACTTTATCATTCAACAATGCACTTTGGGTGAAATCAAGATGGCCACGTCACACTTTTCAAATCCCTTTGTCAGCCTCGAGCTCAGCGTCAAAGTTTTTAAACTCCAAACTACACCGCCACAGCGCAATATCGCACCGCGCAGTGCAGTTTGATTCCCGAGCGGCACCATATAGCGCCACTACAGGCGGACCGACCCTTTAAAGTAATAAATGAAAAACAAAGCTCGGGTAAGGACCACTTATTGGTGCCCTGATGCCAGGTGGTCGCTGGTATGTCCGAACTCGATCAGAAATGTGTAGAGGAAGTTGTCGTTGTGCCAATCATCAGGAGGTCAGAGCTCAAATCTCGAGGTTACTATTGGAGGTGTTTGAAAATGACTTGAAAGTGACCCCTCGGGCCCCTTTTAAGCCTAAAAATTAGGGTTTTTTCACCCTGATTGGCTATTCTGCTAGGGTTTTGAACCCTCGAACCTGTTTTGTCCAATTGAGGCTTGTATTTCACTGTTTTATTGTGTTTAGACACATTTTTAGCCTCCCAGAGCCCTTTCAAACCTGTCGGGTACTTTGTCCTCTCTTTTTTTTTCGCGAGATCACCCAAAAATTAAAATTTTCATCCAATCTCTTAAGGGGGCATTATAATGGCATGTTTTCTCTCGCCAGGCAGCAGTGGGGCAAGTTTTTAAATATCAAAAAATTTGGCTTGGATCGAGATCGCTTATTCTTTGAACCAACGCAGCAAGTACATTGATTCAAAGAGGGGAAAAATGTAGACACGTAAAATATATCGATTGACATTGTGCATCTAATCCTGACTACTAACATCGTTTCATCCTGAATCATCCCTCAGTCTAAGCATTTAATCAAATCTCCTTGTCTGATTAAATTCATCAATATTCCTCTCTTAATTGAATAAATCATTTTATCTAATTGAGTCAATCTTTTTTGTTAATTAAATCAATCCATCTAATCTAATTATCCCTATTTAATTAAATAATTAAATTTATTTAATTAAATCTCTAAAGTCTATCCATTAAATTAAATAAATTAAAACCTTATTTGATTTAATCTGACACCATCTCTTTTAATTAAATAAATCAAAATCCTTATTTAATTAATCTCTTATCATATTCCTCTCTTATTTGACTCAAATAAATCCATAAATTTGAGTCAAATAGGTCACATCATCTAACCTCTCTCATTAAATTAATTAACCATTGATTAATTTAATCTCATATCATGTCTCATCCTCTAGATTTTGCAAATTGCACATGAAAATAGATTTAATTCATTTATTAAATCTTTATTTTCCTCACAAGGCATCTTTTGGAATATTCTCCAAGTTTGAATTCAAAAATTCCAAGTCAACATGTACATCCAACAAGGAAATAACTTCATCTTACATGTCATTTGCCTTGAGCCAAGTGGAATTTATTGAAATTTCCCTTCCCTCTTGCAAGTCATTTCAACAAATTTGAAATTCAAAAATATGCATTTATTGGCACAATCCCCAAATCTTGCACATCCTTCATCCATTCATAGAATGACAAGTGGCATCATGCCATTGGATGAATGTTAGTCCCACATTGCTCAAATTTGGACATTCATCCATCTTGGCATTCTATAAATAAAGAGCTCATATCCTCATTTCATCATCCACAAATTATGCAAAGTTATTATGCTAAAATATTTAGCCATTTTCATCCATCACCATTGAGTTCTTAGCTAGGTTATTGCAGATTTTTGGCTTAGAGCTCTCATCCTTCACCATCAAAGTGGATCAATCATCATCAACATATCAATCTTGCATCTTAGGAATGGGGAAAGGGCCGATTTTCACATCAAATTGGCACCAATTCCCCCATGGGATCATGTGTTTGATATTTTAATTAGGATTGGATTTATGTTTTCTTGTTTCATTGTGTTTTTCATTGTTTCATTTCCTAATTTGAAGTTTGTAAATGGATTTCATGGGGAATCCTTGTTTTAGCTTGCAATCTCTTGTTTAATTTGCTTATTCTTATTGTTTTGCAGGTACTAGGATTGGGGTTCACACAAAAACTAGCATTAAAGTCTAACTAAATTTGAATTAAAATGAATCTAAATTAAATTGAATGATAAGAAACAGGATAAGCAGTGGACATTGAATGATTTTGACATTGGTACGCCACTGGGAAGAGAAAAAAATTGATAACGTCTATTTTGCAAGGAATAAAAGCAAATATGTTGTGACTTTAAAAGTTTTATTCAAGGACCAACGGCAACAGTCACAGGTAGAGCACTAGTTGCAAAGGGAGATTAAAATTTAGAGTCATCTCTGGCATCCAAATATACCTCGATTGTTTAGATACTTCTATGATCAAAGTACAATCTATCTTATTCCTGAATATGCTTCGATTATTTAGGATATCAAATTTGGCGGTTGCAGTTACTTGAAGGTCCAAAAATAGCAATGAGGCGGTGCCAAATGGTGTGGAAAGGTAGAAAACACTACTGATTTCAAAGTATCATGAGTTGGAGGTTGGCCAAAAGTGCTAAAAGTGCCAAAAATTCCCCCTTCATGCAAAGATTACAAATTATGGATAATAGAATGTTTCAAAAAAACACATACAACTGTGAGGTTGCACATCATCCCTTGGAATGCATCATTGCAAATTATGAACAAAATGGATTTCTTGAAAAGGCCTTAAAAACTCTTACACAAATGCATTAGAAACTTTAGAGCAAATACAACTAGTGGGGAAGCCTATCGATCAGATTCAAAATTTCTTCAAAAGTATTCATTTCACAAAGTATGTGGGAACTACACTACTTAGCCTTGTGCATGTATTTATAAATCTTGCATGGTGAATCCGACTATTACAATCTGGAATTTGATAATCCTAAACTTGAGCAGTAGTCGTGTAATATTTTATGAGGAGGTTATGACAACGATATGAAGAGCTACATGCATGCAAAAAAAAAGTAACGCATAAACAGGCAAAAGAGCTATTTTTCACACAATTTCTCTTGGTTGTAGTGAAAATAGACAAACTAGGGAAAGAGTCCCACCGGGCGTGCCAAATGTTGATGAAGGAAATGGGAGTCCAAATTCGAAGATTCAGATTTGTTCCAACATCAAACAATGGAGTATATGCTACCTACATACACATGCAAACAAAATAAACTAACTAAACACACATGCATGCAAATGGATTTTTGTCCCCATTGCCTTCCTATCATCCAAGATCTTGGGTTGCTAAATAAATTTTCTCTCAGAGCACTGTGCACAAGAGGCTATGGTGAATGGAGATTAAAATATTGAATACAAATGATATGAGCTAACAAAAGAAAATATGATAAACTACAATGCTAACATGCAAATAAACTAAGATTAAATGTATATTGAATGCAATGGATTAGCTAAATGCACGATGAGTGGATGTTGAATGATTGAGAAATGAGAGAGGGCGAGGTTTAAATAGATCTTCTCAGGGGTGGATCCAATATTAGAGTGAATGTGGGATAAATATATGAATGAAATACATGCAAAATGGTTAATAAATGATAATAGATAAATTACTATGCAAATGGATTTAGTGAAAATGATTATGCAAATGGTGAAAGTGAAATGGATTAATGATTTACGCAAATGAGTGAATGATTATGGATAAATAATATAATATTTTAATGATTAATGGATAAATAATATTTTAATGATTATAGATTTATAAATGATTTAATGAGAGAGATAAATATTTATAAAATAGTTATGCATAAAATATGAATATGAAATGAATTGGATATAGAATGGATAATGGTACTAATAATGGATCCAAATATTGATAAAACTTTTTATATTATTAGAGGAATTTTTTATGTGTCTACATCAGCAAACTCACCACTGAGGGCAGGGGCAGACTATGGCAAAGGATTGAAAACATGACAAACAAAAAGTAATGGGTTGGGACTAACTTGGACTAACGACAAGCACTAGTATATCACGAGAAGACACTCCAGATAGCACAAGCCTAAAATTAGTATTAAAGGATTACAAACTTGATGTAGGCCCACCACCTTGAGGGGATACCCCAAGATTAATACTTTGTGATACCAGGGTGGTTCTCTAGATCACCCTTTCGATCACAAGGGTGGATAGCTAGAGATTCAGTGATCAACAAATGCCACAAGCTCACCTTCACTCTCTCAGTCGGGAACTATCATAGTTTATCATGAGGATTTCTATCTCTACCCAAGGGAATACGAGGTAAGTAACTTCAGGGTGTCGTCAGTAATCCCTACACTACACCAAGTCACGACTAAACATGGGTCTCTATCTATGCTACATAGGCTCTTTAGGGAGTCCTCGATATACCACAAGGGTATGTGAGGTAACAACCATGAACACCAGCCCATCACAAGAGTGGATCGAGAGCCCCAACAAGGTACTGGGAACTTGGACCAACCCTTCACACCTAACTAGGAATCACCCTAGTATAAGTGCTCCACCAAACATGACGTGATTGGATTAGGGTATAGCTTTGGCTCTCTCCCCTTTATATACCCTACCGGTACACGTGGTCGAGATTGTTCCCTGGGGTGATGAAATCCCCAAGAAGGTCTCCTAAAGGGAAGGAAATACTAGATGTTTATGATCCCCAGACTCGTACATAGCATAAGGGGAGTGCATACGTGTACTAGTACTCCCTAAGTGGACTCAACTGGCCTAGAATGAGTTGCAATTTCTTGTTGCCCAGGATCACCGTACAGTGCAAGGGGAGAGCATACGTCAATAACACACTCCCAAACACAACATACAACTAAATTGACCTTTTAATTAATTATGTGTGTGCCTAGCTAGTATGAAAAACCATAAACAAGCTAACTAAAGGGCTTCAACCACTCATCCTATAGCACACGAGTTAGTAGTTTTGACCTTTGATCTTGGGTGTATAATTAGCTACACAAATGTTAGGAAAATATTACAAGCACAGACAAACGAGTCAACTAATTAGTACCCAAATCTAAAATCAAACGAAAGCAAAAATTGAAAAATTCAACATTCTGGATTACCTCAAGTTCGCCTCTGCGTAGAGCAAATTTTCCTTTCTCCTAGATGCAAGATCACCCATTTAGGAAATGGGTGGGATCATAGTCGCCTGTTGAGTGGAGAGGTGTATTTGTACCCCCCTTTGTGATCAAATTGTAATCGCCCTTCTCTTTAGCAAGTTTGCTTGTTCAGTCTTCTCGAGCATATTCACCTCTAAAATTTAGGTTCTCAGCTATAGGTTGCAATTTTTCCCTTCCTCTAAAGTGGTGAAAGCATATTTTCCCATGTTATTGCAGGTCTACCCCTATACTAAGTGGGTTCGCCTCTGTGCCTAAAATTCAAACTTGTAAAATTCAAAGCAACATAAAAAGTGAAAGTAGACTCGTGACGGTCCCATCGAGCATGCCAGAAATGTGTGCAGGTGTAAATTTCATAGTCTAAGATGGAAAAATGAAAGGAATTTAAAACAATAAATACACTACTACAACACCTCAAGATGAGCCTAGTTGAATTCAAACAAAAATACAAGAAAATACCACTTTTTTGCCTTGTTTGAATTGTTGAGTTGGTTGGCCCTTTTGATGGTTGATTTGTGTGCTCCTTTTTTGACAAAATGGAATGCAAGTGAGTTGTAAATGATGGTGGTGTGATGATGAATGCAATGGTGGATGTGGGTAGTTTATTGAAGGCAATATAATGGCTCAAAAGTGTTGCAACAATGGTGGCTCTAAAGCTTGATAGTATGAGTGCATAAAAACAACTAAGTGTAGATGATTGAGTGATAGCAAAAATGAGGGAAAATCCACCATTTTTAGAGGAAGTGCCTCCAAATGAATGTAGGGATGAGATTCATCCAAGGTGGGGAAGATCAATGGCTAGGGTGAGTTGAGAACTCACAAGCCATCTCATGATGACATGTGTCAGATGAGGTGGACGAAAGGGGATGAAGTGGAGGTACTAGGAAGTACCTTGGGAATGGACAAGATCTCCTCATAAAGGAGGTATTTTTCCTCATGTACAATGAGAGGAAAAGTGAGGAATTAAAAATTCCTCACAAATCCTCATAGGGGTTGATAAAGGAATTAAAAATTCCTTACAATGCATGGGGAGAATAAATGTGAATTTTAAATTCACATGGGGAAGAGGATGGCTTCTCCAAAAGGAGAAAGCATTTAATAATAGTTGACTAAGGACATATGCCATAAATGGTATGAGGATTAGGTTAGCTTAAATTAGTTATTAAGGTTGTGAAAATGCAAGATTAGATGGATTAATTAGAGGGTTAGAGGCAAGTGGCTAATTATGGAGGATGTGACCCTAATGATGATTAGGAATGTGCACACCTTAATCACAAATTAATTAAATTAATCTAGATTATAAGGGATTATAGAGGATGTTGGCATGTGGAGAGAGAAAAGATGAATTAAAAATTGATTTAATTCATCTGGATAAAGTGACTAAATTAAATAAATTGAACTATTTATTTAATTTAGAGAGGAATAAGGTGATGTATTAATTAAATACATTAGGAGACATTAAGCTAGGGTGAAATATTAACTAAATAATAAATTATTTAATTAATATGGTTTGATGATGTAGAATAGAAGAAGACAAGGGTGAATTTGACCATATGGGAGTGGTCAAGTTCAGGCATCTACATGCACCTTTGATCTCATTGGAAAGGGTGGGTTTTGTCAAAGGTTGTCAAATTTTGGAAAAGATCGTGACTGTGAAAAAATTTGTACACTCCATGGACCCTCTTCTAAGGAAAAAACCATGTTCATTAAGTTGGATATATCTAAATCCTATGATAGGGTTCAGTGGTCTTTACTCTAGATTCCATCCAGACTGGATCTCCTAGGTTATGATTTGTGTGACCTCTGACTCCTCAATTTTGGTTAATGGTTCTCCCACATCTACCTTCTCCTCTTCATGGGAACTCAGGTAGGGAAACCCTCTTTCTTTGTACCTCTTTATTTTATTGGATGAGGGTCTTGGTAGACTGTTGAAGCGGTTTAAGGACAATGGCCTTATCAAAGGTTGGAGTTGGGGTCATAGTCTAGAATCATAAACTCACCTCTAGTTTTTTTATGACACTATTTTGATGGGCCTAGCAACAATTGAGATGATTAACTTTAGGAAATCTCTTGATACTTATATAGTTCCGTTAGGTCAAATGATTAATGAGGGAAAGTATAGCATCATTTCTTCAACACTCCTAGGTTCGTTCAATGTAGACTCACTCACATTATTCCTTTTCAAATCAAGAGCCTCCCTATGGAGTATTTGGGTATTCCCCTTTGTGAAGGCACCCTAAATAAGAGGCACTAGAAAAATATCTTGGATAAATTTTGTTTAAAAGTTAATCACTGGATTTTTTGGTGGTTATCTTTTGTTGGCAAGTTGATGCTTTTAACTTATGTCTTACAAGCTCTCCCTCTATACAATTTCATGATGTTATCTTCCCTCCTTAAGGATTATGACTCCCTTGCAATAAAATTCTTATGGTTGGAAATTTTGAGCATCAAAAGTGGACCTTAGTGAGTTGGGAAAAGGTTTGTAAACCTAAGGAGTATGATGGCTTTGGTCTCAGGCAATCCATGCACAACAATGTTGCTATTGCTGCAAAATTATACTGGAGGTAGTGTACTCTCTCTAACTAGCCATGGGCTCGCATTTTGAACCACAAATATTTAGGTGGTGTTGATAAGGAGGAAATTTTGTGTATGAAATTAACAGTTAAAGGATACATGATCTAGAATACTATAAAAAGGGACCACCCTCATTAAGGATGACATTTTTTGGATTATTCATAAGGGTGGTCGAGCTCTCTTTCAGTCCAACTCTTGGGATAGACACCCACCAATCCTCTCATCTCACCCTCATCTTCAAGCCTTAAGTGTAAATTTTTAGGAGGCTAGATGGTCTAGTGTGGATAGTTTTAAATACCCTTTTCCTTTAGGGAGCTCTTCAGTCTATCAATGGAAAAATTCTAATGATTGGCCTAAAGGAGGATCACAAGAGGAGAGGATCTCATTGGCTTTTATTCTTTTTGGGAGCCCTTGTTTCTCTTCTAAGGATGGGGATGTGTTGGCATAGGGTAATGATCCAAAGGGAAGTACTCAATGGCTTAGGGTTATGCTGCTTTGTAGGGTCAACTCGGGAACTTGAGGGAGAGTCCTTGGTGGAAACAAATTTAGAACAAAAATGGGTGGCCCAAGTGTAATTTTTTCATGTGGTTGTTAAGTTTGAATAAATGTCTCACTTGGGAGAATATTAGGAAAATAGGGTTTAGAGGCCCTTCAATATGTTTCCTTTGTGGATACAATGAAGAAAGTTCCAATCATCTCTTATTCTAGTGTTATTTTTAACAGAAATTTGGAGGTTTTGGTGGAAGTTATGGAGGAGACCATTTTAGCAAGCTTCTTCTCTACATGATCTTTGGTAGCACTTGGGCCTCTCTCTGGATTTTTCCTCCTTCTTGGTAGTAGCCTAGGAATTAGGCCCCTCTTATTATCTGGAAAATTTGGTTGGAGAGAAATAGATGGATTTTTCAGGAGTGGTGACAAGTCCCCCTCTAGATTTGGTACAAGGTAAAGAGAATGCTTAAGGATACTATTGAGGCTAAGTTTGATTTAGTGGGGCCTTTTTACTTGACTAATTTTATCACTTCTACCATCTTGGAGCTTTCTTTTTCCACTAGATCTCATGTTCATCCCGGTTTTAGGCAGAGGTTGTCCACAAAGGTGAATCATAAGGGCAAGTGGAGTCTATCCCTGAGGGATTCTATAAAATTAACATGGATGGATCTTCTTGGGGTAATCTAGGGGTTGTTGGTATTGGTGGAAAGGGATGTGATAGAAGGGGTTATGTTTAGTTTTTTTTCTCCATTTATATGGGGGTGCATTCTAATAACCAAATGGAGGCTTGGGATATTCTTAAGGCTTTGGAGAAAGTTTGTGAGTTGGGTTGGAAGAAGGTGATCTATGAAATAGATTTTATGATTTTGGTTTCTCTGCTAAATAATCAGGATTTATAAAACTCCTCTTGGAGATTGGGTGTGATTTCCAAACAAATCCTTTGTTTGGCCACAAATTTTGTTTTTATTTCCTTTGTCCATATTCCTAGGGAATGGAATAAAGCGGTTGATTGTCTGGCCAAATGGACATCTGATGAGTTAGAGGAATGGATTGTGTGGGATTGGAATCAGTTAGATCAGGAAAAAATTCAACGATTGGCACAAATTATTTATGAGGATAAAAAATATTAGTGGTGTGGGGTTGTTTTCTTTGCATGATCTTTAGTGTTGGATGGATGACTAGTGTGGTTAGTTTTTGGATTCCTTTGATTTTTTCTCTTTATGCTCTAATATTGATATTGGTTTGAAGGATTTGGGCTTTTAGCTCTCTTGTTGTAATTGTTTGCTTTCCTTTGAATGAAATTTTCACCCCTTTTTTAATTTAAAAATATATATATATATTGAAAATTAAATTATACATATTTATGTAATAATTGTTTCATTCTATACATTGGAAATTTTAACAACATGATGGTTAAAAATGTGTTCATCAGATATCTATCTAAAGGCTTATAGTGAATTCATTTATTTCAATTTAAAAATTCAAAATCATGATGTTAACTCATGTTAGGAATTAAAATTTACTATCTATTGTTAGTATATACAAGTGGTTAATTGAAATTTAAATTTTAAATTTAGAAATGGGCTTTCAAGATGAAATGCATATAGTTTTTTCATATATTGTACACATGTGTTATGAATATACATGTCCATACATGCAAATTTAAATTAGAACTTAATTATTTTTTATGCAACACTGATATGGATGGACTTTAGACATGTATTGATATAGAGATTCATAGATTGAGATTGATTTTATATGACCTTTCAACCACTTGAGTGTACAGAACCAATTGTGAGATGATTTTAGAGAGTTTAGTTAGGATTAGACATTTATTAGGGTGTGTCCATACATATTCTAGTGATACTTTAGTAGTCATTCTTTCCCAGATATGGGAACAAGTTTTTGGTGATGTTCCTTTAAGTACAATCCAACTAAGAGTGCCGAAGGAAACTATCAAAACATAATGTTTTCCCTAGTGTTCTACTAGATCTCAAGTTAAGGCTTATCAAGTGACTAGGTGCATATGCCTTGGGATGGCCCCATTGATTTATCCATGATTTCTTGCTACATAGGGTCATTATCTAAATAACAACCAAATTCCCTTGCATTTTATGCAACAATTATATGTTAAGGTTAATTTAGGCCTCAACGTTAACTATTTGGATTTGCCACCTCATTTGGGGTAGGGGTGTGATAGGTTCTGCAATAGGGATGCTTATCATTGTGCAAATTGCTAGCATCCATATTTTAGGGTCTTAGTTTGGTAGAGGATACTTCTTGTTGCTCCATCCTTGAGCCTTATTGGTGATCGGGTTGTCATTGCTTCCCAACGGGAAGCAATTGACAATATTGTTGATATTATAGTCTAGGCTCAACAGATATTTGTAGATTGTGTGGGGTGATACTTGATGCATCCATGTAGATCACCTATTGAGTTAGATGCCTATGTTATGACAAGAATACCATCTCTAGATGATATAGACTACATTGCACGTGATGACCAAATTCTAAGGGATACAAGTCATAGATTGTTTAAGGCCCTAATGAGAGCATACTATGTGATTTCATCACATTTGGGGATCCCCTTAAAAAATTGTGGTTCATTTGTAGGTCACATTTGTGGAGATCCGAAGAGTCATGTGGCTCAATCACATCATTTTGACGTCTATCCTACAACTAAATCATTTGGTAGGATGTGTGAGCCACATACTAATCATTTTATTGCTACTATATAGGTGCATCCATTAATTGATGATATGCCACTACATGTGCTCAAACATCTATTGATACACTCGAGCAGGTTGCAAGAGATCTAATTTTTATGGAGACGTTCTCTTTAGGGTCGATGTCATCTCACTTGCATATTCCACTACACACATCAATGGTAGAGCTAGTTAGGGTAGGACTACATAGGATTTGATGGATTCTATCATCACAAGAGATGCACATGACATTCTGGATGCTAGTACGACCATGTATATATATAATTTTCAAGTTTTTTACTTGTTAAATTTATGTACTTGTAGTCCTGGGTAACACATTTATAAATTATTGTCTAACCAGAAATCAAGAAAACAACTAGAATCATAAATAGCAACCACAAAAACCATATGATTCAAGAAAACTAATTCCAGTAAATCAATAAAGAATGAATAAATGATAGAAACATGAAAGACAATCAAATGATATACCTTTTTTACATCAAACATTGAATCACCTCCATTATCCTCAATTTTTCTTTGTAAGCTATTATTGCTCTCAAATTCGTATGTGCGCAATTGCAATAAGCTCAAATGGATATGATAGAAAAATTTCAAAGATCATGGTTATTCTTCAAATGAAGATGAAGATTGATTTTATAGAAAATGAAAGTTTGATGGATGGTCAAGATTTGAGGAAGAACTAAAAAAATCAATGGTGGAGAATTGAGGTCAGTTAAGTGGTTGCATGATTTCAGATAACTAATTATATGATTCAATTAAGAGAATTGATTGAGATGTTAACTTGAAATGATGGTTAGTGGACTGAATTGATTTGTTAGAGAACTCGAAGTGGGTGGGAGTGAAGTGGATTTGATTGATGAGTGGATTGAGAGTAAGTCTCAGTCAAAAGATAAGGTGAAAATGAATGGGATTTAATAATTAATTATTAAAGGATGTGCAAAATAAATAAAATAAGCAATTTTATTTATTTATAGAGAATGGATAATGTTGAGAAATTAATGAATAAATTAAATAGCTAAAATAATTATTTAATTTTAGGAATAGGATAATGAATAATTATTTTTTTGATCAGTGAACGCTTTTGACTGGAGCTATGAACCACTAGGGTCACAATGGGGGACCCCGTCCCCAATTATATCCCTGATTTTGTCTCATGCAGTTGTATCATTTTTCCTTTCCTCCTCGCTCTTTTCCTTCATTAACACATGTCATCTCTTCTCTTCTCCCCTCCAATCTTCATTCTCCTTCCCACCTCCCAGCACAATCCTTCGTTCCCCTTATCTCTCCTCCTTCTGCCTCCCGCAGCCTCCTTTCCTTCTCTCCGCTTCTCCCCTTATCTCTCCACTCCTCCCTCCCATGGCCTCCTTTTTCCTTCTCTCCGCTTCTCCCCTTATCTCTCCACCTCAGTGCCTGTCTTGTCTCCCCTACCACCCGTCCACCCTCCAGCTGGCTCACTTCTTCCAGCCCACCTATGCTTCTCATGCTCCTAGCACACCTTTCACCCTTTGACAATCCTTTGCATCCTTTTTGTCTCTTGTCCTCCGTCCTTTGTACTCCTTCTGCCTCCATCTGGTGTCTTAGCTACAACCTCCATTCGCTGGTATATCTATCGGTGCAGCCATGTCCTTCCTTCCACCTCCCTCACCCCCTAACCTCTACTGTCGGGTGATCAATCCACTGTCGTCGGTCCACCACAGATCATTTGGCCTACCTTCTCATGCATCCTTTCGTATCAATGAAAGCCTTCCTAGTGATACTCGAATGTATGACCACCGTATCACCACGGTGTTGCAACTACCGTTGCACTGCGGAGTGAACCCATAGGATAATGAATAATTAAATAAATAATAATTTGTTTAATTATTTAGAGGAATAGGGATAATTAGTGATGTAATTAAATAAATGAAGGAAAAATAATAGTAATGTGAATTAATTAAATAATATGATATTATTTAATTAATATTAGAATATGGAATTGGTAATAATTAAATAATTGATAATTATTTAATTATATCGACAAGATGAGAATTAGTGTAAAAATGTCACTTGCAAGCTTAGGATAATTTTAAGTGTCCACATTTTTCCCCTCTTTGAGACAACGTGATTTTGAGTGTTTTTTTAAAGAAAATTTAAGAAAAAAATTGCTTAGGACATGCCCTAGTGTGCCTCAATGACAGTGGGATAGTGTGGTGCCCCTTCGAGAAATTTGGTGGAAATTCTAGAAAATGGACCAAATTTATCAACAAGTTAATTTAAAAAGTTTAGGTGTGAAGACTGCTAAAAAGTGTATTTTCAGGGCAATTAGGTCAATAGTAGTAGTCATAGGATGACATGGTTAGTGAATTTAGTGCAAAATAGGGGTCCATTAGGGCATCCTAGCACTATATATAGGCCCTTTTTGGCAAAAATATCCTCATTTGTGTGCATTGCTTTTGATATTTCTAGAGTGTTGTAAACTTGAGGAGACCTAGTGTGGAGCTATGGCAAGTATTCCAAAGAGCAACCACCAAGTAGTGCAAGTGTGGACCTATGGGCGACCAGCTAGAGCAGGAAACATGGTATGTACCTTATCTCGTATTTGAAATTTTATCATTTGTGCATAGATTTAGAACTCAAAAATAAAGCAACAAATGCAATGAAAAATTATGCATCGCATTTTTTGTCTCAAATAACATAATTGTAACATACCCAATGTTTACTCTATAGTTTTCACCTAAGATTTAACTTATGAAGTGAATAATTCAAAGTTCCCAAAATGGGATAATATTTTTTTTCTTTTCCTTTAATATCTTTTTGAATGCTTCATAAATAATTTCACATAGCATTGCATAATTGAAATAACATAACATAAAATTCATATAATTGAAACTCATCTTTCAAATACAGATTACAATAGATCTCATGATCATATAAACATTTCATAATTTACAAAGAGTACAAGGTCAAGGTATCCTTATCTATATTACACTTGTTCTATTTCATAAGCCTTGGTGTGTCGTCTGCAAGAGGGAGAACATCACCCAAGTGCTTTACCTCCAACCACAAACTAGCAGTCCCTCACACACCTTCCAACCGGAAGTGGCCCTACCCTTCAATGAATATTTTAGTATTGTAACCCTAGTATTTCCATATGAGTATCTAGTGTTGTGTCCTACATAAAAAGTATAGTCATACAGCTATGGATACCTTCCAACTATGCATGACACTACTAACAAACTATGCATACCTAGAGAATAGTGAACTAACAAGTGCAAGCAGCAAATTTTACACTTTGGAAATTATATATATATTTAATCAATTCCACTTTCTAAGGAAGTGGTGTCATAAGTTTACCCACCTCTAACTTGACTTGGAAATCCTACTAACTAGTGGTTAACTCTTTTTTTGGTTTGACCCAAACGTTAACTAATTTAATCATAAACTCTTTCAAAAGTGATGACTCACTAGCATCGATTATTCAACTAAATGGTTTAATGAGCATCTAACTCGAACACCTTGTTACATACTCATAACACTTTGGGTCTAGCAATTGCCTCTTATTCAAGTCCTTTCTTACTAAGTCAGTAAATGACTTGACTGGTTATACTTCCCTGAATAGATCTTTCCAATTACGTTCATGTAACATCCTGGAACTTGACAAGTGCCTTTTTTTCAAGTCCTTAGTTTAAACCATGGGAGTAACTACTCTCCTATTTTATGTATTACTAGTTAATACTGATGACACAATGTCACCGACTAGACACACCTGGTCTCAATCTAAAAGTACTGACAATATGTCAATATATATAATAATGTATTATTAACCTTAAATTGAAGATTACTTTTGCATATTAAATATTTAGATATCCAACATTTATTCTTATGATTATGTTCCTAAGAACTCCATACCAAACATGGTCAATCTTGAAGTGGTCATAAATAAACAATAACTTACTTCTTAAAATAATGGTTCAGACTCTTCGTTGTTGTACCAAGTATGGTTCCTATCTTCTACAACACCAAAATCAATCTGGTTAATCATGATATTAAATATAATTTATTTATTTTCAATATAAAACTTAATATCCATAGTGATGTCCAATAATAATTCAACATATTAAGTTATTTAACTTCTAGTAACTCAATTAAGATCCGTCTAACTAATTTCCAAATTCATCACAGGTTTCTTCCAAGTTACCCTTTTTCATAATTTATATAAGGTACCTATGTATGTATATAAATATTCATATATCTATCATTCCATATGACACATATATTCTCATATTTAAATGTATGATAAGTTTTTATCCAAACTCAAGAACATTTTCTACTTAAGAGATATATATGCTTCAACACCTTAAAATCTCCTACCATTATAGCTTTGGTTTTGTCGAGAATGTAAAGTCCTCTTCTCAAGCTTAAATTACCATGAATAGGTAATAACAAAGAATCTTGGTCTAATATATAATATGATAACTTTCAAAAGACAATAAACACATTCACTCTTGATACGTTTTCATACCCTCTTACTGATATGCTATATAAACTTGTTTAACAACAATATAAACAAGACACTATCTCATTCAAATAATATCATATTCCCATACTTAGCTCTCCTTTGCTACTTTGGTTTAACAAGCTAGTTGTTTTGGTTAAACACAACTTTAGAGAGATTTTAACCTTCCACTGAACCTCTCTTTCTCTCAAATATATATATATATATAATAATTCAGAATCATATATTGCAAACATGATTTAACAATATAATTAAAAAAAAACTATTGGATATACCCAACTGGATTCCCTAGTTCTCATTATCTCTTTGTATTTAAAATTATCTCTATGCGTAAATAACTAAGCTATGCATATATGCACTCATACTTTTCTAACAACCATGCTTTACACATAACAATGGCATAATGAAATTGAGGTAAATAAAGAGCTTCATTTAGAATTTGAAAGAGAAGGAAAGAGAATTATTTTAATCATGTTTGGTGTGTGTAGGTGAATTCCTAGTCTAAAATGCAAAACAAATGGAATGCAAACAAGGAAAGCACAAACAACACCTCAATGATTAGCCTAGTTGAACTTGAACAAAACAAAAGATAAAAAGAAGTGTGTTACCTTGCCCAAGTTGATGAGTTGGTTGGCCCTATTGATTTTGCTTGAATGTGTGATCCTTTGGATGGAAAATAGCATGCAACCTAGCTGTAAATGATTGTAGGATGATGGGGAATGCAATGATGCAAATGGGTATTGCAATGGATGCACAAGGTGGATGCAAATGAAGCTACAACAATTGAGGTTCTTGGCTTGGATGAATGCTTGAGAGTTAGAATGCAAATTTTTATTGTGTTGGATGATGATGCCAAATGAGGGGAAAATCCTTTAATTTTATGGGAAATACCTCTGGAAAATGAAGGGTCAAGATGAGGCCACCATGGACAAGATCAAGGGCCAAGGTGAGTTGAGGACTCACAATCCCTCACATCTTTCCATGTGGCAGATGAGGCATCAAAAGGGAGGTGAGGTGGAGGTACCTTATGGTACCTAGGGATTGGGACAAGATCTCATAAAGAAGGTCCTTGTCTCTATGTGGGTGATGGGATGTATGAGGAATTTCAAATTCCTCAACTATCCACATGGGGAAGAGGGGAGCAATTAAAAATTCTTTAAAATACCTAGGGAGAGTAAATGTAAATTTTAAATTGACATGGGGAATGGGTTTCCTTCTCCAAAAGGAGAAAGCAATTAATGAAGGTTGACTTAGGGGTATGCCATAAATGGCATAAGGATTACATTGACCTAATCAAATAATTAAGGTTGTGCAAACAAGGGATTAAGCAGGCTAATGAAGAATTAAGGGAAAGTGGAGAATTATGGAGGATGTGACACTAATCCTAATTAGGGGTGTGCACATCCTAATCGTAGATTAATTAAATTAATCTAGATTAAAGAGGAATTATGGAGGATCGGACAGGGAGAGAGAAAATGATGAATTTAAAATTGATTTAAATTCATAAAAGGAAAATGACTAAATTAAATAAAATAGAGTATTTATTTAATTTAGAGAAGGAAACAAGAGATAAAGTATTTAATTATTTAATTAAATACCTTAGGAACATTAGAAGAAGGGAAATATTAATTAATTAATAAATTATTTAACTAATGCAGATGAAGGGTGCGGGATAGAGGAATAAAAGGGATGAATTTGACCATATGGAAGTGGTCAAATTTAGATGCCTACATTTTTTCCCTCTTCAAAATACTGTTAGAATAACAGTGTTTCAAAGAAAAATAAAATACAGATGACTCCATAGAAGCAAGGACTAGAAAGTGATGCCCTAGCGTGGGAAAAGTTGTGCACGCTGTCTAATTGTAGAAAATGAAGGGAGATGCCCAAGTTTCGCAAGGAAGTGGACAGGACGAAGGAATGGAGGAAAATGACAGGGTATTCCCCCTCGAGAGGGCGGATGGGGAAGAAAAAGGGGCCTCATGTGACTTCTCGATATGGAGAAATGAAGGGTACCACGCGATAGAGTGCAAAAAACCATGAAGAATGGCTTTTGAACAGAGGAAAATGGACAAACGGGGTGCAAATTGCGGATTGTGGAAGAAAAGGGGGGAAATTAATTAATTAAGAGGTTAAATAAAGGGTAAAAATTACCCAAAATTTAAAAGGCTAAAAAGGGGTAAAAGTGAGAAATTATAAATAGTAAATTTCAAAATTACTATTTACCATTTGCACACTTGGCAGTTGACTCAACAAGAGAGAGAGAGAGAGAGGAAGTGAGTAACGAGGATGGCTAACGAGAGCGGAAATGAGGATGAGATATTTGTAGATGATGAGCTCATCCATCGAGGTGAGGAGTTGTGCCAATACTACTATGAGCACGTGGTACCCCACCAGGTAGGAGTCAAAACCCTACTTCGTGAGTTTGATTTAAATTTTAATGTATTTAAAATTGGGGGTCTTAGGTAGGCTAGGGCACAAATCTATGGTGGATGGGTGAATTCACCCATCTAAAGGGGTGATTGGGGAAAGAGGCGAATGCACCATGTGTAGGGGTGAACTCTCCAAGTTGAAATCGCCCCTCCCTAAAGACAAGCGCCTCTTCCTGACACAAAGGCGAAGGTGCGAGAAAATGGGCGATTCTGAAATCACCCTAGATTGAAAGGGGCGAATTCGATTTTGCCCAACAGGGAGACAAATTCGTTCATCAGAGGGAAAAAAGACACAAGACCAGCAACACAGTCACCTTAGATGGGACAAGGACAAATTCACTTAGACAATAGGTGAATTCGCATGAGGGCAGGAAAATGGGTGAATTCGCCATTGAAAAGGTGAAATAATGCAAAGACAAAAAGAGGGGAAAATTCACCATAAAAAGGGGAAAATTTGTGGATTGAATAGAAAGAGGCGAATTCAACAATTAAATAGGTGAATTAGCACACAGACAGGAAGAGGGGTGAATTTTCCCAAATAAAAAAGAGGCAATCTCACGTGCACAAGGAAAAGGGGCAAATTTTCCTATGGAAATAGGAAAATTCATGGACTAAGGGAAAAGGGGCAAATTTTCCAATGAAACGAGTGAATTTGCAAGAAGGCTGGAAAAGGGGATGAATTCATCCAACACAGGAGAAAATTGACCAGAAACCTAGGGCAGGGGAAAAATGATGGAAAAAGAAATGAATTATGAAAGACTAACAGAATGTTTTGTGTGGATGCAAAACTTTGAGATATTGAGGAATCACGAGAGGCATTCAATGGTGCTCGAGGCGACTATCAGGGCAATGAATCTTCACGATCACACAACATTGGCACAAGGGGGGTTATTGTACATGTTGGGGTATCCCAACATTAGAGCACATCGAGCGCTCTTGATAACATTTAAGGAGAGGTGGAGCTCAGAGACCTCGACATTCCACCTCCTAATGAGGGAGATGATGGTGACACTAGAGGACGTGTGGAGGATCTTGTGGCTTCCCATAGGAGGGCACTTGGTTAGCTAGACATGAAGCTAGAGGAGAGAGCATGACAGGAGCCTACGGGTGATCTTTAGACAGGTGGATCTCCCTATCCAGGGGGGAGTTAGACTTGGACAGGTGTTTGGGATTAGACGTGCCTGCACTGCCATTGTACCTCTACGACATGATTAGTGGGATACTACTGTCAGACAAGAGCAGACAATTTTGTAGCCTCAAGATCATTGAGGTTTTTAGGCATATTATGGAGAGGAGGGAGGGAGAGTTTGCATGGGGGCATGTGTGTTGGCCTAGCTGTATCGGGACATGCACATGGTGTGTTATAGGAGAGCCCTCAACATTGTTGGAATATGTGCCTCAATCCTTACTGACATGGAACTCCTGAAGGGAAAATTCATTGTGACATTGTTCATGTCTGGGTGACTAACAGTTTTAAAGCTCTTGAAATGATCCTATCATTGTGACAGGGTTAAAGTCTTGCCGACAAAGTCTATCGCTATGACTTTGTGCTTTCGGCATGACCTTTTGGCGAATGGATTTCTTCGGGCGACAATGTGATCTTATCGGGCTAACTCGAGTGTCGGGGAGAGGTCCCAGCGATTGGTGGATGTCTCACCGATAGCTTAAAGCTATTGGGGTAACACAAAAGTCACAGGGAGATGTCTCAATGATGCAGCTTGGTCACACCGACAGGAGTTCTTCACGGTGACAAAAGACTTCACTGGGAAGTCCTAGTGACTTGGTTAGGTCACGCCAATGGGAGATGTCACATGGTCTTCGTGGTGAAAAAAAGACTTCGCTAAGAAGTCTTGGTGAAAGTATTGAGTCTTGCCAACAGTAAGGTCTTCAGTAAGACTTAGGGAGCTCAGAGAAAGGTCACAGCGATAGACACGAGTCTTGGCGACAGTGTGACTTTCGGTGGAAGCTTTGTTTTGGTATGACATCTCACCGAAACTGTGGGGTCTTGCCGATAGGTGAAAGGCTTCAGAGTAACATAAGGTTGTCGACAGAAAGTCTTGACGAGATCAGTATGTCTTACCGAATGGACTAACTCATCGCTATGACTGAAGACTTCGATATGAGTCTCTCCAAAAAGCGAATTTCACACCGAATGGAAATCTCATCGATGTGACTTGTGAACTCAACATGAGGTCTTGGAGAGAACGAAATGTCTTGCCGATGGATTGTCTAATCATTGTGACTTGTGCTTTCGATATGAGTCTCGCCAATAAGGGAAACCTTTGCCGATAGGAACAAAATGGACATCGATGGTTTCGGTATAACTTCTTTGTTGTCTTGCCAACTGCTAGAGACTTAAAACTGATATTGATAGAGAAACTTTGTGGCATCAGGGAGACACTGTGAGTGTCTCACCGATATGCCAACAAAGTGTGAACGTCGTTGACCATGTGATCATCTTGTGTGGCATCCTGCTGGACCAATCAGAGGAAGCAATTTTTTCAAACTGATGACAGTTGTTTTTTGTAATAGTTGCAACGCTAGAAAAAATTGCATGCAAGGAAAAATAATTTGCTTGAAAGGAAACTGTCTATGATTGGCAATGGCAGATAAGGATCCACTAAAGACAAAATTAGAATGTGAATAAGATTTAAAGAAGATCGATTCTAATTTGGAGATACGATGAGTTGTTCGAGTTGTTGAGAGAGCATTTGTCTATAACTGATGAACAGTGAATAAAGCTACAAAAAAATAACTAGAGTTGGATCTCTGAATTGTATGTAATGTTTTTGTTACTGTAATACAAAGTGATTTAGCTTGGTGTGGTGGGTTTTTTCCCGTAAGGGTTTCCCATGTAAATATGTCATTCATTGTCTTTGTGTATTTGCTCTATTTTTTGTAGATATTTCATGTGTGTCTTAAATTAGATTGTAATTTGAAAAATTAAAAGCCCTGCATTGCATTCTTCCCTATGGATTTGACATTAGGAAAGTTTTTCCGCACCTCTACTTTCCTTACAAGTGGTATCAAATCCTAGCAAATTGTGTTGTCCTTGTGAGTGGGTTGGGTTTTTTATGTCAATCCTTTTCAGTGGGAGTTTTGTAGAGGTCTGATAGTTTAATTACAAATTAAGATGGCAAGCACATCCAGAAGGATGGATATAGAGAAATTCAATGGAAGCAATTTTGAGTTGTGGAAACTCAAAATGGAAGATTTGTTAGTAGATTGAGATCTTTGGACTGTTGTGTCTGGAACAATGCCTCAAGGCATCAAGCAAGAGGATTGGGACCTTGCAAATAGAAAGTATAAAGGCCTGATAAGGCTTTGTTTGGAAGACTATGTTCTTTTGAATGTGCATGAAGAAAATACTGCATCTTCCTTGTGGAAAAGATTAGCATCTATTTATCAAGGCAAGTCCTTGGTGAACAAGTTGTTCTTGAGGAAGAAGCTATACTCTTTGAGAATGTAGGAAGGAGGGTCTGTTGTTGATCACTTAAATGCTTTCAACAGGTTGATTGCTCAGCTGACATTTGTTGGTGTGAAGATTGAAGATGAAGATCGTTGCATGTTGTTGTTGTGTTCTCTGCCTGATTCTTGGGATCATCTAGTGATGGCCATTGGGAGTACAACATACACATTCAAGATGGAAGATGTTGTTGCTTCTCTGTTATCAGAAGAAATGAGAAGAAAATATTTTGAGATGACAAACAAGGCTCTGGCTGTTAGAGGTAGACCAAAGGAGAAAGGCAAGAAGAAGGACAAGAAGTCCATATCAAAATCAAAAGGGAGATCAAAGTCTCCTAGCAAGAAGTCCAAGGTGAAGTGTTGGAATTTTGGGCAACCTGGTCATGTCCGAAGGGATTACAAGGAGGAGAAAAAGAAGAACTCTTCTAGAAATGATTCTTCTTAGAGTGATGCAGACGCCTTCATTGTAGCTTTGGCTACACGGGCATCAGATGATGTATGGTTGATTGATTCTGGAGCATCTTTCACATGACATCTCATAAAGATTGGTTCACGAAGTATGAAGAATACAATGGTGGAAAGGTGTATTTGGAAAGTGATTCATCTTTGGAAATTGTTGGTCGTGGAAGAGTCAGAATTCAATTCCCTGATGGAAGAGTGAAGGGAATCAATGATGTAATGCATATACCAGGTCTGGCTCGTAATTTACTTTCTGTAAGTAAGCTGAATCATATCAAAGTGCAAGTCATGTTCTCTAGAAATGGTTGCAAGATGACTAGAGGCTCTATGGTGTTGGCTAGAGGTGCTCGAATTGGTACCCTGTACAAGTTGTATGCACATGTTGTTCAATGCAATAGTGTCTCTGCAAAGTCACTAAAAGTTGCTCATGGAGAAAAGAAGGAAAACATTCCTAATGGACTAAACGCCATGGAGGTTAAACTTCTAGCAGAAAAGACTATGCTCTGGCATCATAGGCTTGGCCACATTGGTGAGAAAGGTTTAAAAACCTTGAAAAATAAAAACCTGATAGAAGGGCTTGAAGATTGTAACCTTGAGTTTGATTTTTGCGAACATTGCATATATGGAAAGCAGCATCGTGTTTCATTTTATTCTAGTCCTCAAAAAACTTCTAATTTGCTTGATTATATACATTCTGATGTGTTTGGTCCAGTGAATGGTCCTTATCTATCTAAACCAAGATACTATGTGTCATTTATTGATGATTATTCAAGAAGAGCATTTGTATATTTTCTGAAAAGTAAATCAGAAGTGTTCTGTCGGTTTAAGGAATTTAAAAACCTTGTAGAAAATCAGACTGGTAGAAAAATAAAATGTTTAAGGACTAACAATGGCGGTGAGTTTTGTTCAGATGAATTTGAAAGGTACTATAAAGATCATGGGATCAAAATACACAAGACTACACCTTACACTCCACAGCAAAATGGATTTGTTGAAAGGTTCAACAGGACAATAATGGAAAGAGCACGAAGTATGTTGAGCAGTGTTGGCTTGGATGAGAAGTTATGGGCTAAGCGGTCTCTACAGCATGTTACTTGGTAAATCATTCTCCTAACTCTGCTCTTGTTGAGAAGATGCCTTTGGAAGCATGGTCTGGAAAGAAGCCCTCTCTGAGACATATTTGTGTCTTTGGCTGTGAGGCATATGCATATGTGCCATTTGAAAAGAGATCTAAGTTGGAAAACAAAGCTGTGAAGTGTATTTTTATTGGCTATAGTGCTGGAATAAAAGGATACAAGCTTTGGAATCTTGAGACTGAGAAGGTTTTGTACAGCAGAAGTGTTATCTTTCCGAGTTGAAACCTTCTACATTGGATCTGTAGTGAGAAGAAATTAGAAAATGAAAAGGATGTAGCAGCAATTCCTCAGACACCAGATAAAGAGGAATTGAAAAATCAAAATATACCTGATACTGAGGAGAGCTCAAGTAGTTCTGAAAGTTCTGAAGATGATGAAGAACCACCTCAGCCTCAGCTTGTGAGGAGGTCAACTCGTGAAAGAAAGCAACCTAAAAGGTATGGGTTTTCTTTAATAGAGTCTACTTGTGCCTATGCTTTAATTTCTAGCACTAATGAACCTAGGACTGTGAAAGAGGCATTTAAAATGTTTGATTCAAACTCTTGGTTGGAAGCCATGAATGAGGAAATGGCATCATTAGAAAAGAATGACACCTAGGGTTTGGTTCCATTGCCTAAAGGCATAAAATCTATAGGCTGCAACTGGATATTCAAAAAGAAAATAGGTCTAGATGGCAGTTTAGAAAAATATAAAGTGAGGCTGGTTGCAAAAGGTTATTCTCAGGTAGAGGGGATTGACTATGGAGAAATATTTTCTCCTGTAGCTAAGCTGACATCTATTAGATTTATTTTGTCACTTGCATCAGCATATGATTTAGAGATTGAACAGATGGATGTGAAAACACCGTTTCTTCATGGTGATCTTGAAAAAAAAATTATATGTCCCAGCCGAAGCACTTTGTGGTAAAAGGTAAGGAAAGGCTAGTTTTCAAGTTGAAGAAATCTCTGTATGGTTTAAAACAGTCTCCTAGAATGTTGTACCAAAAGTTTGAAATTTTTGTCTTGTCTTTGGGATTTGTAAGATCAAAATGTGATCATTGTGTGTATTACAAAGCTGAAAGTGATCAAATTCTTATTATTGCACTATATGTTGATGATATGTTGTTTATAGGCAATAGTAAGCTAATGATTTCTGATCTTAAGTCCCAGTTGTCTGCAAAGTTCGAAATGAAAGATCTTGGTGCAGTAGGGTATATTTTGGGAATGGAAATAACCAGGGATAGAAAGAATAGAAAACTTTGGCTCAGTCAAAGTAAGTATATCATGACTATTCTAGAGAGATTTTGTATGACTGAGTGCAAACAGCTAGTTGTTCCAGTTACATAGGGAACGAAGCTATATATTGAGGATTGTCCAAAATCTTCTTCTGAGATGGAGGACATGACCAGTGTGCCTTATGCAAGTGCAGTTGGCAGTATTATGTATGCAATGGTTTGTACAAGGCTAGACATTGCCCAAGTAGTGGGAGTTCTTAGTCGGTTTATGGCTAATCCTAGAAGAACACATTGGGATGCTGTGAAGAGAGTGTTTAGATATTTGAAGGGAACTTCAGACTATGCTTTGTGTTACCATGGTAACTTGGTTGAATCACAGAGAACTCTCAGTATTCAAGGTTATGTGGACTCTGATTGGGCAGGGGACATTGACAGCAGAAGATCCACTAGTGGATATATTTTCATGATGAATGGTGGTGCAGTGAGTTGGATGAGCAAGCGGTAGGCTGTAGTCGCTTTGTCTACTATAGAGGCAGAATACATGGCAACCACACATGCCTCTAAAGAACAATCTGGTTAAAACATTTTTGTTCTAACATTGGCTTTGATGCAAAAAATATTACTATCTACTGTGACAGCCAAAGAGCTATATGTTTGGAAAATAATCCTACTTTCCATGCCAGGACGAAACATATAGATGTACAGTATCATTTTGTACGAGATATGGTGGAGGATGGGAAGGTCTCCTTGGAGAAAGTGGATACTCTAGAGAGTGTTGCAGATGCATTAACGAAGCTTGTGAGCACAGACAAGTTCAGGTGGTGTGCCAGTTCGATGGGCCTCTTGGCCCATGTTTTTTAGTAGTTTGTTTATACTCTAGAGGTGTTAGTAAGATCTTCGTCAAGTGGGAGCTTGTTGGAATATGTGCCTTAATCCTTACTAACATGGAACTCATGAAGGGCAAAGTCGTTGTGGCATTGTTCATGTCTAGGCGACTAATAGTTCTGAAGCTCTTGAAATGATCCTATCGCTGTGACAGGGTTGAAGTCTTGCCAACAAAGTCTATTGTTGTGACTTTGTGCTTTCGGCATGACCTTTTGGCAAATGGATTTCTTCGAGTGACAGTGTGATCTTATCGGGCTAACTCGGGTGTCGGGGAGAGGTCCCAATGATTGGTGGATGTCTCACCAATAGCTTAAAGCTATCGGGGTAACACAGAGGTCGCGGGGAGATGTCTCAACGATGCAGCTTGGTCACACCGATGAGAGTTCTTCACAGTGACAAAAGACTTCACTGGGAAGTCCTAGCAACTTGGTTAGGACACGCCGATGGGAGATGTCACATGGTCTTCGCAGTGACAAAAAGACTTTGCTAAGAAGTCTTGGCGAAAGTCTTGAGTCTTGCCGAGAGTAAGTCTTCGGTAAGACTTAGGGAGCTTGAGAAAGGTCACGGCAATAGACATGAGTCTTGGCGATAGTGTGACTTTCGATGGAAGCTTTGTTTTGATATGGCGTCTCACCGAAACCGTGGGGTCTTGCCGATAGGTGAAAGGATTCAAAGTAACATAAGGTTGTCGGCAGAAAGTCTTGGCGAGATTGGTATGTCTTACCGAATGGACTAACTCATCGCTATGACTGAAGACTTCGATATGAGTCTCTTTGAAAAGCGAATGTCACACCGAATGGAAATCTCATTGGTGTGACTTGTGAACTCGACATGAGGTCTTGGCGAGAACAAAATGTCTTGCCGATGGAATGTCTAATCACTGTGACTTGTGCTTTCGATATGAGTCTCGCCGATAAGGGAAAACCTTTGTCGATAGGAACAAAATGGACATCGATGGTTTCGGTATAACTTCTTTGTTGTCTTGCCAACTGCTAGAGACTTAAAGCCGATATCAATAGAGAAACTTTGTGGCATCGGGGAGACACTATGAGTGTCTCACCGATATGCCAACAAAGTGTGAACATCATTGACTGTGTGATCATCCTATGTGGCATCCTGCTGGACCAATTAGAGGAAGCAATTTTTTCAAACTGATGACGGTTGTTTTTTGTAACAGTTGCAATGCTGGAAAAAACTGCATGCAAGGAAAAATCATCTGCTCGAAAGGAAACTAGCTATGATTGGAAATGGTGGATAAGGATCCACTGAAGACAAAATCAGAATGTGAATAAGATTTAAAGAAGATCGATTCTGATTTGGAGATATGATGAGTTGCTCAAGTTGTTGAGAGAGCATTTGTCTGTAACTAATGAACAGTGAATAAAGCTACAGAAAAATAACCAAAGATCTGGATCTCTGAATTGTATGTAATGTTTTTGTTACTATAATACAAAGTGATTCAGCTTGGTGTGGTGGGTTTTTTCCTGTAAGGGTTTCCCACATAAATTTGTTGTTCATTTTCTTTGTGTATTTGCTCTATTTTTTTTAGATCTTTCATGTGTGTCTTAAATTAGATTGTAATTTGAAAAATTAAAAGCCCTGAATTGCATTCTTCCCTATGGATTTGACATTAGGAAAGTGTTTCCACACCTTTGCTTTCCTTACAAACATCACACATGTGACTCTACTCCAGGTATGGGCCTGTGAGCATAATAGCATGGTGAGGCTAGGGATTTTGATAGCAGGGACGTAGGATGAGACATTGCCAGTATCATATTGGTATGGTATAGATTATGATTAGCGACTGCACTACCTAGATGTTAGTGACTTGGAGGCATGGAGAAGGAGGTTGGATGATTTGAGGGAGGATCAGATCATATGGAGACCTTACCAAAGGCGACGATTTTCAGGATGGAGAGAGGATGAGAGGAGGCACAAGGGCTAATTTTTCACTATATGCTACTTGATCGGTCGAGACCCACACATTGTTGAGCTGCACAGACCAGACAGAGTCACAAGGCAGTATGGTGTACAATAGGATACCCTGCAGGGCCTCATAGATTTTGGTGGATTACCCGGGAGCGTCTATGGGGTGATCAGATCACAGGATATTTTGCGAGGAAAATGTGGGAGGACTTATAGTTGGTGCCATATCCAAGGAGATTAGGGGTGGTGGATGTAAGGACGATAATGTGGTACTCTGCATGGTGGACAGAGCATAGGTCGGGATGAATGATGAAAATGCACCTGATTGTAGGGGCACTAGGATACAACTCAGAGGATGAGAGGAGATTGGCTAGACATAGGAGAGTCAGGAGGAGAGACGGCCGACAAAGGAGGGGTGGGGACAAAGAGGTTGAGGTGGAGGAGGCAAGAGGAGACCAACGGGTGAGAGGATAGGGGGAGGCAATGGAGGAGGATGCCCCATAGGTACATCCGCTGGTGATGGTACTATATGTACCTCCATCACCCGAGGATCCAGTAGTACTATTGACAGAGCTCTAGTGAGAATGAGGATTACAAAGCATAGGCTCAAGGAGTCAGAGGCGGATAGGGACAAGTTGTAGGCCAAGGTGGATAGGTTGTAGAGAGAGGGGGATAGGGACTATAGAGCCCTAGTAGATGATGCAAGATGGCAGGTACTGGAGGTAGAGGCAGAGAGGGATGATGTCCAGAGACAACTAACAGAGATGCAAAGGGAGTTGGAGGAGAGCAAGCAAGGGAAGGATGAGCTAAGGAGGGAGTGAGATGAGCTCCAAGACAGAGCAGAGTGTGTGGAGATGTCAGCGGGAGATGCAAGGGTGATGCTGGAGAGATCCAAAGTGGCAAAGGCATAGGTACAGGCCTTGTAGGATGAGAGGGATGTGACTGCAGAGTAGATTTCATGGATGTAGGAATAGATAGACTAGTTGAGGATGGTACAGGATGCATGGGATCAGCAGAGGAGGTACCTAGTTGGATTACAAGATAAGTATAAGGTAGAGTAGGACATTGCAAGGGAATAGGCAATGGAGAGGGATGAACTTATATGAGAGTCCAACTACTACATGGGGGCTTACTTCAGAGAGGTTCCAGATCCCACATGTCATGTACCTCCATATGTCCAAGCAGTACCATTGATTCTAGCACTATCAGGGTGCGGGACACATACACAAGGGTACAACAGCTATCAAGAAACTCCCTCACATAGAGGACCAGTGCTAGATTCTTCATAGAGGTCATATGAGGCCAGCACAGGGTAGTGCAGACAGGAGTGACAGGATCCCAACTTTTTTCATAGGTGTAGAGTGGATGGACAGTACACAGGGATAGGGGCCATAGATCCCATAGTGCAAATCAGATATAGATCATTTTATTCATTGATGTGGTCTCTACATTTGATTCAGATCCCCGTACTTGTATTCTATTCGATGATTATCAATGGACATTTATGTATATGTGTATGAAGAACTCTATTATAATTTGTGATGGACATGAGGTGACATTTATATGATATATGATGGACCTTATCGACCCTATGTGTTACTATATGATGGATGTTTATTTATGCACATGTGTATGTATGTGTTGTATTATGGATAATTATGATGATGATGAGATGATGATGAATATGCATGTGTCTATGATTATTTATATTTATGTCTATGTGGATGACATGGATGAAATGCATGATGCCTAACACTTTATGATGTAGGATGTGATGGGTGATTTATGATGTTATATGCTATGGACATGAGACTAATGATTTGTGATGCAGGGGGCGATGTATGCATGGAGATAGAAAACTCATGCCTGCAATGGATATGTTTAGAAATCCTTGTGATT
The DNA here is from genome assembly GCA_007258455.2 of Sequoia sempervirens. Classification (NCBI taxonomy): domain Eukaryota; kingdom Viridiplantae; phylum Streptophyta; class Pinopsida; order Cupressales; family Cupressaceae; genus Sequoia; species Sequoia sempervirens. The sequence continues at coordinate 325,210,399 of VDFB02075321.1, read as the reverse complement.
GATTTAGTAAATGTGATCCAGAAACATCAATCAGCTCATATCACATGGACATCTAAGTTGTACATTGTACAATCAATGTGCTAAATTAATTTTAATGGGAAATTTTTCCAGGCATATTATTATGATTTGATGTATGTTATGAAAATGCAATGTGATGGACTAATATGTTTTGAATAAATGCACATGAGATGAAATGGCATGCAATGAACCTAAGATGCTTAGAATGACCAATTAAGATCAAATCTAAACAACTTAAAATGAACATGATAATTAAAAATACAATGGATGTGATGACATGATCATTTGGGATAAAATTGTACTTTTTGCATTTAATATGACATCAATCAAGATTCATTGATGATTGGATTGACCTGTTTCTATGGCAGCGATGCATTTCCTTATAGTTATGTACCAATCTCATTTGCCTTGCTCATTTTGCACGTCATAGACCAAGGATTTGATAGTAGAGATGACCTTGGTACTGTCGGCATAATAAAATGAATGCAACCTACATGAATGATGGGATTAATATATGAATTAAATTAGCATGGGCATGAGTGTAAATAAGGGCTTGCATAGTAATGGAAGCTATTAATAGGCCTCTTTTATTTGTGTATCATGCTTGCTTTAGCTTATGGCAAGTACTTTCCCTATAATCATTATTAAAATGAGGGATGATGGGTTTGATAATGTATTGCGTATCAAGACGAGAGGCGATAGACGTGATACTGCACCTATCAAAACCATAGGAATCTTGAGAAGAAAATGAGATGGGAGATGAATGCTTGCACAACCAAATCCACTAGTGATAGGCTAGAGAAAGATGAGGGGATAAATGCAATGCAATGGGATGATGTATGAAATGCAATCCTAATGTTATTTTTCCAATTCAGAGCACTAATTTTTGCTATAGCACAAGACACGATACACCAGGGTATGATAAACCAAGGCAGATTAGTGTCTAATGCATGAAACAAACACAACAGACAAGGAAGTTATCCCAACACCCCCAAAGTTGTAATGACTTTGGTTAGGCCAGGCATTGGGATAACCACAAGCACAAAGGATTCCCCAGCATAACACAATACTATAGGGATCTTGGTGGGTACTACATGTGACAACCAAGCAAATAGAAATAGACAAAAGATCAAGATATGCCCCTATGTTTACCAATCAAAGTGCACCACAATATGATTGATCATGGCGACATTGACAAGGTATGATAGGAAGCTCAAATGATAAAAAAAAATCCAAAAGAATCACAAGAAAACAATCAATTTCAAATTTCCTTAGCCATAGGATCAAAAGGTGGATGGCATTGATGCGGTCTGATGTAGGAAGGATGCATCCTGTTAAGACCAAAATGGAAACTAAACTAAGTGATCGACATGACTTAGGATACTCAAAACTGATTGAACCTTGTGATACTAGTGGATCTTGTTCGTTAAGAACTAGCTAGATAGGGACATACCTGACAACACGAGATGATGACAAGACCCACCCTAAAGACCTAGGGGCTCGGGGGCTAATCAAATATTAGCCTTGCCTATGTGAAAGCACAAAGCCCTCATAGTTCAATAAAATACCATGGATAAAATTGGAAAGAGGATGATGGAAACCAAAGTGGATGACAAAAGAAATGGATGGAAAAATGCCCTGGGGGAAGATCAAATGATTGACCTTTCCTACATAAAAGTGCAGGGGCAACATAGTTTGGTAAAAGACCAGCGACAAAAGACAAAACTAGATAGATGAAGGATGGAGGACTGACACAATAGGACAAACGAAAGCCCTAGGGGCAGATCCAAATTAGTTTGCATAACACGCTATTCCAGATACTAAAAACTAATGAGGATAACTGTTAGGGCAGACTGCGTCCACATTAAGGTGTATGCAGTCAGATTCATTATTAATGACATGACAGGATGAAACCTAATGAGGACCAACATGATGAAGAACCCTAGATGAAGGCAAGAGACTAACTAATGACAAAGACAGATGACACAAGCTCAGATTAGGATAAAAAGCTCATGATTGTGGATAGCTGATGAAAATTTTCCAATGCTCAACCAAAACAAACAAAGCAGTGGATAAGCGAGTGCAAATGGAAGGACTGGATCGATAATATGTTGGGATAGGATGTAAGGAGAGGATGGATGGAAGCATAAAGCAACTAGGATGCAAGGTAGATAATGATTAATCCCTCTATGAATGGTGCCTATTGCCAAGTTTTTACCAAACGTACTTATCCAAGGCACCACCTGAGGTGGTTTTCACCATAGGACGGATTATTTCTCTTTACTATTTTTGGAATTTTTTTACTTTTTGATTCTTTTGTATTTTTGACCATTTTTTTACTTTCTTTTGGTATTTTTCGGGATAGGATAACCCAACTGACTTAGGTGTAAAACCTCTTCAAGTGCATGATTTTGATAGGCTCCCCCTCAAGTGTAGCAAGCCTATATGCCCCAGATCTATATTTAGTTGTGACAACATAAAGACCCAGCCAATTAGCCTCAAACTTTCCTTTCTCGTCTCGATCTTGTTGAGTACGATGATTCTCCTTGAGGACTAGATCACCAACATTAAACTGACGAGGATGAAATTTTTTGTTGTAGCTCCTCCTAAGATGATGTTGGTATGCTTGCAGATGATTGTAGACCCTGATACGCTTTTCATCCAAAAGCTCCAATTGATTGAGTAGTGTAACCCAAGTGTCTTTATCACTTATGTGGTTCTTCAGAGATATACTAAGTGATGGGATCTCAACTTTGATCAACAAGATAGCATTGGCACCATAAACGAGGGACTATGGAGTGGCGCCAATGGGAGTGTAGATGGAAGTGCGGTAAGCCCAAAGGGAAGGATGGAGATGTAGGTTCCAATCTCAACCAATGTTATTGACCACTTTTTTAAGGATCTTAATAAGCATTTTGTTGGTCGCCTCTGCCTGACCATTACCTTGTGGGTAATAGGGCATGGACCAACAATGCTAGATGTGATAAGTCTCACAAAGGTGTTTCATGAACCACTTTTTGAATGGCTTTCAATTGTTAGTGATGATAGTGGAAGGGATTCCATACCTACAGAGAATATGGAAAAGGATAAATTTGGAGATCTAAATACCTGTAATTTGAGAGTGGAATTGCTTCTACCCACTTGGTGAAGTATTCAGTGGCGGTAATGATGAAAGTATGGTCATCAAAGGATGGAAGGCAGATCTTGCCGATCAAGTCAAAACCCCATTGAGAAAAGGGCCATGGTGCTATGATAGGTTGCAAATATTGTGTAGGAGCATGTATCAAATCCAAATGTTGTTGACAAAGTAGGAATTTCTTCACGAACTCAAAAGAGTCATGCTCCATTGTAGGCCAATAATATCCAACTCTGGGAATCCTTTTGGCTAAGACCATGCCATTAGAATGGGCCCCATAGACACCACTATGTACCTCAGTTAACGCAGTGTGGGCTTTTGATTCGTTCAGACACCTAAGAAGAGTGCCATCATGCCCACAATGATAAAGTGTATCTCCCACGATGGTATAGCGGGATGTACGTTGGATGAAATATTTATGTTGATTTCGTGTAAGGTTGGGAGGTAGGATGTTATCATGAAGATAGGTGTAAATGTCATGATACCAGGGTGATTCAAAACCTATGATGTTGCACACCATCTCACTCTTAGGGATATCATATGTCAAGATTAAAATTTGTTCAACAAGGAACTCACAATTGGCTCGATCTTTAGGCATATCAATGAGGGAACTAATTGTAGCCATTGCATCTGTTGTCTTGTTCTAAACTCTAGGGATCTACTCAAACTAGATGAAGGTGAAGTATTTATTAAAGTCATCCACCATGCATTTGTAATGTAACAACTTGTCATCCTTCATTTGAAACTCATCATTGAATTGTTTGATAATCAATTGAGAATCGCTAAAGACTCGCAAGCGATTGATGTTCCATTGAATTTTGATCCTAAGACTAGTGATAAGATTTTCCATGGAAACGCTAATCTGAATGACTTTGGAATGTAGTCACCTTGTGTAGTGATGAATAAGACACTTGTACAAGCTCCATTATGTGTGTATGACCCATCAAAATAGAGCATCCATGTATTTTCTTATGTGACTATGAGGACTTCTTCATCAAGAAATTCAGTTACCAAGGGATAGGCATCCACCAAAGGAGAATTAGCCAACTAATTTGATTTTACTTGTCCCTTGATTGCCTTACGGTCCATGTACTCTATGCCAAATTCGCTCAGTAACATGACCCACTTAGCCATGTGGCCAGTCAAAGAAGTTTTGGATGAAAAATACTTAAGTGGATCAACTTTTGATATTAGCTTCACAGGATGACTGAGAATATAATGGTGAAGCTTCTGTGAACTGAAGACTATAGCTAGACAATCCTTTTCCATTGGAGAATATTTGAGTTCATAGCCCACTAATGTTTGACTGATGTAGTAGATTGTGCGCTCCTTAGAGGACTCGTCATGCTAAGCTAATAATGCCCCCAGTGCAACCAAAGTAGCTGAGATGTACAACAGAAGTGGATTACTTGGAATAGGAGGCATGAGGATGGGTGGATGAGCCAAGAACTCCTTAATTTTTTCAAAGCCTTGCTAACATTCTGGATCCCACTTGAAGGTGGTATCTTTACATAGGAGATGGGTGAACGATTGACACTTGTCAACTAGCTAAGCTATGAATCATCTGATGGAATGTAGCTTCCCATGGAGACTTCTTACCTGCTTGAGATTACGCGGCAAGGGAATTTCCATTATTGCTTTGGCTTTTACAAGATCTATCTCTATACCCCTTCTAGAGACTATAAAACCCAATAGCTTTCTTGATGTAACCCTGAATACACACTTCTTTGGATTCAGACAGTTTGTTATGCTCTAACCGCTCAAATATTTTCTTCAAGATCATGGGATGCTCTACTCTTGTTTTGGATTTTCCCAATAAGTCATCAACATAATCTTCCATTATGATATGAATAAGGTCATGGAAGATAACAGTCATGGCGCGTTGATAAGTTTCCCCCACATTCTTGAGTTTGAAGGGCATGACATTGTAGCAAAAGGTGCCCAAAGGAGTGGTAAAGGTAGTTTTATGTTGATCTTATAGTGCAATCCTAATCTGATTATAACCAAAGAAACCTTTCCATAAGGGATAGCATCTCATGCTCTGCTGTGAGGTCGAACAACATGTCAATATTTCATAGGGGAAATTCATCCTTAGAATAAACTTTATTCAGATCCCATAAATCTATACAAATCCTGATGTTTCCATTTGGCTTGGCCATGGGCACTATGTTGGATATCCAGTTAGAATAGTCAATAGGTCTAATGAACCCAACTTCTAACAATTTCTCCAACTCTTTCTTAACAAGCAAAGCCACCTAGGGATGCATCTTTCTTAATTTTTGTTTGATAGGTTTGGCATCTGAATGAACATCCAAATGGTGCACCACTAATGCAAGATCTAGACCTAGCATGTTTGAATAAGTCCATGCAAAATTGATAATTCCCTCTTTTAGCAGATGGATGATGATAGAATGTTCTTCCTCTGACAAGGATTTGGCTACATAGGTGATCTTAGGATCTTCCTCTATTCCTAGGTTTACTTCTTAAATTTCTTTGATCAAAATAGAAGATCGTTTGGACAATTGAGTTCCAACAAGGGGAAGATGAACATCCCCATCCTCCAGTGCCTCATCAAGGTTTTCACTGTCGGATACACCCTTTATTTTAACTTTTATTGAGTCAGGAAGTGCCTTAGAGAGGTTTTCACTAGATGAACCTTTTTTATTTTGTTTCTTCTTACTTTTGTGGTTAGGGTGTTCATCCTCCCCCAATCCCATGAGATGCATGTAGGTATCCACTAATGGAAATGTATCGATAGGTGCACTACCTCGTAGGTCCCAGTCAATAAGCTTAGGATGGCAAAGGGAAAGGCTGATGGAAAAGACAGATAAGCAGTCAAACATGGATGAGAGATCCACATCATCGTATGCAAGTATGATGGACTCTTCCTGAGGTATTTCCTCAAGGAGACCATTATCCACACTAACATTATTGGAGATACTAGTTGATGGTGCAGGACCTTTTTGTTTCATGTCGTAGCCTAATCCCGAATGTTTTGGTTGTACAGGAGTATCAACAAGTTTTTTTCCTCCTTTTTCTTCTATATTGAGGCCTCCCCCTTGATAATTATACTTTTTGGCTAGCTTAGAGGCATAAGGATAAGTCTCCTAGAAATATTCCTTAAGAGGGGGAGAAGGTTTAGGCTCCTCACGGTATATCCATTGATTGATATCATCTTTTGATGTATCTTGTCTTATCCCAGGAGATCAGAAAGTGCTAGACCCCACGGTCTTAGAACTCAAAGTGAGTGTCTTATCTTCTTTTGCTATGGACTGAGAGGGTTGGCCATACATATGAGGTGAGGGTGGCATGGTTGCCACATTTAAAGTTGTGCGCATTTCATACTCACCACAACCTTTGTCTATGATTTGGACCTTTGTGATCGTGGATTTAGATGTGGAAGAAGGAATGGATGAAGTAGTGGATAATGTGTTGGAAGATGGATGGGATTATGATGCATGAGGTGTTCCCACTTCCACTCCTAGAGAATAGTGAGAGTGAGGGAAGGAAGCTTCTAGTGCATGACAATATTCAAATGGTTGCAGATCAACATGTATAGTTACTTCCATCCCATTAAATGGGAACTTCAAATACTGATGGTAGGTGGATGGGACGGCCTGCATGGTATGGATCCATGGGTTTCCAAGAAGTAGGTTATATGGAAGGTCTAGATCAAGGACATGGCACATAGTATATTGTACAACAGGTCCAACCTAAATTGGAAGACAAATAGTTCACTCAGAGACATGTTCTACATTGTCATATGCTTTAACCATGATAACTTGGTTGTTCAAGTCATCATGGGTGTATCCTACCTATTTTATGAACTTCAATGTACAAAGATTAAGGGAAAAGCCATTATCTACCAAGACTGAAGTATGCCCCTTAGTTTTTTCTTAGATTTTCAAGCACACAAACCAGCACTACACCAATGGTTAGCGTTAGCTTCCAAAAGATAATTAAACTGAAAGTAACCTCTACCAAGAATGTTCACCAAGGTCCTTTGAAAGGCGAGGTGATAGCATATGGTGAAGGGTTCATTAGCAACACTGAATTGAATAACAAGCTGGAAACGAAATGTAGGCGGTGATCTGACCATGAGCAATCCATGCTACCACTTGTTAGTGGGGGAAAAGATAACTACAATGAAATATAATTCATCTGCTAATAGCAAGAATCCACTCAACAGTGGGAATTCACCACATAAATAGTGGGTAAAATATAAAAGTTACAATGATTAATTTCTCCACACTGGCGGTAAACCATCTAGGGGTTACAATGTGTGAATTTAAAACACTAAGTAAATGCAGAAATAGAATGGACTAGAACAGTACTACTATTTACAGTCTTACAACATAAATAATCTACAAATTACAAGTGTTAATTGTTGTATAATCAATGCACATTGAAGAAAGAAGATCTCTCACACTTCCAATCTATTCAATTACTAAAAATCAAACCCAACACTTTTCTAATATAAATTTGATATAAACTAGCAACTATAATTTATCAAACCAACAACTAATCAACACCCAAAAATGCACAAAACTCTTACCAAACTCCCCCAAAATCCAATGAAAATGAAATTACATCAATTCCAAAGTTGGGCGACCAAGAAGCAACCACTATCCAAGCACAAATATCACCAAAATGGCCCAACACAAAATCCAAAGCACCAAGTACAAGGTACGACTCTAGGAAGAAGTTGACCTTGCTTTTAAAATCAATCTTTCAATGAAAAAATCTACAAATGCACAATTAGGGGCACTAAGAGAAAAGACATTGAATAATCAAACACCCATAATGAAATTAAATTCCCTCTATGAGCTGCAATTAAAAAGCATCTTCAACAATACAAAACCTGCAAGCTCAAATCTGGAAATTATCACCAAATTCACCAACGTTGAAGCTCAATATGCACTTCTAAATGATGCACACTCCCAATTGACCATCTAAGGAACCATAGTTTCAGGCTTGAAGAACGGTGTAAAATACTAAGCTCCCCCTTAGCCGGGTTCTGATATCAATTCAATAGCATAACTTTACAATATTTTCCAAAGATGCCAAATGAATGAGCAAAGCCTCTCTTTTATAGAGTTAGTGATGACCTTTCAAATTCCCAACATTTCACTCCAAAGGGATGCCTATTCATCTTTTTGAAATATTTTAATTTTCAAAACACTTTATTCCACCTTATTTAGGCATCCAAACTTCAAGGCACAATAAACATTATAAAATATCATTTTAATTTCTCCATGAGGCATCCACCCTTGAGTACCACATTTTAACACAACTTCAAGTCATTACATTAGGCCAAGGGGTCAATTTGAAAACAAAACATTAATGACTTGAAATAAATCATTTTACCAAAATGTGCCTTAAAAAAGTTGAAAACCAACTATGCTCCAAACTTCTCTGCCCAAAATGGAAACTGAGCTAACTGTTGATGCTACCACCCAAGATGGCACTGCCAGAAATAGAACTTACTAAAGATAGTAAATTCTAAAAAAATTCTCAACTCACTTTGCATGTTATATCATGGCGAAGCTCTCTAAAAACCCTACAAGACAAGCATCCAAAACTCTAACATGCAAGCCATCAAAATGCTTCAAAGCCCCTATAAAAAAGGAAACCCTAATTTAACCTCTGACAAGCCTATGGCCTTCTAGAAATAGGTTATTAGTCCCCAAAGGGAAAATAGCTAAAATGGGGACATTACACCTTTTTATGTTATGTCAAGCTATGAGGACCTCAATATGAAGGGGACAGTTATTGTTCGAATCAATGCAAGGCATATCATTTTGACTTAAGCCTAGTTGATACATGGATGACAAGTGTCCTACCAAGGCTTGGAATTGGGTAGGATTTATATCATTAGAGACATGGGTATTATGTAAAGCTTTTAGTGAGGATTTCTTGATGAATAGGAGAAGACTTAAGCAAATCTAGGATAGATATTTTAGTTGGAGTCTTTCAAAGGTGATCAAGAATGTTGTACTTTGAACTTACAAGAGCTAGCTAGGTTGATGTAGAGGCTCTAGGAATGGTGATGTAAGTGTGACAGGTTGTGACAGCACACTGTGGGTCTTTTCCTTTGATGAATGTCATGGACACACAAGGCTATATTTGACTAATGCACATTACTATACCATCATAGTTATAAGGAACATTCTTGTAGTTGACGTTATTTGTGTTGTTATTCTGATTGTTGTTATTGTTTGTCCCCGGATTAGCATTGGATGTACTAGCACCCTAATTATGTTTGGGGAAATCATTTTGGTATATCTAGAGTTGAGCATTGGATGATGGGGCCTGGTTGGCATCTACTTGAATATCACCTCGATCTATAAGATCTTGGATCACATTTTTATCCCTTGACATTTGTTTGTGGAATGACCCTTAATTTTGTGAAAGTCACAATATTCATTTTCCTTATACCAGGAAGGACTTGATTTAGACTCATCAAAAGGTTTGGTCATAGGATATGTGACTAGATAGATTGCTTGAAGGAGTCTATTGATGACAAAACTTAAAGATTCTCTCAATGGAGTGAACGTGCATTTATTGTTCCCCAGATTTTGTTAATTGGATTATTGAGGAGGAAGAGGTGCCCCCTGTGGCACTGATATGACATTAGAAACTGATGGTTGATTAGGGACATATTGTGACCTCTAGGAGGTGTTAGCTACCTAAACATGTTTTATTGTTAGTGACACCATCATTGACAGTGTTCTTATTTTTGTTCTAGTAGCAGGACTTATCTCCAGACAACTTGTCCTTATCAGGATTATAAATTTTGATTTGTCCCTTAGCAATGAGTGCTCTCTCAATGATAGGACCCTTTTCTATGGCCTCTGCAAAGGTTGTGACACAATGAATATTGAGATTATGTGCCATGTCTACATGAGATTTTGCCACAAAAATAGTGACCATGTCCTTCTCATTGACCTGAGATTTCATTCGATCGACCAAAGCGCACCACCTTTAGAGGGAGCTTGCAAAGGTCTCTCCCTCATGTTTTTTCTCTTTCAGAAGATCTAAGGTATCGATATCCTTCTCCAGATTGAAGGAGAAGTGTGTAAAAAATTTCTCTGAAAGGTATGCAAAAGAAGAGATTGATCCCTTTGGAAGAGCCATGAACCAATCTAGAGCCACCCCCATTAGACTCCTAGGGAATAACCTTAGGAGATAATTGTCATTGTGCAGGACTTCTTGACAATGTGAGTAGAAATCTTGAAGATGGTTCTTTGGGTCTTTAGTTTCTTTATACTTGTCAAAATTTGGTATTTCAAAATGCTTTGGAAAAGGAACAAGTGAGGTCAAGGGATCAAATGGATAAGGACAAATCTCTTCAAACTTGAAAGACTTTTTGGAGGTCCCTACTTGCAAGTCTTTCAATGCGGCTTTGACCTCTTCCCATTCCTTATTAGCAGGTGTTGAGGGAGGTGGATTAGACGGATTGAATTGATTATAAGGAGCATATTATTGATAGGATGAAGATGGGGTTGAAGTAGTCTGATCATATGTTGGTGGAGGCGTATATGGAGGCGTTTGCTGAAACTGATTGATATAGGTGGGTTGTGGTTGTGGATTAATATAGGATTGATGAAAGGATGACGGATTTTGGTAATATGAAGAGGAGGCTCCTTGTTGATATGGTGGAGGTGTCTTATTAATATGAGGTGGAAGCACCTTGCTGATATGGCGGAGGGGCTTGGTAATATGACGAGGTGGAAGCACCCTATTGGTATGGCAGTTGTTGCTAGGAATAATACGGATTAGACTGATAATTGTAAGCAACATTTGGTTGTTGTGTAGCATATAGAGGTTGTTGTGGATTGGATGTTTGGTAATAAAGATTAGATTGTGATTATTGGAGATTTGTGTGGGATGGTGGCAGTTGGGATTATTGAGGATTCTAATAAGCGAGATTGGGATTAGGATTGGATGGGGTAGCAAAGGCAACATATGTGCTTGATGGATGGTAAAGGTATTAAGCAAGGGGGTTGTTTTGTGTTTGTGTCAGGATTTGGGTGTGTTGAGGTGGTTGTTAGTAATGTGGTGGTTTTTGATAGAGAGGACAAGATGGAATTTGATGTTGTTGTGGGATTTGTAGTTGATGAGGAGGCAACTGATGAGATGATGTTGAATAATGCATGGGGATTTGCATTTGCTGAGGGATCGGTACTAGAATTCCTTGTTGAGGCTGTGAAGTGGCTTGTGTTGCTTGATGTGGAGGTTGTGTGGGAACTGAAGCATGTTGCAATGTTTGAGATGGGATTACAGTATGTTGTTTCACCCATTGATGAGGTGGTTGTGATGAGGTGGCCTACTGCAGGTTAATCGGAGGCTACTAAAAGGATGGGACGTTACCTTGGGGTGGTTGTTGAGATGTGAAAGGTGGTGGTGGTAAGTTGGATGCAAGTGTAGATCCATGAGGTGGAGGTAGTGCAACAAAAGAATTGCCCATAGTATTCACTAGTGGCTGACCTGGCTGGTTAGGCAGAAGAGGTGGTGTAGACAATATGGGAGTTGAGCTCTATGGAACAGGCATGGCTGGCAGATGTGTGATATTATGTGGCATACCATAGGTAAGGGATCATTAGAATTGGGACCTTAGGGAACATTCAACTAAGATGCTCCCATGACTGAAATCAGAATCCTAGGGGGTTGTGTGACTTGATAGAGCATGACATTCCCAAACCTAGGTTACACAGGTGGACCCTCAAGTATGTAGGAATTTCTCATAACGTTATGTGAATTCTGAGGGTCTTGAGACACTAGAGGGGGTGTGATGTTGACGTATTTATATAGGTAAATTTTAGGTGGTTATTTTACTCCCTTCAATAGCAAGGTGGAAAGGATTTTATCCCCACGCTCATTGAGGAGACGATCTATCATTTGGACATTGGTGGGATTACTAAGGTTTTCATCAACTATGACCTCAACTTGGTTGACCATGCTCTCATCACCAGGAGCTGAAGTGTTATGAACCTCAATATCGGATTGCAATGAGCCACCATTATTGGGATCCTAAGGGATGTGAGGCTGGGTAACTTGAGCTTGTTGTTCTGCCATGAGTTTCTTTGCTTGTGATCGGGTGGTAACAAGCATGAAAATGCAAAACTACTAGGTGTACTAAGATAATGCTACACTTTAGGATGCACTTAAATAAATGATCTAGGTGAAGACTAAAGGATTGATTATACAAGATGATGGATTGATTGATTAGATGATTGGATAGAGGATGTGATTGGATTCAATTAGATTGATTGATGGGATGAGGTGATCGTTAGGGTTGGATGATTGATTGGATAGAATGATGGGATGGATCCTAAACCAAGTTCAGAGATCAAACTAGGTGATGTAAGGTCCTGATGATTGGATTAAAGGATCGAAAGGGTGATTGTGACACTAAATCTACCTCAAGATGGAAGCAGATTGATTGGATCATGGATGATTACTACCTCAAGATGGATGTCGATCCTAAGTAAGTGTGAAGGATGACAATCTAGATCAGGCACCTAAGCCAACTTGGATAAAGACCTCTAAAATGTAGCCTAGGAGATTGGGATTGATGAATCGATGATGGATATGCAATCTAGAGATGTTCTAGGATGCACCTATATGATTTGATTGACAGATTGATGAATTTGGAAAATGCAAACGAACTAAAGTGATGATTACAGACAGACAGATAATGATAAAAAAAAATTGATCATGATAAAGGACTCAAAAAATGATAGACTTTCAGTGATCAGAAGGATTCACTCTCTAGAATTTGTATGGGTAGTGCATACGCCTCTATGTAAGGAAAATTTGCCTCTATAGGGCATGACTTCACCTATTCAGGGACAAAAGATTCACCTCTGTGTTGGGAAAACTTACATATTCTAGGGACTCAAATTTTCCTGTCTTAAGGGCACACAAGAAACGGGTGAACTCAGGATGCAATTTTTCCTATCTCTAGAGGACGCACAAGAAACGGGTGAAGTTGAGGTGCAAATTTGCCTATCTATGTGCAGGTTTGCCTAAACTCTAACAGAATCACCTCTAAGTAAAGTAGGATCGCCTAAAACCTTAGAAGACCATAGGAGAACGGGTCGACTAGATTTGCAAAATCACCTAATAGGGATGACAAATTCACCTATTTCTTGAACTGTATGAATGGGGAAGTTGTGGACAATAGTTTCACCTATCCTAAGAGATAAATGGATGGGAAGGCTCATACCAAAAATGGGATCGCCCAAAAGTGGGATCGAACCTATGGATCGTAGGTTCACCCCAAGAGAGGACATATTTGTCTATTCTATGGAAACGGGCAGATTCGATGGATGACAACTGATGCAGATTTTCCTAAAGGTTGGGAAAACTCACCTATTCTAAGGAATGGGAAAACACGGGGTCACCTAAGAAAGGTTCCACAGGAAAATTCACCTTTGACAAAGATAAACTTTCCTAAAGAGATGACCTAGACTGGACTCGGACACAGAATCACCATTTTGTAGGGAAAAATCACCTGTCCACAGTGCAAATTCACCTTTGTGAGAACCAAATTTGCCTCTGAGGGTAGGGGCTAACTGTGGAAAAGGACAAAAAACATGGCAAACAACAAGCAGAAATCCTGGACTAACTCAACTAAAAATAAAAGCACTACTATCACATAATGAAGACATGCCAAACAACACAATCCTAAAATTAGTATTGAAGGTTTACAAACTTGATGTAGGCCCACCACCTTGAGCGGACAACCCAAGGTTAATACTCTGTGATACTGGGGTGGTTCTCTGGATCACTGTTTCTCACAAAGGTGAATAGCTAGTGTTCCAGTGGCACAGGGTCATCAACAGATGCCACAGGCTCACCTTCACTCTCTCTCGAGGACTCGTAGTCCACCATTAGGATTTCTATCTCAACCCAAGGGAGTACATGGTAAGTAACTTCGGGGTACGGTGTGCATCCCCTGCACTACACCAAGTTGTGGCTAAAACATAGGTCTCTATCTAGGTTGAGCATCCTCGATATATGCTAGGTACGTGAGGCACAACTGTGAACACCAGCCTATCACAAGCATGGGTCAGGAGCACCAACGAAGTATTGGAAACTTGGACCAACCCTGCACGTCTTATCTAGGTATCACCTAGCTTCGACGCTTCACTAAACATGACATGACTGGATTGAGGTACAACTTTAGCTCTCCCCCTTTATATACCTCGTCGGTAACAAGTGATTGGAATCGTCCCTCGGGTGATGAAATCCTAGGCAGGTCCCACTAAAGGAATAAGATACTAGACACTTTGACTGGTCCTCGAGCTCACACGTAGTGCAAGGGGATAGCTTTGACACACTAGCACCTCCTGGGTAGACTAGACTGGATAGGAGCAAACTATGATTTCTCATCACCTAGGATCACCGAAAGGCACAAGGGGATTGGATATGTCAATGGTTTACTCCCAAGCACAACAAACAAAGTATATTGACCCTTTAATTAATCTATGTGTGACTAGATTAGTGCGAAAAACAATAGACAGAACTAACTAAGGTCTTTGACTAATCGTCCTATAGAAAATGAGTCAATAATTTTCAACACCAGTCTTGGATGGATGAGAGACAATCACTGTACAAATCGTTAGTAAAAAAAGGCACACTCACAAACAAACGAGTTAGCGGATCAGTACCCAAAGTTGAAACCAAATCAAAGCTAAAAATTGAGACATTAAGTTTTGGGATTACCTCAAATTCGCCTTTGTGTGAGGTAAATTCACCTATTCCTTCATATCAAAATTGCCTGTCTAGAAAGATGGGCGAATTTGCTATCGCCTCTGTAACTTGATCACTCTTGACTGTTTCCCAAAGACTACTACAAGTTTGCCTCTGCTACAAGCAACTTTTCCCTTGGTTTTAGGTTCTCCCCTTTTTACAAAAGGGTGAATTTGAGTTCACCTTTGTTGACTACAGATTCGCCTCTGTAACTGGCAAGTTCGCCCGTCAAGGAAGATTCGCCCCTGCGTGTAAAATCCAAACCTGCAAAACGTGAAACAACAGCAAACGTGAAAGTATAGACCCATGACGTGGGTCCAACCGGGTGTGCCAGAAATGTGTGTAGGTGAATTCCTAATCTAAAATGCAAAATAAATGGAATGCAAACAAGGAAAGCACAAACAACACCTCAACAATTAGCCTAGTAGAACTTGAACAAAACAAAAGATAAAAAGAAGTGTGTTACCTTGCCCAAGTTGATGATTTGGTTGACCCTATTGATTTTGTTCAAATTTGTGCTCCTTCATATGGAAAATAACATGCGACCTAGCTCTAAATGATCGTAGGATTATGGGGAATGCAATGATGCAAATGGGTATTACAATGGATGCACAAGGTGCATGCAAATGAAGCTGCAACAATGGAGGTTCTTGGCTCGGATGAATGCTTGAGAGTTAGAATGAAAATGTGTATTGTGTTGGATGATGATGCCAAATGAGGGAAAAATCCTCTAGTTTTAGGGGAAATTCCTCTAGAAAATTATACTCTCTCCCTCCCACAATGGAGGGTTTGAACTTTTCCTACATCTAGACAACTTAGATCAAGATGTTTGTAGTTAGTTTATAACATATAAATCACATTCATAATATAGCTTAAGCATCATTAAATCATTTAAAATTAGTTTCATCATATTGCATATTCATTCATTTCATTCAACCGTCAAATACTATAATGACATAATCATGCATTGAATCCATATTTACACGTAAAGGTTAAAGTAATTTGGCAATTTAACAATGGGGTAATAGTAATTGTTGGATTGTGTGATGTAATTATAATTACGTGACACATTTGTATTATCGTGTCACAAGTATTTTGTGTGTTGCAATTGATTTGTGTTATGCAATTGTTTAATGTGACACATGTGTTGGATAGAATGACGTAACTATTTTCTAGTGCCATAATTTAATTATGTGATGCATTTGTCTAGACTAACACATTTGTCAATTTTAGTGACATATTTGATTGTCAAAGTTAAAAATGCATTTTGCGTTAAAAAAATTAGGATTTAATTGGTCAAATAGGTTTAGACATGTGTTATGATTGACCCAATTTGTTGTTTGAATGCAGGTGAGATTGTTGCCACTATATATGCGCGAAATTCAATCAACTTCCATGGTTATGTGACATCACTTACACATGGGCGAGAAGACCATTTTGCATGCACTTGGATTGTACTACATCACCTTTATGCTTGAGATTAGGGCTAATTGATACCTCATTATAGCATTGGTGAAGAGGTGGTACTCAAAGACTAGCTCATTCCATCTACCCACAGGTGAGGTGGCAGTGACCTTGGAGAATGTATGGCATATCCTCCACATTCCTATTCATTGTGAGAGAGTCATTTATGATCTAGACTCTGGGTTGGTAGGTATTATCATATGTTTTGAGATTGAGGAATTGGCTATTAATGATTATGAGATCTAGTGGGACACATCGGTTGATCACTATGGGAGGCTCATTGTGTTTATCTGCAGTGTTGTAGCTGGTTTTTTTGTTCCTAATCAGTGTGGGCATGGGTTCCCAATTGACTGGGGATGAGTATTGAAGGGTATGATGGGAGAGGGGACCATGTACACTTGGGGACCTTGGGTACTTGTGATGGTCTACTTTTAGCTTCATGATGTAGCCTATAGGTGTACATGTTCTATTGGTTTTGGAGTGACACTATTGCATATGTGGGTGTGGGATCATATTGCCATTGCTCAACAAATGATTGATAGAGGGCTACCCATCAGGTTACCATATGTTTATATCTATGGTGGTATAGTGACACAGGTCCATGTAGGTGACGTTATATATTGGTGACATGAGCTAGACATGCTTGTGGGTTTTACATGGAGACCATACAAACAGTATCAACTATGGGATTATGCAGAGCACTTACCCTATTGTAGATAGACATGATACCTGATTGGATGCACAGTCCAATCACAACACATTATTGAGAGATTTGTTAGAGTGTTATAATTTAGGATCTTAGGATACTAATCATTATAAATAAGATGTAAAATAAATAAAATGATAATAATACAAACATAGATTTTACACATTACGCAAGATATACCTGGGGAAAACCCTTTCGGATAAAAAAACCCCATAAAGCATCATTTTATTAAAACACTTACAATGTAATGGTCTATTATAACATAGACCAAACTTGGAGAACACTTCTCCATACTTCCACATGGCCAATAATACCTCACGTGCATATTGATAGGATTCACTATCCATCTCCCAATTCTACATCTCTCAAATGAGAGAGAACCTCCTTAAATATAGGAGGAAGGGTGACATAATACTTGAAAGGGTATTAGTCACACCTATTCAACAACCCCCATTCATAAATCAATAATCTAATTATTTAGACTATAACTATTTCAAATGGGGTATGCTTAATAAGCATATAATATATAAGGTTTTATAATCTTATATTAGAACAATATATAAATTTTATAAGGGTATGACCCATAATAACATCATGTTCTAACATAGAGAGAATGATGTGACAGTTTGAGGAGCACTTGGATGTTCTTGTGGGGTTAGCTATGTTTGGTAGGTCAACATGAGAGGTTGGGTAGTGAGGACCTATGATCATTCCTCGCGTTGTGTTCTAGGAGTTTGATGGACTCCAATTGACACAATGGGGATTTGGTCAAAAGGTAGCAGATGCGGGCACTAATCCTGAGTACGATGCATGGTTTGTGACTCATAGGCCTACATCATTGATAGATCTTAAGGTACCTATTCCTCAAGAGTGATAGGGATGAGGCAGGAGAGGGAGATTGAGGGGTAGAGGCAGAGGCAAGGGAGATGATGGGGATGTTGGAGGAGGTGGAGATGGAGAGAGGGACAAAGGTAGAGGTAGATGTCCTTTGGTCATTCTGTCAGCACAACTGCCACCAATCATAGAGGAGGAGGTGGTGGGGATGGAGAGGGAAAAAGGTAGAGGCAGACATCCTTTAGTCATTCTAGTAGCACAATTTCCATCTATCACAGAGGAAGAGGAGGTTCAGGTGGAGGAGGATGTGTGAGAGGAGGAGGTTTAGGTAGAGTAGGATGTGCAAGATATGGTCATAAATGAGGGGATTCAAGATGTCCTTTTCATAGAGGTCATAATAGATGTGCTTGCAGAGGAGGTGGAGGTTGGGGCACCAGATGTGCAAGCACATATGTTAGATTTACAAGCATGAGTGGTGCAACTCACTATTGAGTGAGACATAGGTGTGATCATAGTGCAGAGGATTGAGTGGTGTACAGTAAGCTTCATTGGGACTATGAGCAGGCTAAGTGTAGATTTGGCCAAGCAATTATATCAGCGAGTCAGGAGACCCAATGTTATAAAGAGTTATATAAGGATGTTGTACCACCACCATAGAGGGCTCCCAGCTACACATAGAGTTGATTATAGAGTAAATTGCACAACAGGTCATATTCCATACGAACTATGAGTACCAATGAAGTAGAGAGGCCTAAGAGGCCACCACAGCTACCACCATGAACACAAGTAGAGAAAGCAGAGGTAGGGTCATTTAGAGAGAGACAAGATAGGTTGTCACCCAAGATGTTGCCATCAGAGAGCAGGGGCAACATTGGCTAGCCTAATTAATTATTTTATAAAGACACTCATGTATATTTTGATTGAGCCTACAAGCTCCATATTTTTCAGTCATTCCATTTTGTACTATGACACGATTTTTGATATATCTATGAGAAGCATTATTTTTGGTGGTGACTATATGATGTCTATATGTTTTTATGTGCATGTGTCTATGATGATTGGTATTATGTGATGCATTATATGCTTATGTGATGGAGATTATATGATGTGCATATGGATTTATGATGTATGTTTATTTGAATCTATTGTGTATACAATGTTAATGTATGGTTACTTATACATGGATCAATGGATGCCTATGATTCTGATTTATGCTTATATTTATGATGTTATGTATGGATATCTAATATTTATGATATATGATGGGACTAACATGTTTATATCACCTATATGCAAGATGGTTTTATATGCTTATGAAATGTCATGAAATACATTATATGATGCTATGTTGATGATGCTTCTATAGAATGTGATACGATGCTATATTTTTTTTAATTTTTATGCAATATTGATGACCTAACATGTGTATGGTTATGTATATGATTTTCTAACATGAGTGTGGATGTATAGTTATGCCATTGATGCATTTTTTTTATGTGTTATAGTGCTCCATCAAAATGACTATGAGGACTAATGAAAAAAGTGTTAGGTAGAAGAATAGGTCAATAAGAAGTGAAGAATGGTTAGATAGACCAATCGAGTGAAATGGATCAAGATTGATGTATGATTGGTAGAATAGAATTTGATATTTCATTAGTGGACAATTATCATAGAGTGTTTTTATTTTGCAAATGGATAACGTACACCAAGGTATGAGAAGACCAAGGTGCGAAATGTTATACTTTTATGTAGATAGACAGATTGCAGACAAGGAGTGCCATGACTCATACTAGTGATAATAGAATCCTGTTAAAATATGTGAGAATGTAGCCACAAAGCATGTTAGCCTTGATGCAAGAAAGCGTTTGATGACCTTTAAATTGCATAGGATATTTTGATTATTCCAAATGGAATCCCAATCACACACAAGGAATTTAGTTGCCCCAACAATATTTTCAAGTCAAACCGCAAACAAAAATTAAATGGAAAAAGACATGATCCATCCTTGCTCCTCTAATCACTTGTGGATATCCTCGAGTAGCATAGGAATATGACAAAAGATAAATCAAGTAAAAAAAAATCATTTGACCAAATGAGTCAATAACCCTTTAGATCTTCTTTCTAATTGATGAGTGTTTCTTGATAGGATTCCAAGGATTGTGTCTAGTTTCAGGAATGAAACATCTCATATAATACATCTAGTCTAATTTTGATGATGAAAAAACCTTTATAAAACAAATGATATATGATAAAGGTAGATGATTTTGATGGATAATTATGATTATGAAATTGATTGGTTAGGATTGGAGACTAGTTTGATTGTTCATCTATTGTTTTGTGATTTGTTGAGCTCAATTTTCTATAGGATGTTATGTTTATGTCAGATCAAAGTGTCAACCTTAGCAAGGGATAATTTATTATGGAAGGTGGGTCGTGCACAAGTCAATTTTATCATGGAAAGTGAATTATGGCAAGTGATTGTGATAATATATCCTCTAATGTCATTTCAAAGATCCTATCTAAAAATCTAGGTTGAGGATTATCCCCAATCAGGTATAGGACCACTTATTATAGAAAGAATCAACCATTCTCAGGCCATGAGAAGTGTGACAAAGTTTTATTATGGCCGTATTGGAGAAAGTGGTATTTTATTATGAAGGAGCATATGTGTGGGCTATTATGGGTGGAATGAAAAACTAGATAGAATGGTGGTAGATGGAGGAGTAATGAACTACTACACATGGCACTTGTTTTCTAGGTTTTCACCATGGTACTTACCCAAAGCGCCATCAAAGTGGTTTTTACTAGAGGGAAAATTATTTCTCTTTACTATTTTAATTTTTTCAATTTTTCCATTTTTTTCTTTTTTTGATTTTATATTTATTGGGTTCTCTATAAGTCATGTATAGTACTTGCGAAGGTGCATGATATTGATGGGATTTGAAAGTGGTTCACCTTCAGGAGTAGAAATTTGATATGCACTGGATCCATATATTGTAGTAATTATGTAAGGACCTAACCAATTAGGTTCAAACTTCCCTAGATTTTCTCAATCTAGTTGATTCTTTGGGTTCTCCTTTAAGACCAAGTTGTCAATATCAAAGTGTTGAACTTAGACTCTTTTGTTGTAATTCCAACATAGTCAATTTTGATATGCTTATAGATGGACTAATACCATTTTTTGTCTCTCATCCAATGACTCTAGTTCATGCAATCTAGATATTTTGTAGTCTTTTTCATCAATAAAACACTGCATGGAGACTCTCAAGGATGGTAACTCAACCTCGATAGGAAGGATAGCTTCAAAACCAAAGACTAGGGAATATGGTCTGGCACTAATAGGAGTGCAAATTCTTGCGTGCAGTTAGCCCATAAGGCTAGGTTTAGTTGTATAGGTCAATCATGACCAACATCATTGATAGTCTTCTTTAGAACTTTGATTATGGTTTTATTCAATGCCTCTGCTTGACCATTACCCTAGGGATAATAAGAAGTGGTGAAGTGATGTTGACTATGATACTTCTTTTAAGGCCTCAACTAATGCTTGGTCAACTTGGTGTTGGACACATAATTCAGAGGAGGAATTCCTAGCTAAACAGTTCACTAAACCCTTTCAAA
This sequence comes from Sequoia sempervirens, assembly GCA_007258455.2. Lineage (NCBI taxonomy): Eukaryota > Viridiplantae > Streptophyta > Pinopsida > Cupressales > Cupressaceae > Sequoia > Sequoia sempervirens. The sequence goes on along the minus strand of VDFB02075321.1, from coordinate 325,188,863 downwards.
GACTTCATTTAATTATCAAGTAGGGCTTCACAAGCTTTTGATGATATCGGTACTGTATGTGCATTCATGGACTCTACACAACCTATATCAGTAGGTGGTTTATGCATGTGCAAGAAAATGGTAAGGGTTGGAAAAGCAAATAAAGCATTAACTTACAAAATAGGGGAGACTTAATTTGCTAATGATGCTACGTTTGCCTTCAAATTAACGCTATAATTGTTAACTATTAAACCTAAACTTTGCAATTCACTAACACTATTGACTCTTGCTTCTAACTACTTGACCTCTCCAGAGAATGACTCAAGGACATATTATAGAGCATAATTCATGATACAAGATAGCATTCATGTGTATGTAATTAAGAATCTACTTGAAATGAATGCAACAATGTAAACATCTAATCTAATAACATAAATTAAGGTGGTGAATAGTACCTCAAGTGGCCCTTGCTTGAGTTGTTGTACCCATGGGAAATCAAATATGTGCTACTAGAAACAATTAATCATAACAATATACTGGAACATCTTTATTGTATATAATTGAACTCTATAATCTAACAAGAATCTTCACAGATTTCTCATTCATGAGTGCATAACAGAAAACTAACAATAAAGTGTTGTATGTGAAACAAAACTATAACTATCAAAACATATATCTATAACTAGATATGCTCCTTAACCAACAATCCAACTATATAGGCTCGAGAGGAGTTTTATTTGCATAAGAACTAAAAATAAATTAAAAATGTAGATGTCCACTCTCCTTCAAAATAGAGAGAGATAAATTCTTTGCAACTAAAATTATAACTAAAAAAGATAGAAGAAGACAAATAGGATTGACACTTTTCCCTAATGATTTGATAGAGACGTGCTCTGTGAAAACAATCACATTCGCTTCCTTATCAATACAGACTTCTTCTTCCTCTTATCATCTTATCGGATGATCTAGTGACTCACAATTGACTATTTCAATTATTTCCTTCCATATTTCCTATAATTATCATGTCCTCAGCATTCTAGACTCTCCCTTGAAATTTTCTTAAAATCCTTTAGTTGTGGACTGGTCAATCCAGTTGTTATGAGCTACAGTTCTTTTGGTTTCAAGAGGTTAGTTTCATCTTAAGTATACACATCATTAATCAACAATGAATTAACACGTAATCATATTAAATTTAATAAACATTCACACATTTATCCATGCAAACATCATCATATCATAATTATATTTTCACATGGTAAAGTCTAGTTCAGGATGTATAAAAGACATAAAAGATATATAAGGTTCATAATTGTCTATGAGATAAGCAACTTGAAATGTTAAAAGATATAAACTAAAAGGAAGAAAACTAGCTATTTCCTAGGCCCATCATTCCCCCCAACTAGAGTATTTGCTTATCCTCAAGCAACATTTAAGACTGGAAGTTGTACTAGAGAGTCATTTACCTAAAATTCGTCACCACATCAACTCCCTTTGCATATCTCAGATAGTAGCCCTTTTGACATCAAATCCTTGCTAGCCTCATATTCTTTGTTGTTTCAATTTCATCATGGTTCCTCCCTTCCAATGTGGTACTAGATAGAGGAGAAGAGGTGGATGAAAGGTGAATGGAGGCCATTTAAGTCCATTATCCCTAACAATCTCTATATACTTCTGAGATCTTCTAATAATGGCTACGAAATTATACAAGGAGTGCAGTTTTTTTTCTTTAATTCAGGGGTTGGTTCTTCTTGTGTCTTCTTCACAAATCAGAAGGTTTGATTAATTGATCATGTAGCTAGTTTCTTCATCATGTAGTCATGTTCCCAAATACTTATTATTTTTCTCCCCACACCTCTATAATCTAGGAGCTCCAACCACTAATCAATTAATTTATTGGGGTCTTGTGATTCTTTCCTCAACTGTAGAGCAATAGATTTATCCCTCTCCCTCTCATTTTATTTCACCTCTCTAATTCTCATTCCTGATATAAGAGGCTAATGCTCTGATTTGTAAATCCCCCACAAACATTAGTGGATTCCATTTAGTTTGATCTAAGAGAAAAAATTTATGCAAGTAGAACTCAAATAACTAGTCTTGCATGTTTGTTACATAATTGGTCCTACATGTCTGGTGTAGAGTCAGAGAAAGTATCTAAAAACAAAAAAATTATATTCATTGACATTGGAAAATCACTAATCACTTGGCTAAACTAAAAACACAAATACTTTTCCTGCATAAACTCTTGCAGGAGGTCTACACTTTAGAATTTGTGCATCCTTGTCTGCTACTTCCTCAATCTTCACTTTCAACCTTTTTATTTTTGCATCTTTTTGTTCAAGTATCCTAGTGTATTTTTATATCAATTCATATTTTTCTTTTCCCCATTCATTCTTGTTCTCAAAGAACTCTTGGGTTCTTTTCCATAATTCCACACCTAGGGATACCACAGTTGGCATAGAGGGAACTATGAGTGGAGGAATTGGGCCTTGGGGTACTATTTCCTTGTTTTTTGCTTCTATGATAACAAGTTTTTCCAATTCATCCAACCTAGACCCTTGCTCAAATTTATAAAAAAATTCCTCCAACTCTTTAATTCTTTTATCCCTTTCACTATCTTTTGGTTGTTGTGTTTTCAAAAAATCTTCTAATTGCTTATCCTTTCCATAGCCTCTTGTAATTATTTACCAATATCCTTTTACTCAACAAAAATTATTTCATCTATTTCCAAAAATTGGTCATCCCTCACACTTACATACTCATTACCCTCTAAATTAGGGCTCTTTAGGGTTATTTCCCTCATTTTTCTTACAACAAAAACATCCTCTTAATTGGATTCAAAGGTACTTGTATAGTACATGTTGGCATATGGCTTGGAGAGATTTTTTTTGGCTTCGTGTGTTGTCATTGATGGCAACTGGAGTCAGCAGTAAGGTCCACAATGTTGTATTTGCTCCTACCAGCAATAGAAGTAAGAGACTATAATCTACCGGCAGAAAATATGAAGTACAAGGTATCCAGTTGATAAGTTGATTTGAATACTTCATCAGATCACTATTTTGTGGTGTGGATCCCAAGGGAAGCTTGTTTAGCATGTATGCTATCCTATTGGAAATTTTTTTGGTGTTGCATTAGTTAGAGTACAAGTTAAGAGATTCGAAAGAATGATTTATTGTTTATTTTCTCATTCTAGCCAACTTGTTGTGTATGGTGTGTCGTGGATGTATAAGGAGTATGCGTTTAACTATTTCTTATGTTTGGAATTTTTATTTGGGTCCCTACTATAGTCTAGCTAACTTGTGAGGGTACACATCAATTTTAATTAGTGGTTTTAGCCAACATGGGCAAGAATATTATATTTTGTTTTGAAGCTGACATATAATAAAATTCTTGTTAGCGGATATATAAAGTAGTTTAGAAAATAATTTTGGTAAAAAAAGAGTGAAGCGAGATTGTGCAAAAAAGTGCAGAACAACTATATGGGTTAATCTCAGAAGATTTGTTGAGTGAATTATGTTTATGCTACAGAAGGGTTTATGTAGGAGAGCAGAGTAGAGCAAAAGTGTGAATTGGATAAAAGATCCAGAATCTGATTGTGTGCTTAATTGGAACTAATTCCAAGCATTCGTAGATGTTATACTCTCAGTTCAACATTTTTTTGTAATACCAAATATATTTTGTAAGGTAGTGAGCCTTCTCTTTTGAGAAATGAGCTCTAGGCAGTGTTCCTGAATGCAAGTGCATTCCCCTTTTTATCATACTTTTAACAGAGTATACTTTGTGGATTAATCTCCACTATGGTTTTTCCCCTAACAAGGTTTCCACGTAAAATTCTTGGTGTTATGGTGTTCTTTAATGTGTATGCATGTTTCCTTTTGTTTATATTCTCTGAATGCTATTGAGGGTTTAATTATTGTTGTTGATGGTTTAAGATCTGGTTTGGAAATCTAATATTGTCGAACACTGATTCACCCCCTCTTCATGTTCCTAGTGTCCAACAATTGGTATTAGAGTTGGTTCCTCTTCTGAAGTTTAACAGCTTGAGGTGGATCTTGAATTACAATGGACATTGGTGGTCTTCAACATTAGCTTATGGTGGCACTTGATGATCTTTATCAATCTAAAGTAGAGGTTATGGAACTAAAAGCAAATCTTGTGGTTGCCAAAAAATTCATTCAATCACTGAAGGATAAAATAAATGAGTAAAGGGAAAAGAGGAAGGAACTATGTGACCAGTTGAAGCAAAAAGAAGGAAAAGGTCTAGATGATGTCCATCTGAATCAAACCCTAAGAGAAATAACAAAAGAATGTGAAAAGCTTGCTAAGGACAATGTTGCTCTAATGCTTGAAATGCAATTTGTGGTAATAAAGTTAACCAAAGAGACTGAAGAAAGAAAGAAGAAAGAGGATAATTTGTCCCAGTCCTTGAAAGAAAAATCTAAAGAATGTAGCAAAATTAATAGTGGATTCATTTAGTTGGAGATTGAACTACAACAATCCAGAAACAATGAACAAGAACTTGAGAGATAGGTAGTTATTCTAAAAAATGAGCTTACTACTACACATGAATTCAAGGAGAAGTTCAAGATAAGTTCTACTAAGCTTGATGAGATAACTAAGGGACAAAAGGAGACAAATGATAAGCGAGGACTTGGCTATGAGAAGGGAGAGAGCTCTGGATCTTAACAAAAGAACCCTGAAAAAGAAGAACAAAGGCACAAGACATCTGGTAAGGCAACCCAGTGCTCAAAAATTTAATGGATATTACTTTATTTGTAATAAATTTGGACATATGGCTTCTCAATGTAGAAGAAAGATAAACTTTATCACCCCATCATTTCATGGTCAATGTTTTAAATACAAGAAGTTTGGTCATAAGTCATTAGAATGCAAAAGTATGTTTTTCAGTGCAAGTAACATTAATTGCTATCCTTGTGGAAGATTCAAACATGTTGCTAATCAGTGCAAATCAGGAGGAAATCAGTGGAATGGACGGTATAAACAAAAAAATATGGTATGCTAAAATTGCAACAAACTTGGGCACATTGCAAGATTATGGAGGAACAAAAACATGAATGAAAGAGGTCTGGTTTATCAAGGAAGAAATTCGCATAAAGACAACAAAGGAAAGAAAAAAGCATTTGTAGAAGAGATAAGAGATCATATGAAGAAAACGTGGGTAAAGAAAAGTGAATCTGATGAAGGCAATAAGGCTGTACCGGAAGCTTCCTCCGGTAATTCTTCTGGCAATTGACTTTAGGCCAAAGGCCTAGGGGGAGTTCCTCATGAAAAATCCTTTGTCCCCCTATGTATAGTTGGCTCTGAAACAATGGATGTCGTTAGCAATTGTGTTACTCTTTGACAAATGTATATGTAATCATTTGTTGTGTTGGATAAAATGTTGAAAGTCTGAAGTCGGATTCTTCACTTATTGTTTGAGTTTATAGTGTAACAGGAACTTCTAGGGAAACACATTTAATGAAGTAGTAAGTTAAGTAGGTGAAGTTATAAAAGGGAATTTGGAACCCTAATTTGTCACCGTGCGTCGAAGAAGAACAATTGGAGAACCTTTTCAACAAAATTTCAGAGTAAAGAGTCATTTTAGCGGAAAATTCACTTGGTATTCCTGTTGCTCGTCAAATTCACACTTATTTGGTGATTAGTAGAACCCTACTTGGTATGGAAAATGAATCAAATTTAAGGATTAGTAACTTTGGACGAATATAGTAGTCAAAAGGTTAGAGATTTAAGACACTTGTCTGTAGTCGAATTGAAAAGGCTTGGAGGAGCGAAACCTAAAAAATCTGGATATCTGGAATGAATTGCCTCATTTCATCAATGTGGAGGTAGTTTGGTTTATTCTAAATAGACTAGATGGTGATATCCTTACTCTGGATAAACCCTATCAAATTTCTAAGGATGTAATCAGGAATCTAATAGGTTTGTGCGAAATTGGTGATGTTCCAAAAAAGAAATCGATTCAAAATATTGAGGTTGAAGCCCTAACTAGAATAATGGGAGATCAGAGGGCTCTGGTGATTACTACAATCAAAGATCCTTTAACGAGGTATATTACACATGGAATTTTGTATAAATTCTTCTTCAGAAACAAAGAAGGATCAACCTCAGCAGGTGCAGTGTATATCGCTCACAAAATGATAATTGAAGATGAAGACTTTGACCTATGTGGTTTGATAAAGGATTAATTGTTGGAGAATGTACAATTGACCAAGGATATATGCTACTCTTTTAGGTTTGGTACCCTAGCTATATGCATTATGATGTATTTCTTGAATTGCTTGCCTTTGAATGACAATGTGGTGTGGAAAGAAAATATACCAGTCTGCAAGAAAAAATTTGAACATTTCAACTCTTTTGAAAATGGTGAAAGAGTTTATGAAAACTTCTTTAGGAAGTTGTTAGAAAGGTTTGGTGCAAGTGTTATTCCTCTTCTGGTAAAAATAGCTGAAGTCGGATCATCCTTCAGTAAGATGAAGAAAAGGAAAAAGAGAGAAAGAGAATTGGTTGGTGTCACTCCTCTGGCACCCAAGTCAACAAAAGTTGAGGAAAAAGGAAAAGAACATATAGTTGTGGATATAGTTGATGAAGAATCTGAGGAATATACTCCAAGAGAAGAACCAAAACTAGTTGAACCAATTGTGGAAATTGTAGAAGAGAGTGTTGAAGAAGGTGCTCTGTTTAAAGCAAAGATATTGTAGATTATTCAGGATGAAGATGGAATGCAAAAGATAACTGATATATGGTTGAATGGACCATCTCATGAGTAGGATTTCATTGAGGAAACCCTAGGAAGATACTTTGTTGATAACAACACTAAGCTAGAGAGTTTGCAAAATATACTTCCAGATGAGCTAATTCAATGTATCAAGGAGGCTATGGACTTTGTGCCTCTAGACATAAAAGAGGAGGAAATAATTTCTCATTTGAAGATGTAGTTTAGACTATCTCTTGCTAAACTAAAGAATAAAATGAATGTACTAATACAATGCATTGATTCAACCAATAAGATCTTTAATTATTGTCTTAAGTGGCCTCATGTAGTTAGCAAATACAAAGACAAGTTGTAGGAAATTGAGAGTGAACTTGTCACAATTGGGTAGGACTACAACATTTTTTTGGATCAGGATGAAGAAGTTAAGAAGAAGATTCATGTTCTATAGGTTGAGCATGCAAATGTTTACTCTACCAAAAATACTCTTCTGGACACTTTCTAGAAAGTAAAAGATCATACCGAATGCAGGCTGGAGCAAATGATTGAAATTCTAAAGAAAGGAGAAAATTTGAATGATGCCATCACCATTCCTGAATCCCTTGTCCAGATTATCAATAGGACATTAGAGAATAACAACTTGATTATAGCTATTGGGATTGCAATGGACTCTTGGAAAAAATCTATTCCATAAATGAAAGTTAAGTATAAAATAACCTTCTAATTTGTGCAGCAGTTTTCCAAATTTTGATCGAACTCTCTATTTTGCTAAAGGGGAGAGAATAGAAGAATTTTGAAGGAAAGAGGTGCAGCGAATGTAGTATAATATTTTTCATTGATTTCAAAGGGGGATAGAATGCAATGAAAAATGTCTCGACATCCTAATGAGGAGCAGTAATTTTGGTTTTTGAGTTTTGACACTTAGTCATTTTTTCCTAAGTGTTGTCATCAATGCCAAAGGGGGAGATTGTTGGCATATGACTTGGAGAGATTGTTTTTGGCTTCTTGTGTTGTCATTGATCGCAACTGGAGTCAGCAATAAGGTCCACAGTGTTGTAGTTGCTCCTACTAGCAATAGAAGTAAGAGATTGTAATCTACTGGCAGAAAATATGAAGTACAGGGTATCTAGTTGATAAGTTGATCTGAATACTTCACTGGATCACTATTTTGTGGTGTGGATCCCAAGGGAAGCTTGTTTAGCATGTATGCTATCCTATTGGAAATTTTTGTGGTGTTGCATTAGTCAAAGTATGAGGTAAGAGATTTAGAAGAATGATTTATTGTTTATTTTCTCATTCTAGCTGACCTGTTGCATATGGTGTGTCGCGGATGTATAAGGAGTATGTATTTAACTATTTTTTATGTTTGGAATTTTGATTTGGGTAGCTACTATAGTCTAGCTGACTTGTGAGGGTATGCATCAATTTTAATTAGTTGTTTGAGCCAATATGGGAAAGAATATTATATTATATTTTGAAGCTAACATATAATAAAATTCTTGTTAGCGGATATATAAAATAGTTTGGAAAATCATTTTGGTAAAAAAGAGTGAAGTGAGTTTGTGCGAAAAAGTGCAGAACAACTATATGGGTTAATCTCAAAAGATATGCTGAGCGAATTTTGTTTATGCTACAAAAGGGTTTATCTAAGAGAGTAGAGCAAAGCAGAAGTGTGAATTGGATAAAAGATCCAAAATCTGATTGTGTGCTTAATTGGAACTGATTCCAAGCATTCGTAGATGCTATACTCTCATTTCAACATTTTGTTGTAATACCAAATATATTTTTTAAGGCAATGAGCCTTCTCTTTTGAGCAGTGAGCTCTAAGCAGTGTGCTTGAATGCAAGTGTATTCCCCTTTTTATCATACTTTTAACAGAGTATACTTTGTGGATTAATCTCCACCGTGGTTTTTCCCCTAATAGGGTTTCCACGTAAAAATCCTAGTGTTATGGTGTTCTTTAATGTGTATGCATGTTTCCTTTTGTTTATATGCTCTGAATGCTATTAGGGTTTAATTATTGTTGTTGATGTTTTAAGATCTGGTTTGAAAATATAATATTTTTGAACACTGATTCACCCCCCCTCTCAGTGTTCCTAGTGTCCAACAGTACCATGACTGTGCAATAGGTGAATTTACATTACCAGGGGAATTCCCCTCTAATTCTAGTCTATTTTAACTATAACCACATCTTATTTTTGTCTTCTACCTATGCTCCTCATTGTCCTTTTTCCTCTGAGCTTGTATTGTTTGAAAAATGGAGGAAAAATAAAATGAACAAAAAGCTTGCAGAGGGTTTTTGAAGATCAAGAAAATAAGGAAACCAATCCCCCAACTAAAGATACTAAGTGTCCTCACTTAGAGGTACGATTTTGGTGGAAGGTTAAATGAAATATAGTGGGAAATAAATTTAGATATGAAATATGCATGAAGTAATGTATAAACATATGTGGGTATTGTGGTACCGAACAACATGATTTTTTATGAAAATCTAATATTTATGGTTACATGGGAAACATTGTGCAAAGTTATCGCACAAGAAAATTGTACCAATTTTTCTAAAAATTATATTAGCAATTGAAGGAGGGGAATGGTGCTCCTCGCAATTCCACTAGCTTTAACTTGGAAGCACTTTTGCTTCTAGCAAAATGGTGGGGAAGAGCTGGAAAACATCTCGTATAAAAGGAATTGCACTGGGAAGTGCCCCCCGTAATTATGCCAGCAACTATTTGGGAGCATTTTCATCTCCAGTGGAATGGCATGGATTGGCTAAAAATACATCTTGATTAAAAAGCAACTTTGCAAATATAGAACAGGAGAAGTGCTCCCCGCAATTCCGCCAACATCGACTTAGAAGCACTATTACTTCTAGTCGAATGGTGGGGATTGGATAAATAAGCAATGTAATTAAATTGAGTTCAAATGGAGTTTGAATGAAATACATCTTGATTAAAGGTGACTCTATAATTATAGAACAAGGGAAGTACTCTTCACAATTATGCCAGCATCTACTTTGAAGAATTGTCACTTCTAGTGGAATGGCGGGCAAAGGCTAAATAAGCAATGTAAATAAATTGAGCTGAGGAGTATAATATGTCTTTTCATGACAATATGAAGGACATTATCTGGATCATTCTAAAGTATTGACTATATCTAATGTCATTTTTCCTATTGATATTATGACATGCTTCATATATCTAGTTGGCTAAGGCGCACATCACATCTCCCTACAATGCCGCCAATCTTCACCTAGAAGCCTCTTCAACCGCTATGGAATGGCAATGGAAACTATCATTCATCATGCTGTAATAAATTTATGGCACTAACCTTATATTTTTTGTAGGCTCATAAATTACTCAATTGTGCATAGGCTAATTTATTAATGTTGATTAATGCACACTTCAAAGTACTTAAACCTCTCAATAAATGTGCTAAATCATGTCTCACTTTGGATGGAGGAGGCATACACCACATATCAATTACAATGATTGTGTCTAGGAGTCCTCCCCACAATTCTATGAGATTTCTCATGGAAGTCTATTTAGTTGGTGTGGTTTGGAAAGGGCATACATCATACACCAAGTTATATTTATTTTTTCAATAATTAATTATAGGATCATGTTAATAGTTTGAGATCAGTGTCTAATTAATGAAGCTTTCAAAAACACACTTCACAATATTTCAAATCCATAAACAAACATGCCAAATCTTCAATTGCATGTTGTGATAAGATAGCAATAATTATGAAGTGGCCATTCAATGGTTTTTTATTTGTTATCAAATTAGGTTGTGGGATTAAAAAAGGCTCATACAACATTTTCTCAATCAGTGTTCTCCAATGTAGTTTGCTCATCAGTTTATACACCAAGAAGGTGGAATTTCAGTATTTCAGGGTGGTGCATTCTCTCTACCTCCAGTGCTCGAATCATCTACTACTTCTCCAGCTTTCAAATTATGGGTTATCAACCAAAGAATCTTAGGGTGTCATTTCGGGTGCAGGATTGGGAACAACCTCTCAATGGTTACTTGTCAAATACAAAACTAGGCCAAATCTTCAACATCCACAGTCCCAGTGTGGTTGAATGCATCCAAATTATTCTTGGTAAAGAAATATATCATCCACAAGGCCCACACCTGATCTTCCCATTCCAGGTATTGTCAATATTTATGTCTAATATCTTGGATCTCGTACAATGCTTTCAATATCTAGAGGTGATTGTAGATGAAGTGGCTAGTGATCAATTCTTGGGTGACAATGTTTTACTACATAGTGTAGAAAGGTATGACCTTGATAAGGGAAAGGGTTGGGTGGCTTGTTTCCAAAAATCTCTTTGAAACATAAGAGAGTGTTTTTGGAAGTTTATGATGCTATTAAACAATCTCTACAAATGAACTGTGCACAAAATTTATACAGGGTTTTGGATATACACTCAGAAGAAATTGGCATCCACATGGTAAATGGTATAAAGGACAAGTATTTTTCCATTTCTTTCCTCCACTCTCACCTCATGTACCACAATGTAAATGCTCCTCCTATGTAGATTGCTTTAGGTCATGAGGATGATTCATCCAAGGGGCTTTAGGATGAGAACTTTGTGGCAAATGGGGATATGGATTGAAAAGTCATGAAAAAATGATAGTTTTTTAATGAAGAAATTACAGATATTTGTAAATATGTAAAATCTCTCATTGCTTTTCATAGTTGGTATATTTAAGTTTCTCACATGAGCCAGAGTCCTTTGGACTTGGAAAATTTTTGTAATCAATAGGTGAAATCCTTTATACTCATAGACTATTGTATATTTCTATTATATAATATAAGTTATAGGTTAAATCCCTTTTGCCTAAAAAAAAGTATAGACCCTAACCCTAAGGAAAAAGACCCTCTTCCTACTTTCAAGGAAATATGAGTAACCATCCAACGATAAATATCATTATGGTTTGCATCATAACAACAATTTCAATATAGCACTTCCAATGCAATATTGTTTCCCATACTCATGATCCATGTAAGCATACTTATGCATTTTGACAACCTAGGTATTGTTCCAATAGTGAACATAACCACACGATTCCATCATATATATATATATATATATAATCAATTAATAGGGTTTCATCAAACAAGACTTCACCAAAGTTCAAGCAATCTCATTCAAAGCAAGAAATAACTTAAGTTCATTCAAGCAAGCTCAACATGCATATAAATCATCTTTTTTCAATCACTTGCATTCATAAACAAATACGTTTTCAACATAAAAATAATAGAGTAATAAAATCGGCATGCCTGGAATTATAGCTCCAAAAGATTATGCTACTTCCTTAGCTCAAAACCCATAGTCACACATGTTGCTCCTTCTAAACTCAGCCTACCTCCAATCCTAGCTTCTTACAAAACTCTCAACCAATACTAATTCCCAAAGCAATCTCTCTTTCCTCACTAAAGCACTCAGTGACTTACTTGCACAAAAAACTACACCAAAGAACTTCAGAATTACAAATGAATCAGAATGAATAAGTGAACCAAAAGGTAGAGAAGTTGCCTCTATTTATAATAAAAACTAAGAAACTCAATGCTACAAACAAGCTCACAACACCGCCACCTTTTCTCTTCCCATCGCCACCACTTCAACAACAAACTAATTCCCTTTTAAATTGTATCGACTTAGCCAACAAGAATGAAATGTGGCTGCTTTAAGCTCTTAATTTGCAAACACATATACAGTCCATATATTTCTAGCTTCTCCAATGAGGATGAGTTGCCATTTCTTAGTGACAACAATGACTCTTTTATTGAGTCAAACTCAAAAATACTTATCTATAGGTTTCCTAATTGCTAAGCAAGTAGACTACATTCTTAAGCTTTGGCTAGCTCTGGCTTGACAAAGTCTTTATGCTCATATTTAGCTGTGTCGGTTCATAAACTTCTATTTGCTTTACTCCACCAATTATGGTGTTGCATACTTTACACATCATCATGTAGTGCATGGATTTTAATATTAACAACTTTAAACATATTGCATTGCTTCACTATATCATGGCTTAAGTGCTTCAATAAATATTATTCACTTTGCATACTTCAATAAAACTATGTGCTTTGCATAAAGCTTCCACTTATATGCACTAACATTAAACTCTTCTTTTATGTGCATTATATGCACTGCATATATTCACAACGATGTTGACTTTTATTCAAGTTGTTCACCATCATATGGCTCATGCTTTATATGCGCCAAGTTTACTTAAAACATTTCAAATGCATTTAACATTATATATAATAATATATATATGTACATTATAATATTATTATAATATATATTAACATATATATACATAAAATCATTCCAATCGATATTTAAATATATTCAAAATTTTATATAATAATATACATATATATTAGTATGTATGTATAGGTATATATAATGATATATATATATATATTTCACATATATCCAATAAATATTCTCATGCATATGGTATATCCATACGAGTGATCCCACAATAGTGGGTTACACTTTTTGGTGAAACTTGTCATTGAACTAAACTTTTTTAACTAAATCTTCACTTTCAAACACCTATAGCTACTAAACCATGAGGAATTTGAAGATGATGTAAACTAGTGATTGTGACATTTTGTCTATATATTCTAAATATATCTTTATAAAAAAGATTGGAATTGAAGCCGTTGGAATGGCCAAACGTCGACACAGGCAGAATTTTCGAAGGCACCAGGGTTTGCAGTATGATGGAAGACCTCAACCTCGTTGGCCTTTCAATAGGAGAAGGGGAAGAAACTTTCAGAACATCAAAAGGAATGATTCTTCCTAGGCATGGTAGGCTCCAACTAACTAGGTCCTTAGAACTAGGGGCGTTGGAAATGAAGGTCGAAAGGCTGGTCATTCGATATAGAATGAAGGGAGGTTTAGATCGATGTTCTCAAATGGAAAAGTGGATTTCAGACAGCTGGAAGGAAAATTGTGGTGCCCAAAAAACCAGAGTGAGAAAGCGAAGACAAGCAAGGTAATGCCCAATTTTTCCCACACCACTATGGTCTCTTTGTTATTGGAAAACATAGAATGGAGTGATTATGTCATTTTTCTTAAGGCTCGTGCTTTCTTTATGAGATGGGGTGGGAAATGGTTAGCTTTCACTAAGATTAGGGCCTGGTGTGATAAAAAAATGGAGCAAAGATTGTGGTCTTAAAAACCTGGAAAATGGTTTCTATTTGGTGATTTTTCAAACAACTCAGGACAAGGAATGGATCATAAATAGCGGTCCATTCATGATGGAAGGGAGAGGTTTTTTTCATTCTAGACTGGACTCCAAACTTTGATCCTAACACTGCAAATCCTGAGGAAGTGCCAATGTGGATTAGGTTGAAGAATCTTCCTCAGGAATATTGGGATCAGGAAACACTCAAAAGCATTGTAAACAAGCTAGGTGTCTTTATGAAGTCAGAGAAAGCTATGGGAAAATTAGATTATAGCATTTTTCCAAGGATTTGTAGTTTAAGGTAGGTAATACACCCTCTACCTGAAATGATAGAGCTAAAAATAGGGGAAGGTGTTTGGCGTCAAAAGGTGGAGGTTGAGGAAGCAATGATTTCTTGTGCGAAATTCTTAGGGAAAGAACATTTAGATAGCCACTTCCCAACTATGACGAAAGGAAAAGGGTTCACTACAACAAAACCCTATGATTTGCTCCACTTTTTGCTCCGTTTTTTGCTTCCACCCACTATTTTAATGTGTTTTTTGGTAATTTTTTGAAAACGTTGACGCTATTTATCAGGATGGAATAATTTTTGGCATTTATTATGCCAATCAGTACAAGTTGGCACTAATTTAGGCACTAATTAGCGCCTGAAGTAACGCTGTCTTTAGCGCCAACATTAGCTTTGAGTGTAGTGTTGCTTTTAGCTCTGACTTTAGCTTCAAGTTTAGCTTCGGGTTTAGTGTCAGTTTAGACACCCCTATGTCGAAGAGACTTATTTATATGTCTCATCAACAATGTAAAACAATGAAATGTCAACAAGATACAGGCATATCGAGGAGAGAATCACTTGTCACATAGACAAGGTATATCTACAAGTGTTCGGTGAAACACAACTATTGGATATAATGAAGTAATGTCAATGAGACATTGAGATATTGGTAAGACAAATAAGATTGTCTCATCGACACTCTTCAAGTAATGATCAAAAGCATACACCGCTTTACCGTTGGGAAGGTGAGCAACATATGCAATAGAGCGATATACACTGTAACCCCGTAGCAAAAATCCTTGCGCAAGGCGATAGTGAGGTAAATAGTAGAAGGGAAGGGAAAAACACCGCTATACCGCAATGATAATCACAAGTCTCCCCAACATGGCAGAGTTACACTGATATATAAAGAAATACCGCCGAAGGAAAATATCGATGAGACAGTGGCATATCAGCAAGAGATATTAACTTGTCTCATTGACACCGGCAACCAACATTAGAGGAACATAAGATCTAATGTTGATGATACATTGAGATATCGATAAGACAAATAAGATTCTCATTGACAATCTTCAACTAATGATCAAAAGCATACACCACTATACCACCAGGAAGGTGAGCAACATATGCGGTAGAGCGGTATAGACCGCAACCCCGCAACAAGAAGCCTTGAGCAAGGCGGTAGTGCGGTAAATGTGGAATCATTACAATTTATAGAAATAAATGTAGAAAATCACATCAATTGCCAAAATTAAATGCTATTAAATTATTAAGGGTTGCCAAAACTAATATGACTAAATACCACGCCATCCAAAGATAAGTGAGTTTTCCCAATATCACACTCAATTGTAGTGCACTAGCGTGGAAGGAGCTAAGGATACAAGAAGAAGTCCTGCAAGCGTGAAATACTCGAGTAAGTGCACGAAAACTCTCTGAAAGAGCTCTATTAATATAAAAAATCTTTCAAGGTTTTGTCATCTGAAGCCATAGTAGAGAAAATTGAAACATGCCTCCTAAAAGAAAACAATCAGACATAAAAGAAATCACCTAAAATCAGAGATGAAGAACCTAAAGTAAAGAAGAGACCACTCCATCGGGTCCATATTAGATATACTTCTAGGGTCTACTAAAGAGGGTATTAAGAAGTTTCTGTGGACACCACACAAAGTTGTAGTCACGGTAAATGTGGAATCATTACAATTCTGAGAAATAAATGTAGAAAATCACATCAATTGCCAAAATTAAATGCTATTAAATTATTAAGGGTTGCCAAAACTAATATGACTAAATACCACGCCATCCAAAGATAAGTGAGTTTTCCCAATATCACACTCAATTTTAGTGCACTAGCGTGGAAGGAGCTAAGGATACAAGAAGAAGTCCTGCAAGCGTGAAATACTCGAGTAAGTGCACGAAAACTCTCTGAAAGAGCTCTATTAATATAAAAAATCTTTCAAGGTTTTGTCATCTGAAGCCATAGTAGAGAAAATTGAAACATGCCTCCTAAAAGAAAACAATCAGACATAAAAGAAAGTCAGCCTAAAATCAGAGATGAAGAACCTAAAGTAAAGAAGAGACCACTCCATCAGTCCATATTAGATATACTTCCAGGGTCTACTAAAGAGGGTATTAAGAAGTTTCTCGTGGACACCACACAAAGTTGTAGGGATGCCCTCATTTCCAAATCTGGATGGGACCTATTTTGGTATTTTTACAATAAGAGAAATGAGAACATTCTAGTGTCAAACGCTTGGATGTTGGATATAGCAAGGTTGATTGTCCCAAATGTGTTTGTTGATGTAGAATTTATCAGACTACTAGCCAAACACTATCACTCAGCTACCAAAACAGTAAGGTTTCCAAACAATACAGTATTGGTAGAAGTAACCAGAAAAGCCATCATTGAGTGTTTTGGCTTAAACAAGCAGGCTTTGACCAAGATAAACCTGTAGAAAAGTGATGAGGATTATGCTAGGTTAAAAAAGACTTATAGAAGTGATGAGGTACCCCTATATATGAAAAGAGGCATTGGTAACAGAGCATTCCCCATCTCTACTACCACTATTGAACCATTTAATGTGACAGATTTTTAGTATTACTTTGTGAATACATATTTAGCTCTTTGCCAAGCATTGGGGATAGATGCTCAAGATAAAATTCCAATAGGCCTAATGATGATGACCATGAGAATTCAAAACCTTGAAACTAATATTGAATATGACTTTGCTTCATACCTTGAGAAGGCGTTAGATGATGAATTCTCCCAAGTTATAGAGGATAGAGCACCGATTACATTCAAACACTATTCCCTACTATGTCATCTGATATTGTACCAAAATAGGGACCATTAGACTAAAAGAATGGACTTGGCTACAATAGATGAGCAAGGGAATCCCACACTTGTCCAAAAATGGTGCTATATTTGGGATAGTCGGTGCAAGAATTCAAGCTTTGTTGTATTCTACGAAGACTTTATACACAAAATCCTTCAAGTTCTTGGGTATGCAATACCAAGATTGTCAACCAAAATGTTGCAACTAGTGAGACCTTTGGATTTAAGACCAGAGCAGGGTCATACACACAATTTTGGAGATTGGTTCTTCCTCCTAGAAGTTACAATAATAAAATTTTATGGATGCCTTGTTGCTCCACACATACTACCAAATTTTTTTCCCCTCATATTAGCATTTCTTGAATTTATGTGGCAAATGATGTGGATGGAGAAATATTTAATGCACAAGCAGAAGAAAGGCACTTTCCTGCCAAACCAAACCAAGTGCAAAGATTGGACTGTAGGCTCAGAAACACTAGAGGAATTACAGTATTATTTGAAGACAAAATATGCATTGAAATCTCAAAAAGAAAGAGCCTTTGACCCTGAAAAATCATATGAAAACCATAAGGCACAATCTTCTTACCAAAGTGACAGTGCCACACCAAGTGGATTTTGAAGAAGATGTCATAAGGAACTGCATTACTTATAATGATGTATTTAGTAGAAGGAAAAAATGGGAACATATGAAGAAGCTTGAAGAAAGGACGAAGTGAAGGTCCAAGGATTTCCTAGGATACTATGTTGAGAAAAAGGACCCCATCAAGAGGATAGAATTGATAATTGGTATATTTGAAGACTTGTACAGAAAGAAGGAAGCATATCTCACAGAACATGATAGTGGTGCAATACAGAGCATACCCTAGGTGAAACCTCTAAGCCTCCCATGGAGCAGTTACCTCCCAAAAGATAGAAGACATGAAGCATTGAATAGTTAGTACCTTATGAGGATACTGAAGAGGTGGGCGATACTAAGGAAGTGGCTACAGTACTATAGTCATTGAAAGGTGATATTGAATTTGATCATCCCATCCTTGATACCAGTGCCCATAAACATGAGGAAAGGATGGGTGATGTAAAAAAAACAAGTATAGAGGTACATGAAGATGAAAGGGAAATTGCAGTCAGGAGATTCAAAGAAGATGATGAATTCATTAAGACTCTTGAGTTTGAGGATTTCTAGATGAAGATGAAGATAAAAGAATTTCAAGAGAGGATGGAATCATCTGAAGCAGGAATTGAAGAATAAGAGAAAAATGAAATAGTAGCACAGACTTTCCAGGAATTAAGAGTTGACAACATTGACATTAGCCCCCAAAAGGCTAGAGAAATGGTCTTGAAGAGCAATATGCTCATTTTCCTTAGCTTGGAATTAAGAAAATGTTTTTGCTTGATTGAGTGCGGGCTCAAGAAGATCCAATGCTAGTTGTAGAATTTGACTCTGATGAAGGTGTGAGTGGAACTGGGTATAACCCAAAGATTGAAACCCTGGCCATATGGATCAAACAGAAAAATACACAGAAGCCAAAATTATTAGATGTAATTCAAGGGATGAAAGGGGCAGTGATGGTAAGGACAATACAAGATACCACCCCTTTGGAAGCAACCACAATGACCATGCATTCAGCCATGTTCACTTGAGCAACTATTAAGGGATTAGAAGACAAATTGAAGGAGTATGAAAAGGAACAAAGGTTCCTAAATGATGAAGTTAATAAATTGTTGATGGAGAATGTCAAATTGAAAGAACAATTAAGAGGAGCAGGACCCTCACAAAGCAAGGAGATGGTATTAGACAAGCCTCCTATTGCTCCAATGGATATTATGAAGAACATTTATGCATAACAGGTAAAAACTCCAGAGAAGGAAGTGGATGATGTAAAGAAGGCCAACAATCAAACCCAAGATGAAGTGAAAAGACGAATTTGTGAAGTTATGGAAAATATTCTTGAGCACAAGATAAAATCAGTTATGGATAAACTAGAGAATGTGCATGATAGTTATAAAACACTTCAACAGTCAATGGATCAAATAAAGACACATATGCTTGTATTAGATCTTTTGTTCAAAAGGTGGCAGCCTATTCACCACACTTTGGCTAAGTTATGCAAAGTTCTACAAAGTCTTGATGCACCCACAACATTAAAGCTAACTGAACAAACCGCGAAGATGATTATTGATGAATTTCAGTATGTACAAGGGTTTGATAAAAAGATTGTAGTACAAATGGATTTATTCCATACCTGCAAATAGTGGTATATACCTAAAATTGTGAGAGATGGTGATCAATTGGAGGACTTGGATAAGTGGAAGAAATAATTCAATTAGGTTGTTCATAAGTGCGTAACTCATATACAGCCAGAGGATGATGATACTAGTCTTCCCAGGCTAAATCAAATCATGGATCCAGGTTGATTGTTCTTGATGTGGGATACCTAAATTTTGTCAATGATAAAAAGGCATTACTAGATAGTCGATGGCAAACTCATCCTGCAAACAGGCAAAAGATCCAGGAATATAAGTGGCCATTAGATTTTATGGTGTATCAGTGGGAGGAAAAGTATTTGGTTTCAGAAGAATAGGACACTGAGGTGAGAGCATTTGGACATTCATCATGGAGAGGAAAACTTTGCTAGATCAATGATCACGAGTCTTCTACATTGAATAATGTAACCATATGTCAAAATTTCTTAAGTCTTGTTATTTCCTTAATTATGCTAATTAAATAGTTGTTAGTAAAAGTAGTAGTTATGAAAGGTTGTTTCTTTTTGTAAAAGGCCTGTAGCTTGTTGCTTCCTATATAAATAGGAAACCAAGGCCTAGTTTTAAATTATCATCATCATATATCATTTCCTTTTTGAAAACTTTTGTTATTAATATATACCAATTGAAGCAATATAATGGAGAACATCTTATAATCAGAGATTCTCCATGACTGTGTTATCATTCTGTATTTTTCTTATGTTTGTCATACTTATTTCTTCTTATATTTGAATGAATATCAGTTATTGAGCCTCAATATTGTGCTTATGTGAATGCATATGCTGATACAAAGTAAAACATTTATTGTGGATGTTGGTAGAGCTACTAATTTTTTTTGAAAATTTGAGCTTATTTTTCCTTGTTACATGTTCAACATAAAAATGGAAACTATTTTAAAATAATAAAGTTAACAAAGTTGTTTATTTAAATAATTGTGAATTACGTGCATTAATATTTTATTAACTTTTGTGTCTTCATGAACATATGTTGATACAAAATGAATGGAAGAACCATCCAAGTAATCCTATTTTTTTCTCCCAACAATTCATACCAAAGAATGAATAATTTAAGGATATTGCAATAGGTATTAATTAAGGATATGATGATGATGATATATTCTTTTACTTGTATATTCTATGAAATATTCCTTATTTTCTATGAAACAGTGTATATATTCTTGTACTTTTAAATATTCTTTACTGTTATGTCTATTAAATAAAATAGAGATTGAATAAAAAATGCTTCACCCTTTTCTATAAGTGAGTATGTGAATTATTGTTTATGGAAAAATTTTATAGTGTTTACATTTTCAGTTTACTAGTTTCAAATCTTCATTTTCTATGTATATAAAATTGTATGTGCTCTTTATCTCGAATGACATAAAACAGTAATATCATCAAAATTAGGGTTTTCAATTTCAGCACCATCATTGTCCACACTTTTCATATCCTATTCACTTTTAAGTACAATCATCAAAATTTTAATTTTATTTCTTGTCCCAATTAATCTTGATTCCTCTCAGCACAACACAATAGATTACATTTTCTTTGCATTTATTTGTATATATTATTTTCTCAGTGCATCATTATGTAACAACAATTTCACTTCTAAGATATACAGTAAAAATAAATGAAAGCACATGTTTGCTTTGTCAAGGGAAATGTATGGTGAATACCCTACGTCTTTCAAATAAGTGTGCAAGCAAAATAAGACATACTGATTGAATCTAATTTTCTACTGTACAATTGTTTTTTTATGTGCTTTTTACTTTTTGCATGTGGATTACCCTCAGAAAGAGACTACTTATCTTTTCTTAAATGAAGCCTTTACATTTCCTGTCTATGAAAGAAATTTACTACTTGACAACAGGTTCGTGAACTTCATACAAATTAATATTGGTGTAAAAGGCCATCCCCACAAATGTTGTTTGGTCCAGAATTATAATAGAAAATAAAAAAACTTGCTAGGAGAATAAAACATGTTTTCAATTGTCCAAGTACAACATAGTATTACTGAAGCATTTCAAAGTTTAGGCCATAAGAATCATCCTTTTTAAACATGGATTGCAAATAATTCTAAAAATTTAGAAGTCTTGGTCATTAACATTATTGTCTGCTACAATGTCATCCGGTGTATCATTGTCAATGTTCATATGTTCTTTCATGTATTTAATATTATCATCTTTCTCATCTTGACCTGCATCATCTTCATCATCATTGATATTTGACTATAGACCATCTATATTGTTACCAGATATATTTGGATCATCATTTTCTATACCGTCCATATTGTTGTCTTCCATAACATCATCTAACTCTGGATTGTTGTCTTCTTGTGCCTGAACATAACCATCTTCAACATCATCATGGATGTCAATTTCTTCGATCTTCTCTAATCCCTCTCTCTCATTTTGTTGGCCATCATTGTTTTGCTTAGTATCCACTAATGCATCGTAAAATACATGCCTTAATCTTAGATCATAATGTATGACAAATATTGACTCTAGGTCCAAAATATCTTCATAGAAAATACTAGCACATGAACGACATACATAATATATTAGACATTATATAAATTGTATGAACATATATACATCAATTAAATAATGGAAAATTATTTTATAAACTACCTTTTTTATACAATAATTGCTATAAAACACAATTTTGACAACATAGTCTATAAAAAATTAGTCCACACTCATTTATTATTCTTTGGTTTTCTGCCCTTAAGAACATCCTTAGGGAGACCTTGTTCTTCCCTCTTCTTTTGCACATGAGTGCGCTTTAAGAAGGGGTAATCAATCAATAACTCATCCCCAATGGTAAGGTCCATAATAGCCTCAACCATTATCAATCTATCAACCTCTCTTTCCATATCTCCATCTTTATCATTTATAACCTCAACAAATCAACAATTTGGTCTTACAGTAGGGTCCCTTCCCTTACTACTATTTATAAATCCTGCAATATTTTTGTGTGTGTATGCATGTCCATCTATATACATAAGATGGCCTCTATTCATTTCTTTTCCACTTTCCAATTGGAGACTATGTGTATACATATTCGAATTTAGACCATATGCTGACATGCTAGGCTTATATTCTGCTAGCCTTCTCCATTCACCACTGTAATATGATGGACCATAATATGGCATTAATCTCCTAGTGGTTTGTTCTAAATTATTTCAATGTTTGGATCCCACATGTACATTTTGGACAAGAAAGAGGCCTAGATTCGCTCCATGAATATTGGAGGGTCATATCATGTAGTTGTATCCCCAAAATTGAAATACCTTGTACACTCTAGGTAGTTGTTGATCACTAGGCCAAGCACAATATAGTCGACAATCAAATGTCTCTTTGTAAATTGATCTCAAACTCAGGGGCAAGTCATCATATCCATCACATTCATTCTCATAGGGTATGTAGTCCACCTTCCCCTTGTCTTTAAGCAAATTATGCATTTTCACACTAGTTCTTGTTCTGTTCCTTATTTTCATCAATTCCTCATCTTCCAAGCTGGTATATTGGCACATATTTTTGTTAGATGTATCATCTGATAAATGATCATTTCCCTCTAGGCTGGAAGTCGATGATCCAATAAACTTTAAACCAAGAACTTTATCCTACAAGTATCCATTAAGAAAAGATTAGTTATTTAAATAATATAAAACAATGTTTAAACAAAGTATACATACTATTTATATCAAATTGGAAAATTCCTCACCACAATTCCTATTGGATTTGAATCGATTTTAGGAGGCATACTACCGACTGGAAGCTCATCATATATGTAATGTCTTTGTACAATCACTCATTTGAATTGTTTCTTTCCACAACATACAAAACATCCACAAACAATAATTTTCTCAAAGTATTCGTCCCATGTACTATAGTCCTAACCTACCTCTTTTTCAGTGCAATCATTTGTTGTGTCTGCAGTATCCATTGTCATATCCTATTCCACCCACTATCGTTTAAGTGATTTAGGGTTTTAGGTTCATGTCCACGTACATATCTTGTTCTTTGCTAGTTGAATGCTTAGGCTACTGCATTGCTCCAATCTCATCTAAAATAATCAACAACATGCATTAATTTATGTCAAGATTGGATAATACATTATAAATTTCAATATCTTTTGTGAAAAAGATGGGCCATTATCACAAAATGCCATCGGATCATTTTTCCTAAGTTAAGTCAAAATTTGAGTACCTAATGTCCCACTTCATCCGTTATGTCCTCATTTGATATGACACGATCTGTTGCCATGGCCTCATCTCACCCCTATAATACACAACATAGTAAATAATGTTTAGTACACCAATTATATCATTTCAACGAATATGCTATGTGACACAAAACCTCACTTTAGTCATATATTTGACATATTGATATCATGTTTTGGCTATCCTAATTTTCAAACTTTTCCCTTGATCATAGAATCACATTTAATCACCATTCCTGTGCATTTTCAACCAATAAGTTTGACTTCAAAGGCCTCATGGACAAAAAAATGACTTTATCTCCTCTACGTTGTAGCATTTGTGAATTCATAAACACCTTCCTCCTTTGGTTGAGGTTGCTTTATCTTCTTACCTCTATTGTATTTGCAGATTTCATTGTCTCATCTATTTGCACCCACTTTCCTCTTAGCGATTTAGTATTTCTACGCGTTCCATGTCCTCTCTCCATCGCCTCCTCTGTGAATAAAAATGTCACCACAAAAGCTTTCACCGCACTACTATCGAGAAGGAAAAAGCAACTTGTGGGACCGCAGTGAAACCACTCTACCACATTGAGTTGATGAAGGAGCCGCAAGACAACGATGGTCACCGTACTACTGCATGCCAATGGTAGAAGACTTGCAGGACTACGGGAGTCATCGCAACACCGTATCAAGCTGATGAAGGAGCCACGAGACAACAGTGGTCACAAAAACAAGGCAGGAGTTGGAATTATTTCCAACACTTTGGATCTTGTGATACACAAAAATAAAAATAGTCACTATACAACAATGATAGGTGCTAAATTAGGAGCACTTGACGCCACCTTATGCATCCCAAATAGATTACATTAATGGCCAAAATTCGACGCTAAATTTGGTGTTAACTAAAAGCGTCAACTAATGAATCAAAATTTAAAATTTAAAACTTTCCCGCATGAAGGAAGAATCAAACGACAAAAAAGGGAAAAACGTCGCATGAAGAGAGCAGGGCGCTCCAAGCAACCGATGAGAAATTTGATTTAGTTTGTGACACCATAGGTAAGGTTACAAAAAAAAATTCTTGGTTGAATTCGTGATTGTTTACTACTCTTTGTATTACATTTGAATTCCTGATTGTTTACTGGTTCGTGGCCTAAACAATCCAGGAAACCTCTAAATTGTCCCATCATTATAAATTGTAAAACCTTTGAGAAACCAACAAAAAAATTTACCCTACCCATTTGAGCTTTGGCTCAAAATATTATAGCACGAAGTGAGGATGCCTCTATATTCTTTCCCTAACTTGGGTATCAAGGAAATAGTGAATTGCTTGGAAAATCTGGGAAATGGGTCGGTCGTTGCTGAGCAACTACTGAAAATAAACGCAGAAACCGCTTGGTTTTGCCCAGCTGCGCAATAGTCACCGATGCCATGAAAAATTCGTGTAAGATTGCATTATGAAAGAGTTTTCATGATAAGGTTATCAACACTAAGTAAACCGAGCAAACATATTTGCTCTAGGTTATCAACACTAAACAAACCCAACGAATATATTTTCCCACAAAACAAAACTTTCATACCACAAATTGGATGAAAACTTCCATACCTGACAGTGTGTACTTCATTTGCCTCCACAAACTGGATGAAAATAATTTGCCCTAGGTCGCCTCAAAATGTCAAGCAATAGAGGGACGCGAGCATTGTCAACAAACTCTGGCCACAATGAGGTAATTCATTGTCAATTTATAGATTTGTAAATGTTTCCATTGTTTCTTTGAATTTTACTTTTTAGTTTTTTATTTGTAAATTTAAAAGAAGAAATATAATTTAAAAAAAAATGTATATATATAGGGACATGAGACTAACAAAGATAAAGAGGAATTGGATTACATATTGGGGGTAGAGGCAGTGAACAAATTGGTTAATGTGGACTGGACAACACTTGCCAGATTCATAGAAAAACAATCTATTAATGCCCCTCAAACATTGCAAACAAATCAATTGTGTCAAAGGGAATCAATTGATTCCCCAACTAGTCCTGGATCGAGCAAAAGATCTAAGAGGAAATCAGTGACAATAAACTCTAAGATTGTGGAACAAGGAGCAAATACTTCCACTCCTGGGACACAAACTTCTTCCACCATGCCATGTTTTCAACCTTGCATTGGTGGCTACAATACGAAGATAGAATACGAGGTGGTTTCAGGGGAAGTTCGAATGATGGATGTTGGGAAAACGTTTGTGAATAGGTTGAAGGAATCATGCCTTCAACGGTTCAAAGACCATCTACATTTTCCATTCTCAAAGATACCCATGCACTTGAAAAAAGTAGTTATCCATGACATGGAGACTGATTTTGGCACAGGTTGGTCTGTAAAGAAGATAAAGCTACAAATGTCTCAAAACTGCAAGATATTTTGGTGCAACCAAACAAAGAAGATAAAAAAAATCCCTCCTAAGCTAAGGCAAAAAAAGGCTAATTGATGTAAGTGTGAAAGTATGGAGAGAGCTTGTAAAAGCATATGAGAAGTCGGATGCATGAAGGAAGTCTTGTGAGAAGAGTACACAGGTATTTGAATTTGGTCATAAGATTATATCAAATTTATTAAATGATATTTAAATTTTATTTGTGCATAGTTAAATTGAATTAGTGTATGTTTCAAGACAAGGCCTCCAAGGCTAGGTTTGAGAAACTTCGTGCCACACATTGCAGTGCTCAGAAAGGTTTATAGGCCTTGATCTGTACATTTGTAAGTATATTTAATATGTTAAATGATTTTTTTTATTTTGTTGGAAAAAGTAAATGATTGCATATTAATTAGTTTAACTAGTCCATGTGCCATGTTTTGACAAGAGGAGAAATATGGCCGCCATCCAAAGCAATTTGAAAAGAATATGTTACAAAACAAAAAGTGGAATGATTTTGTAATATGGATGGAGAACGAGGTATCAATAGTTGAGTTTCAATAACTTAGTTGGTTATTATTGTGTTAATATGTCAATTTGCATCTCTTGTGTTGAGTTGTTTATTGATGCAACATTGAAAATTATCCTTATATAAGAATTCCCTCCATCTTGTTAATGGCTTGTAACACTCTTGATGGTGGCTACATGAAATCTAATTTTGATTCCTCTTCTACATCAAAGGGTTTGTATCCTTAATTTGGCTCTTTTGAATTATCAGAATTAGAATCACTAGCTTCCATATTTAAAAATTCCCAACCAACATTTTCAATAAATTTATCTGGATCATTAGTAATACTCTTCAAAATTGGCCGCCAGTTCAAGTTTGTTTTGCTTTCATAATACTTTATATCCATGGAGTTCAGCCATTCCTTGATGCCATCAAGTGAATATTGAGGAATGGCGTACATGCGAAATACATCCTGCTTGAAGTCTTTGAAAACAATAGCCATATCAAATGCCTTTTGCCCAAGTCCTGCTCTCTCAAGGTTAATAATCTCAATCTCACTAATAACGATTACTAAGAAAGGTAATTCCACCAACTCTACCAAATAGTTTACCATAGGAACAATAAAAGCAGAGGCTTTGAAAGGAACCCCATGAAAACCAAGCTCTCTAAATGGTATATCAAACTCTAGTTCAAAATCTTTTAGATGAGGCTGCTCCCATAGCTCTCTTACTCGCTTGACAAATCCTTGAAACTTGTATTGATTTTATTTTCCTATCCCTCTCTTATTGTTCTTCCTTAATTTCATTAGGATCATACATTGACCTTCTTGCCCCTCCTAAAGTTTGGACCACATTCATTACCTCCACATAAAACTGGACATCCTTGGTCTTCTTGGTTCCCACACCATGATATGGTTATGCAAATGAAAATGAAGCAAAGTAATCATCTCTCTTCGCTGGCTGGAAGGATGCATGTTTAATGTTTTGATACATGATATCGGCTCTCTTCTACACTCATGGTTGAATACCAAAATTCAGTATGGTGGGCCTCTAGAGTTCCAGTCATCTTTCTTCCTCTTCCACCAAATGCTGGCCTAATCCACACTTCTACCAGCCTAATTGACTTTGTTTTTGAAAGCTAAAGTTTCTCCTGAGTCGCCAGTGTAGCTCTCTCTGCCTTTTCAGACTCTTTCATTGCTACAGATCGTCTCTGGGATTTAATCATCTATACCACATGGTTGATGTGCTTTGAATCCTTACATCTAAAGGAAATTTCCTTAACATAAATACTGCTAAGGAATTTCAATGTTGCCATTGTAGTTGGCATTAAAGCCGGTACCTACAACATTGAAACTTATCCTTATATAAGAATTCCCTCCATCTTGTTGGCTTGTAACACTCTTGATGGTGGCTACATGAAATCTGATTCTAATTCCTCTTCTACATTAGAGGGTTCATATCCTTGATCTGACTCTTCTAAATTATCATAATCAGAATCACTAGCTTCCATATTCAAAAATTCCCAACCACCATCTTCAAAAAAATTATCTGGATCATCAGTAATACTCTTCAAAATTGGTCGCT
This sequence comes from Sequoia sempervirens, assembly GCA_007258455.2. NCBI lineage: Eukaryota > Viridiplantae > Streptophyta > Pinopsida > Cupressales > Cupressaceae > Sequoia > Sequoia sempervirens. The sequence continues at coordinate 325,160,883 of VDFB02075321.1, read as the reverse complement.
AGTTCAAGTTCATTCTACTTTTATAATACTTTATATCCATGGAGTTCAGCCATTCCTTGATGCCATCAAGTGAAGATTGAGGAATGGCGTCAATGTGGAGTACATCCTGCTTGAAGTCTTTGAAAATAATAGCCATATCAAATGCCTTTTGCCCAAGTCATACTCTCTCAAGGTTAACAATCTCAATCTCACTAATAGAGATTACTAACAAAGGTAATTCCACCAACTCTACCAAATAGTTTACCGTAGGAATAATAAAAGCAAAGGATTTGAAAGGAAATCCATGAAAACCAAGCTCTCTAAATGGTATATCAAACTCTAGTTAAAAATATTTTAGATGAGGCTACTCCCATAGCTCTCTTACTTGCTTGAAAAATCCTTGAAACTCTATATTGATTTTATTTTTCATGTCCCTCTCTTGTTGTTCTTCCTCAATTTCATCAGGATCATACATTGACCTTCTTTCCCCTCCTAAAGTTTGGACCACATCCATTACCTCCACATAAAACTAGACATCCTAGGTCTTCTTGGTTCTCACGTCGTGATATGGTTATGCAAATGAAATTGAAGCAAAGTAATCATCTCCTTCTCCGCTGGCTAGAAAAATGCATGCTTAATGTTTTGATACATGATATTAGCTCTCTCTTCTTCTCTCATGGTTGAATACTAAAATCCATTATGGTGGGCCTCCAGAGTTCCAGTAATCTTTCTTCCTCTTCCACCAAATGCTAGCCTGATCCACAAGTCTGCTAGCCTAATTGGCTATGTTTTTGAAAGCTGAATTTTCTCCTGAGTCACCAATATTAGCTGTAACTTTTTTGAAATTTTTTTATGGTATGTGCACTTTGATATGATGTAATATGATTATGGTTTCGTCTCATATGTTGTAATATTATATATATAACAAAAAAATAAATTATTGATTGAAATAAATAATAAATTTTCATTCTAAATGTTTTTCTTTTTGCAGAACACGGGTCTTCCAGAAGATCAAGATGATCCTCAACATGATATAGATCCACAAAATATTGGTTCTACCGGTATAGATAACATGGCAATGGATGATGATGACACAGATGCAGAAGACACTGAGGCCGATGACAATGATGACGACGGCGACAATAATGATGATGATGATGAGACATTGGTGGTAGTAACCAGTGACATTCATGATCATATAGACTGCATCATGAATCATTGTTGATATATCATTATGATGACTCTTTTCATGGTTACTATCATATGTATCATTTTCACGGCCTACAATACTATATTATTGAGTTGTATCATATTGACATGTATTATTTTCACTATATCATTTGGACATGTATCATCTTGACTTGTATCAGTTTGAGTTACATAATTTATCAATTTTATTTATATCATTTGTACATGTATCATTTTCACTTATGTCGATTGTTGGACATGTATCATTTTGACATGTTTTTGATGTACTGGCATATTTGACTTTCACTTGTTTTAGTTATATATGATGATGATCTTATCAATATTGACTTGTCAATTTATATATATTAAAAGTGGTTGATGATTTTTGGATGGATATTTATTACATATGATGATTTTAATTTACTGCTCAGGATGGATGTCAAATTCAATTAAATTATAGATATTTGACTCACTTGTTTTAATTATAGATGATGATCGTGTTACAATAATAGTTCAGGCGGTGATGAAAGGTAAAATTAATGCTTGGCACCTCTAGAACATAATTGAACAAATCAGAGAAGTGTTAAGCTCTTTTGAAAGTTTTACGGTGAGCTACATTAAAAGAGGTGGTAATGTGGAAGTGGATGTCTTATCTAAATGGGCTTTAAATTTTGGCGAAACGGGGGAATTCAGGTTGGAGGATTTTAGAGGTGTTAAGTTAGCGGAATTAGGTGAAAACACAATGCCTTAAATGAACAAGGTGGAAAAGCGAGTGGAGTAGCTTTGACATGACAAGCAAAGGCAGGGGTGGCGGGCGGTGGTGAAGTAGTACTTCATTAATAGAAAGCCCTTGATTAAGATGTGTTAATTGCATTTGGAAAGGGTCGAGAAAAACTTTGCAACAAACTTTGGTGGTGGCAGTGCTGGTTGTTAGGAGAAATGGAAGCCAATTTCATGTTTCGGTCAGGAAGATTTTTGGGCCCGTTTTATGGAGAGGCATCCAGAAAAAGATTGCAAGGCCCTTTCCTTGTTGACAACAAGGGGCTAGTGCAGTGTGCAAAAATAATTTGTGGCAGGGATTTCGGCTCTCTGAAACATAGTTACTGAACCAACATGGACATTTACTCCTTAATTGCGGCGTGGGGCTTAGATTTAGGTGAACCAGTGGAAATGGTGAGGATGGTGATGCAAAAAATTGTGAATGAAGATTTTATGGTAGGCATGGAGTCCATTCTCGAATGGGCAGTTCCAGGTGTAGGTTTAGATTATTCTGAAGGACTGGTAGATGATGAAATTGAGGAGCTCTATGGGAGACTGAGGCTCAAACCCTTTATTCGTTGGCCTAAAGGAAAATACAATGCTAGTTGTCGTGAGGAAGTGTGTTTGGGATGGAAATTGCTCAAAATCTTCATCGAAGCAAAGGAAAAGATGTAAGGATTGGAAGCGAAGAGGAAGCGCCAAAAGAAGAAGTTGGGGAAGTGGCGAAAGAAGAATCCATTGGGTCCGGGTGGAGCTCGTTAAGATTGGTCGTGTTTGTCTGTGTCTGATTTTGAATTCTCCCTCCACTTTTGTTGTATTAAAGCGTGTAACTCTGAACACTATTAATGGTGGTTATTTTTTGTAAGGATTTTACCGGTAAACAGTTACAAGGGTTACAAGGTTTATTTAATGTTTTACTCTACACGTTAAGGTGCCTCTAGTTTTTGTAGATTGTTGTAGAATTTTGGTGGGTAATGACACTTAACAATAGATGTAATTTTTTTTTATCTTTACAAGCAACACAAAAATTATATGTTATTTAATCATATGAGTTAAATAATTAAATTACTTACTAGTCTATGATCATATGACCCCAAAAAAAAAATTATCTTGTTATTTAATCATATGAATTAAATAATTAAATTACCTAGTCTATAATCATATGAGTTATTTAAGAGGCACAATATATTTAACTAATTAAATTGAAATAAAACATATTAAATTAATAAATGGAAGCAAAATAAGAAGCATTTTTAGAAGCAAAAAAGGAAGCAACACAGGAAGCCAAACTAGAAGCAATCTTGGAAGCAAAACCAGAAGCAAATGTGGAAGCAAAATTGGAGGCAGGAAGCAAAACTTTGGAAGCAAAATCTGGAAGCAAACTTAGAAGCAAAACTGGAAACAAAACTGAAAGCAAAAGTGGAAGCAAACCTAGAAGCAAAATTGAAAGCAAACTTGGAAGCAAAATTGGAGGCAAAACTGGAAGCAAAACTAGAAGCAAACCTGGAAGCAAAAAGCTAGAAGCAAAACTAGAAGCAAAAATAGGAGTAGACATAGAAGCAAAATTGGAAGCCAAATTGGGCGCTATTTCTGACGCTGTTTCCCGACACTATTTTAGGCGCTATTTTTAGTGCTAATGGGGGCGCTATGATTTTTCTGAGCTACCTACGGTGCTAAGTCTGACATTACGTTCAACGCCAAAGTCGGTGTTGAGAAGACCATGCCTGTTTGCACTGAGTTTAGCACCAACCAAATCGACCAATTTGTGAACTAAAATACACTAAAATCTAGTGTTATTTTAGGTGCTATTTACCTATTCTGCTATAGTGGTTAGCTCATAACACCCTTGCTAAGGAGTTGATGGCTTTAACTAAATTTTTTGCATGGGAAGATCAGTGGAACTCACAAGAATGGGGTTCTCACTAGAGGCAGTTGAACAACTTGTCTTATTTGCAAACTGAGGTAAATCATATATCTGGGATGGAAGTCAGAAAGATGAAATAGATTTTCTCTTTGAAAATGGGTTTGAGGAAATGTCTCATGTGAGGACTCACCATGATTCAAACCACATGGTGGATTCTTTGGCTATCAAAAGTTTAGAGCAAGCGAAGATGATTCTAGCCTCAGAAGGACTTTTGGTGGATTTGAATCTTCAAAGAGAAGGAAATGATGTTTTTGATGGGAAAAATGAATCTCCTTGAATGGATGAAGTTTTAAATGTGGGCTAGAATATTAACACAAGGGTTGATGGACTTGACACGAATCATCTTCGCAAGGTAACTCCCACTCTCCAAGAAAAAAGGAGAGTGCTAATAGACACCTACATGGTCAAGATGAAATACCTGGAGAAGATTTGGTTCACAGTTTTCCATGTAATAATAGGCAAGGTCTTGAGGTTGAAGCCAAGTAGTTTGAAGATGAATTTTTAGGGGAAAACGAGGACATTGTGTTTAAGGATATCCCCATCTCACCTATTAGGAATCTTGAGAGTTCCTTTGAAGGAATCAAAGATAGTGGAGGCACCATGGAAGATTCAGATTTAGAAATGGCATCAGATGAGGAGCATGGTGGTGAAGATTTGCTTGGTCTATAGGATAGCTTAGGAATTGTGGAAAAGAGAACTTTAGAACAATCTTCTGCCTTAATTAATAAGGCTAAGATTGGAGAGAAGAAAAAGCATGGCCCTAAAACTATTAGGATGCATCTTGAAATGGCTGGAAATGCAACTAGTCAGAGCAAATTGAGATCAGGAAAAGGCTATGCCTTTTCCCAATAGCCATGAAAATCATATCGTGGAATGTCAAGGGTTGTAATGCCCCTGACAAAATCCATTTGATCAAAAGATGTTTTGATCAAATGAGGTCGGCTTTGGCTTTGCTTCAAGAAACTAAAATTAAGGAGCCTGACTTTGAGTCCTTTTATAAATGCTTTAGCAGATGGAAGTGTTCTCTTTATGGGGCAGTTGGTGCTTCAAGGGGCCTTGGTGTCCTTTGGAATGACTCTCTAGTAGATGTTTAGATTGTTCGTCAAGATAGATTTTGGCAATGGCTGAGCGTTGATTCAAAATAACTTAGGGAAAGATTTTTTATAATCAATATTTATGGTCCTACTAGCTCGGCCCAAAAAAAAGTGCTTTGACAAGAAATTTTAGCTTTTTTAGGTCTTGAAGATGGGAGGATGTTTCTATTGGGTGGTGATTTCAATGCTATTTTGAAGCCTTCATACAAATTGGGGGTTCTGTGTTGGGCTATTCAAAGCCAACAGGACTTTAGTGATTTTGTTGTGAATAATGGCCTTATTGAATTGCCTTTTAAAAATGGTAATTTCACTTGGATGAACCGAAGAGGGGGTTTTCTTAATATAGCTGAGAAGATGGATCATTTTTTTCTAGCTGGTGATTGGGTTGCTCATCAATGGACTTGTGAGGCGGATATCATTCCTATTACTAGTTTAGACCATTATCCCATTGGATTGAGAATTCAAGAAGAAGCCACACCGGATCGATGCCTCTTTAAGTTCAAAGTAATGTGGTTTCGGGCTGAAGGGTTTAAGGATCTAGTTGCTAATTGGTGGAAAAGCACCCCAAAAAGATCAGGAAATAAAGCCTTCATTTTCTTCAAGAATCTCCAATTTCTTAAAGAGCAGCTTAAGAAATGGAACAAGGAGTCCTTCAAGAATGTTTTTGCTGAGAAGCTAAGGTTAGAGGAAGAGTTGAAGGTTTTACATACCAAAGTGATTGAGAAGGGAATGGTGGAAGATGATTTTGCTTTGGAGAAGAGCTTGAATAAAGAATATTCAAAAATTTTAGTTCAGGAGGAAGTTTTTTGGAGACATAAATCTCATGAAAATTGGCTTGAGGGAGACAGGAACACCAAATTTGTTCATAATTCTGTGAAGGTGCGTAGATCGAACAATAAGATTTTTTCGATCAAGGATTTGAATGGAAATGTTTTGTCTGATGTTGAGTAGATAAATAAGGAAGTTATAAGGTTTTATTTTGATATGTTTAGGGAAAACTCAGACGCAATGTTGTTTGACTTTAACATTCTAGATGTAATCCCTTGTTCTGTGTCTGATGCCATGCTTATGGAGGAAGTCTCTTTAAAAGAAGTTAAAAAGGCCTTATTCAGCTTGGGTGGAGACAAATCTCTACACCTAAATGGGTTTCCGACATGTTTCTTTCAAAAATTTTGGGATATTTTTGCTCAAGATTTATGGGAGGTGGTTGAAGAATCTAGGAAAGGTGGTTTTATTCTTAAAGATTTAAACAACACCTTCATTGCTTTAATACCGAAAAGGTAAATGGTAAACTCTTTTGAGGTTTATAGACCAATCTCTTTGTGCAATACCGTCTATAAAATAATTTCTAAAGTTATTGCAAATAAATTGAAAAGGGTTCTGGATTCAGTGATCTCCGTAGAATAGAGTGGATTTTCCCTAAATAGATCTATTTTTGAAGGTGTTATTTTTGCTCATGAGGCCATCCATTCTATTTGAATGGAAAAAATAGAGAAGATGATGGTAAATTTAGACAACAAAAGGGCTTATGATGAGGTCAACAGGGGATTTCTATTGAAAGTCTTAGAGAAATTTGGCTTTTGCAATGAATGGGTGGCGTGGGTTCAGAGTTGCATATGCACACCTCAATTTTCTATCTTGGTGAATGGCAGTCCTCAAGGATTTTTTTAATCCAATAAAGGGATTAGGCAAGGTGATCCTATATCATCATTTCTTTTCATTATTATCGCTGAGACTTTGGGTAGATTGGTGTCCAAGAAGAGTAGGAATGGCCTCTGGAACGGCATAAAAATTGCTAAAGGTGTAGACCCTATATCTCATCTACAATTTGTTGATGACACTTTCTTGATGGGGGAGGCTTCCTTTCGAGAAGCTCATATAATGAAAGAGACTCTAGATGAGTATGGTAGAGCTTTCGGGTAATGTGTCAATTGGAGAAAGTCTGAAATTTTCTTTTTCAATACTCCCATCCAAAAACAACTGGAAATTTGTAGAATTCTAGGGATGAGATCAGGAGCCCTTCCAAGTAAATATCTGGGTATCCCTCTTTTTGGGGGTGCCAATAAAGCGGGTGTTTGGAAAGACTTGATTGGCAACTATCTTAACCGAATGGATGGATGTAAGAGCAAATGCCCTATTGCTGCAGGTAGAATCCTAATGTTGAAATTTGTCATCTCGGCTATACCATTTTTTCTATGATGTGTTTAAAGATCCCTAAGAAAGTGATCAGAGCTATTGGGAAGTGAATGAGAAAGTTTTTCTGGAATGGTGCAAGTGAACAAGACAAAATCCCCTTGCTAGCATGGGATAAAATCTGTCATGCCAAAGAAAAAGGCGGGGCTAGTTTGAGAGACTGGCAAATCATGAATGAAGCTCGAGGAGTAAAGTTGGTTTGGAGTATAAATTCAAACCCTGATTTGTTATGGGTGAAAGTTTTGAAGGCTAAATATCTGGATTGAACAGAGGATCATAGGATTTTAACAATCTGCAACCCACCTAAAGGTTTTGCTATTTGGAACTTTATTGTTTCGTGTAGACCGATTATAATCAATCATATATCATGGCAAATTGGAAATGGTCTTAAAGCAAAAATTTGGGATGACTCGTGGAAAGGTCTACCAATTTTGCATGGTGAGGAAGGTTTGCAAGAGCTTAGGCTTATCTTTCAACAAAGATGGGGTGACAAGGTTCGAGATTATCTTGAACTAAAGCAGGGCCCTTTTGGTTAGGAATGGGGTTGGAAGGAGTTAACAAATGAGGGGCTATCAGATCAGCATTTGGCAAGGATGAAGGAAATTTTTAAGAATAGGCAAGTGTTGTTCACAAAAAGTGAGGACAGAGTGGTTTGGCGTGGTTCTGTTAATGGAACTTACTCAGTTAAAATTGGCTATCAATTATTGGATTCTCTAGAAGGTGAGATTTTTTGGGCCAAGAAACTTTGTTGGAATAAAGATTGTTTATCTAAAGTAGGCACCTTTGCTTGGCTAGCTATGAAGGGAAGAATTTTTTTAGGAGAGTGGAGGAAGAGGCTTGGTTTTGCAGAACCAACAAAGTGTGTGATGTGTGATGCTGCAAAGGAGTCAATATATCATCTGCTTCTTCAATGTGATGTTGCAGAAGGATGTTGGGAGAATTTAAGGCTGAAGTTAGGGTGGCAAGGACTGTTGCAAAAAATATTAAAAGAGGTATTTGAGGGTTGGGCCAGCCCTCAAAGAAAATCCCTTCTTTCAAGCATTTGGATTGTGAGTCCCTTGATTATAATTTGGGAAATCTAGAAAGAGAGAAATAAAAGGATTTTTTTGGATAAGAGAGAACCTATGAAGAGAATTTTGAGCAGAATAGATTATTCGATAAAAGAAGTAGTGGGATTTGGTGCTTCTCATCTTCAATTCCTATGGACTCCCTTCTCTTTGGATGATAGTAGATTTCAAAGAGCTTGGCCAGGGATTAAGATTAGGCCCACTAAGGATTTGGAGGATCTTTTTGTGAAGAGGATGGGACCTGTTGAAGTATGTTGGGAAAAACCTTTAGAAGGTTGGCATAAGGCTAATTTTGATGGGGTTGTGAAAGGCAACCCAGGCCCTTCTAGAGTAGGTGCAATTGTGAGAGATAGTCTCGGGAATACGATTGCCTTAGGAGTGAAAAAGCTTGAAGATGGCACAAACAATGTTGTTGAAGCGAAGGCAGCTTCAATGGCTGTTGGATTAGCTTGAGCAATGGGAGTCAGGAAAATTCATTTAGAAGGGGATTCGATGATTATCACTCACGCCATTGTAAATGGAGAGGCAAAGGTGTGGCATCTACAGGTTTTCATCAGATCAATTATGAAGGAGCTCAATTTTTTTGATGATTTCAAGGTGAGTCATATTCGTCGATCTAGAAATAGTGAAGCTGATAGCTTATCCAAATGGGCAGTCTCCTTCAATAATATAGGAGAATTCAGGGTGGAAGATTTTTGGCACGTGTGTTTTGAGGACGATAGGTAGAAAGGTGGTAGTTTTGTTGGTTCATTGTGAGGGGTTCTTTATTAGTTATTGTTTTGTCGAATGGTGTTGATATTTATGGTGTAGGAGGGTAGTTGATTAAAGGTGGGATAACGGTTAAATTTTCCTTGGATATTTAACCAAATTATGAAGGAGTCTTTTCGGCGATGGTAGGAAGGGTGCTCTAAGACCAATGGTCCTTTTTAAAGGATGAGGGGGATTATGACCGTCCTATTGAGATCTTGAAAATCCCACAAGCATTTGAATTGAATGAGCTTGGTATGTTTCAGCGGCGAAGACAGTTAATGCTTCGTTGTTTTTGGGACGATGGGTGGCAGGATGACACCGGTGGCATAGATGAGAGGTTTATTAAAGGTTGCAATGGGATGTAGAGTGATCAAATCTAGCAGAGTTTTGTGTCAGAGATGAAAGAATTTCTATCTGCTTGAGGATGGAGGCCATGTATGGTTTCTCAACGCAGAGGCAACAAAAAGGTTTTTTTGGCCTAGTGACTACTTTTAGGCTGAACTTTCTATTCAAGTGCTTGCATGATGAGGTTGTAGAGGCAGTTTTGGAGACGCTGGGAGTGCATTTTATGGAAGCTAAACATAGGTGAAGTTTGAATGTAGATATAACATCTATGATTTTTGCTTGGGGTCTTGAGTTGAATGAAGAAGTTGAAGTGGTTAAATGGGTTATGCACTCACTTTTTGACAAGGACTTGCTAGTGGGAATGGAATCCTCGCTGAAATGGGCTATGCCAGGAGTTGGTTTTGATGTCTCAGAAGGGTTTGAAGATATGGATGAAGCAACTGAAGAGGGGTTAATCCCTTTCGTGAGGTGGCGAAGGAGAACAGACAGGGATGCCTACAAGTTAGAGATATTGGCAGCGTGGGAAAATTTGAAGCTAGTGCTTCAACGACAAGAAGCTGCAACATTTCAAGAGGAACCAAACATCCCACAACAATTTCCCAGGAAGAAGCGCTCAACAAGGAGAGGTGGATTTTGACGAGTGAGGGTAACCAGATGTGGAGTTTAGGGGACGTGGTGGCTAGTTGGTTTTTTGGGTGGGTTCTAAATTTTTTACAACTTCATCGAAATTGTGTCTTTTTGGGAAGATGGCAATGGTGGTATGGAACTAAAGGCTGGAACGTTGATGTGGGTCGAGGATCATGAAGGAAATTAACGATGTCCATTTTTGTGGTAGGGGTGATCGAAATCTGTGAATTTTGTATGTTTATGTATATGTGTAGCTTTTGTAGAGCTTGATTGGTAAAAAGATAGTTGATTGTAGCCTGCTGTATGTATTTTGTAAAGGGTTTCTTGCATATGAAATGAAGGATCTAGAAGCTATGGTGTTAGCTTTTTTGTAAAATGTAGAAGGAAGGTGGTCGGGGTCTGTTTTTGTCAGGCTTGGTGAATAGGGGTTGGGGTTTGATGGTGTCCTATTAAGAATATGTAATGACTCTTTTAAATATATTAATAAATTAACATTACTACTGATAAAAAAAATGGAATCAAATTGCATTTCTTTTTCCATCTCATTTGATAACTAGTTTTTAACAATAAACAACATTTTTAAAGAGTGATGTTTATTGTATAACACAACTTTTTTTCTATGAAGGATAAAATTCTTTTTTTTTTGAATTTAGATTTGTATCTACGATATCTAGTCCTTCATTTGGTTTCATATTGTTTTATTGAATATATTTTTCTTAATTAAGTTTTGAATTCAAACCAATTATAATTTAGACATAGGTTTACTGTATAACATAACTTTTTTTGTATGTATCAATATTTTTTTTTTGTTAGATCATTTATATTTTTTATTGGATCAAGGACATCAATACCAAGAGCATAGATATTTTTCCAATTTTTTTTTGTAATCTACTATTTTAAGACATGTGCAGAACAACGAGTTTAATTTTTGATGAAAAACCTACATTCACAATAAATAAATTAAATATATTTAAAATTATACTTTTTGGGAAGCTTGTATTAAGGACTACATACTTGTTGTCACCGAGAAATGCACCCTGACGCAAAGTTGTCAAACAGAGCTTTCTAGTGAAACATTGGATCACTCCAAGGCTGTGGGTCACCTGATATTGGAGTGAACCTCCGAAGAAGGTCGACTTCCTTTGGTGTCACCTAAATTACTGATTCTTTGGAGGGAAAAGGGGAAGGAGAGTACATTTAAAAGTAAAAATTAACTCTAAGGTGATACACCGGATTGATGAGAAATCATAAAAATGAAAACAGGATGAAATACACCGAGGAAAAACTAGACAGCTGCTCCACTTACTCAACATAACCCCATTTAGTCTTATGCATCACTCTTGGTAGGTTTGATATACATACATATCTCAAGAAGGGAAGGAACAAACTTCACAACTTTGTGGTATGAATGCAAATTTAGTAAACACTGTTAAAGAAATACATACATAAGCTAACTTACAGAAATGAGAGTGGTATGAGCATTAATACTTGTTTTCAAGATGAACTCTATTTCGCATTCCAGATTTCAATTTGAGTTACAAAAAAATGCATTAATTGAGAAAGGATTGATGAAAAAATCACTAACTCCTTTGAATACATCATTCCCACTGGTGGAAAAAAAGGAAAAAAATGCCTTATATACAAAGAGATATCGGCCCCTTAGGGATTACAAAAAATATCGGGGTTAGAAAGATCTATCCTTAGATCTTTTGATTGAGAATAAATGCAGCACCCTTGCATGTCCTGGTTGTGAAGAGTCATCCCCGAGGGATCCTTCTTTAGATATTCTCCAGCTATTGCATTCATTCTGATCTTGGCATCGTGTCCTGGCTGAACCACTTCGGCTGAACACCTTGAATGCCCTGAGTTCAGAATAGATACGCATTGCATTCACATTCTGTTGACATCGCTTAGACTGCCAATGATTCACCTTCAGATCTCTCTGATTGGTTGAGTGAATTCCACGCAGCCTCTTCAGGTGGTCAAAACTTCTCCTGTTGAACCGCATATCGGTGAGACACTAATCATGTCTCCTCGATGCAGTTAAATCTTCCCGCAAGCGTTGGCTTAACATGGAGCTGTCGTTGAGACCATGTGATGTCGATAAGACATCACTCCAACCGTCAAGCACTACATCGATGAAATTCACGTCAGGGAGACCTTTGCCGACGTCTCTAGAAGTCATCCCATCGGGCTTCTTTTCTTCTATCGGCCAAACATCCTCATATCGGGAAGAGGTTGTGCCGAAGGCACTTTAGCTCAGTGAGGCCTCACTTCATCAGTCGGCAGGAGGCCATTAGTTTTTCCTCGAATGCATTTTACCCTGCCGAGCTCCGTATTCCTTTCACCAAGACATCACGCAGTCGGGAAGACACCATAGCGAGGATCAAATGTTGTGTCAATATCTACTTTTGTCACTGAGATGCCTTCCATTCGCCGAGACCTCCTATAGACTTCCTTGTCCTTCGGTAAACTCTTCATTCAGAAAAGACACCCGGCGAGACCCCCTGCATTTGGCGTGACCTCCTGTGTGACTGAGACATCACGTAGACCCCACCATGCTTCGCCGAGATCAACATCCTCTGCCGAGCTCCCTTTTGTTTCACTAAGACATTGGCCTGTCACCCAGACCTCTTGGCGACGTCTTCAACTGTTGGTGAGCCGCTCTCATCTGGTGAGGCCTACGTTGATCGGCAAGACTGTCTCCGTTCGCTGAGACCTTTTGTCGAACCCTTTGACTCTTGCCGAACTCCATTTCATTTCGGGGGGACCTTTTGTAATCGCCGAGACATCTCAGCGAGATCCCTTAGTCATATCGAGGGTCCTCTTTCTTTCTTGCCGGGGAAACTTTTTGTCGGCCAGACCTCTCCCGAAACTTGATTCCTTTTGATTGTCGGGGAGACCTTGTGACTTCGGCGAGACTTCCTAGCAAAGTCTGTTGATCTATGCTGAAGGCTATCTTTTTGTTGGACCCCCCCAGTTCGCCAAGACATCTCGTAGAAAACCCCCTCTTCTTGGCGAATTCCTTTTCGTTCAGGAGGCTTCGCTACTCGATGAGACTCTTGGCGATGGTCTCCGCCTCTTGCCTAGCTCCAATCTCGTCGAGACATCATGTCGAGGTATGAACCCTTGACTGACCTCCTTTCTTTCGGCCTGACTCCCGCCGGTCGGGAAGAGCTCTTCCTGAGCTCCTTATGTTATGTCGAAGGCTCCTCCATTGTCGGTGAGACCCCGCCTTATTGCCAGGACATCTCAGCGAAAGATTTGTTACGCCAAAGGCTCTTTAAGTCGGGGAGACCTCCTATCTTTGGTAAGACCTCTTAGCGAAGCCCATTGACATACACCAAAAAGATCCTGCTTTGCTTTGTCGGTGAGACTCGATGCGTTCGGCAAGACCTCCCAGTGAAGAAAAGAAGCTCCGCCAAACTAAAAACTTTTGGTCACTGAGACAAAGGGTTTTGTCTTGCCGATAGGGAACTATGGGTGAATCCCACTCGCCATGACACTCCTAGGGTCTTGGCGACTCTTCCCTTAGAAGATTTTCATGCCAAACCTAAACAAGGCAGGCTTCTTCACGGAGTTCCCTGTGACCTAGCATTAGATTCGTGACTTTTTCCCTAGGCCGAATGCTCCATTTGACCTTCTTGAACCCGTTAAACACAATTTTCCTTGCCTGATTGAGCCTGAGGGTAAAAATTTAGGCAACATTTCTAGGGACCTTTGCTGGATGTTTGCCTGCTAAGCATGAAGACCAGTAGCTACAATTTGTCCGTTGGGTATGGAGTCATCAGGAGAAACCTCTGAAATGGGCCCAGGGCACCCTGTACATGGCTATAACTCACTTGAGGCTTATGAAGTGCCACAGGTTATCAAAAGGATATGAGGAGGAACCGAAACGAAAACATCTACTACACTAAAAAGCACTTAGGGAAAGGAGAAAAACATAAACAAACGAGCCACAATGCAGAAGCACTCATTGAAAACATAACACCTAACTAATATATACAAAAGGGAAACTCCATGAGACTTGAAAACAGGGTTTAAGGTGTATCCCATTGACTGGGATAGGGAGCACTTCCCCTTCTGTCGTAGCCAGCTGATAAGCATTGTGCTCCTTACAGTCCCTGATTAGGAATGGACCTGTCCACATGTTATCGAACTTGGTATGATGGCCTGGCTTACTTTTCAAAACATCCCATTTTAGCACGAGATCTCCCACCCTGAAAACTTTTTTCATAGCCTTCTTGTCAAATGTTCTTTTCGTTTCGAGCTGATGATACTCCAAAGCTCTCATTGCTCTGTCCCTTGATTCTTCGAGCTCCATGAGCTCTGCATACCTTACAAACATTGGGTCTTGTCCCTCAAGCACCTCCAGCTGGTGAACAATATCTAGAGCCAGAAGTTCCACAGATAGGGGCAATCTTGCCTCCTTGCCATAGACCAACATATATGGCGAATTACCAATAGACCTCTTAGGGGTCACTCTGTCTGCCCAAAGTGCATTCTTTAAATTGATGTGCTAGGTCCTTCGATTATCTTCTATGGTTCTTTTAATGATCTTGATGAGGTTCTTATTTGTGCTTTCAGCTAAACCATTACCTTAAGGATAATAATTTGAGGAGGTGTTCAAATGAATGCCATGTTTGACAGCCCAATTAGTCTGTCTTAGACCTGTGAATGCAAGAGCATTATCAGATATGATGGAGTCAGGAACTCCAAATCTGGTGATTATATCCTCATAGAAGCTTAAAATTGAAGATTCTTTTGCTTCTTTCAACGTAACCGCTTTTATCCACCTTGTAAAATAATCAGTGGTTGTAAGTACCCATTTGTGACCAGCATTGGAAGATGGATTCATTGGCCCAATAAAATCAATCCCCCATCTCACGAAGGGCTGCTCTACTTGAATTGGATGCAGGGGCATAATAGGCAGTCTCTCCTTTTCTGAAAATAGAGCGCATTTGACACAGTTCCTTGACCAGGCATAGGCATCTTTGAACAAGCTAGGCTAGTAGTAACCAGCTCTCATGACTTTCCAAGCAGTAGTTCTAGGAGCGAAGTGACCTCCTGTAGCTCCATCATGGAACTCATGAAGTACTTTTTCAATTTGGTTGCTGTGAATGCATCTTAATAGGACATCATTCAGATCTTTTTTGAAAAAAACATTGTTCACCAGTACATATGGTATGGACTGCAGTCTGAAGTATCTTCTTTTGGCTCTGTTCAAACCTGGTGGGTACTCACCAGTTTGTAAAAATTGGGTTACATCTTGAACCCAGTTAGTTACCCTCATAGACACATCATCTTGAGCATTGTGCAGTCCATCTATGTTAGCAAGTACGACATCCTTTTCTGATTCAGTTTTACTGCTTGAACCTGTAGCAAGTTGCTCACAAAGACCCTTACCCCTCACTAGTTTGGTGATCTTGATGTCTACATCATACTCCATGACCTTAGTGATCCAGCCTGCTCTTCTTTCATTCAGATCTTTATTCAATAGGAATTCCTTCACACTTGAGTGTGCAACCAGAATATGAACTTTATTATTTGAAAGAAAAGGTTTAAACTTCTTCAAACTTCTGATCACAGCAAGAGCATGCTTCTCAACAAATGTAGACCTTTCTTCGTACTTAGCAAGTACGTGGCTAAAGAAGGCTATTGGTTGTTCCAAATTGTCACCATTCTTCTGGACTAGCATAGCAGAGATTGAACTACTACTACCAAAAGCATATAAAAAGAAGTCTTTAGAGAAGTCTAGGTTCACCAATGTTGGAATAGATGCTAATGCCTCCTTGATTTCTCCAAAACTATGCTTTGCCTCCTTTTTCCAACTGAAAACTGCATTTTTCTTTAACATAGTTGTCAAAGGTTGTAACAGGTTTGCAACATCAGGGATGAATCTTCTTAGAAAGTTGATCTGGCTCAGAAAGCTTTGTAAACCCTTCTTGTGATTTGGTAATGGCACCTCAAGTATGGCTCTGACTCTTTCAGGGTCAATAGTGATTCCTTGCTTTGACACTATGTGTCCTAATAATTTCCCTTCATGAACATCAAAGATACTCTTCTTTGGATTGAGAGAGATACCAAACTTTCTGCATTTTTCAAAAACTTGCCTAAGATGTAACAAATGTTCATCAACATTCTTAGAATAAACTGTAATATCATCTAGGTAAATCAATATAATCTTGTTAATCCAACTTTGAAATGCCATGTCCATGGTCCTCTGAAACGTGGCACCAGCATTGGATAAACCAAAAGGCATCCTTTTGTATGCCATGGTGCCCCATTTAGTTGTAAAAGTGGTTTTGAACTGATCTTCCTCTTTAACCATTACTTGATTATAGCCAGAAAAACCGTCCAATAAGGAAAATCTTTCAGAACCAACAACTTCTTGTAAGATTTGTTCCATGGAGGGCAGTGGGTAGTGATCTTTCAGAGAGGATCGGTTAAGATCCCTAAAGTCCACACAGAGCCTTATCTCACCACTTTTCTTTCTAACTGGTACAAGGTTAGAAACCCATGAAGTATGCTTGATAGGAAAGACAATACCCCCTTCAACTAGTTTAGTTAGCTCTTTAATCATTAGGGGCTCAAGTTTAGGGTTCAAGGGCCTTTGCTTCTGTCTTACTAGCTTAGCATCAGGCTCTAACTCAATCATGTGCTGAGCAATGTGGGGATCGAATCCTTTCAAGTCTGAATATTCCCAAGCAAAGACATCATAGAATTCTTGACATAAAGCAACAAAAGCTTGTTTATCTTTATGTGAACAAATTTTCCCTATCTTAAGAAGTTTACCTTTGAAAATCTCTCGCTCTTCATAATGTTCTTTTTTGATTTGCAAGCTAGCTTTACCCCTTTTAAGCTGATCATCAGTACTGAAAATTGATTCTAAGGTAACAAGACCTTTGGGTAACTTATTTGTCTTTAGCTGTATGACCTGATCACCATACTATTGCTTGAGTTTTGCTTGATTCACCATGGAGAACGATCTTCTTTGAGCAAGAAAGAAAGGATCTGCTCATCACAGTTAAAAACTTGCCAGTGAATGTTGTTGTCAGGAATTGATGGCCTGACTACAACCTTCACATACTATTGCACCTTCTCTTTTCTAATGTCATTTGGAATATCAAACTGTGCTCCAATGGCTACGAGTCTGTTAGCATGCTTGTTTTGATTTCTTGGAATAGACACTAAGTTAAAGGCATCAAAATCTTCAAGCATGTTCCACACTTTGTTTCTATAAGACTTCAGTGCGTCATTTTTAGCAATATTCAGGCCCCTTACCTGGTTAACAACTAGTTCGCTGTCCCCATAGACTTTCAAGTTGGTTATCCATCTCTTCCTTGCCCACTCTAGACCTTGAACAAGGTCCTCATATTCAGCAGTGTTATTGGAGCATGCGAAAGCAAAACGAAATGCAGAGTAGTACCTATCACCTTGTGGAGAAATCAACATTGCACCTCCTCTTGCTCCATTCTTACTTTTGGAACCATCAAAGAACATCTCCAAAAGTTCACTTAGTGGCTGCAACAATTGATCTGCATCTCTCTCCAGGTTTGGAATCTTTGTGTCAGGCTCAAGAATGACATAGTTTCCCATACCAGCATCTTGAATGAGGTCCTCAGGACTATCCAATACATTTTCAACTGCCCATTCATGCAACAACACTTCAGGAACAACTTCTGATTGGAGTTCTTGAGCAGCAGCTAGTTCATTATTAACAAGAACGACACAATTTGTGTCTGCAACAATAGGAACAACATTTAAGTGACTTGGGTTATATAGCTCAATGTGATCCTTAGCCAATCTTTCAGATTTAATGGTAACCTTGGTTCCATATCTTGTTCTAAATAACATATGTGACCAATCAGCTGATACATAACCACCTATCTTGGCTGTAAAGTCTCTAGATAAACACAAGGAAAAGAAGGGTGGAAGGTCTATGACACATATGTCTTGAGGAATTAAAAATTTTGGACAAGCATGGAGGGTGAGGCTTAAATCCTTGATAATACCCAAAGTATTAACCGAAGTACCATCCAATTGGATCACTCCCTTCTCTAAAGGCTGGTATTTTAGTCCAAGTTTGTCAGCAATCTGTTTTGGCATGACAGAGCTACTAGCCCCACTGTCTACCATACAGTTATGAACTAACTTGTCACCTATGATCACTGATACGTAAAAAGGAGGTGGTTTAGCTCTTTTTTCTGTCTCCTTACTAGGCTATTGATCATTTCCCTGAGGACTGTTGGTTAACACAACTCTAGCTTGACTTATTGGGGACTAAGATTGGTCAGACATCTTCAAACCTGACAAGGCTGATTGTGACATATCTTTTTGACCTGGGATGGCTAGTGAGTCCCACATAGATATTGTAACATTCATTTTTTTCATACTATCAAGGATATTATAAGGTACAATTGGATTTACTTTATGATGTACCTATATACCAGTATGATCAGCTTGCGGGTGTGACTGCTCCTTGTCTGGGAGTTGTTGATTTCTTTGTGAACCACGAATTACTTGAGAGGTAGATGGCTCTACAGCTGCGGCCTTTCCTTTGTCAGCTGCTTGACCAAGCTCAAAAGCCCTTTTCTTTGCCTTGGTGTTAGTTGTAACTGGAGAACTATCTTCATTCAGTCCACAGAACTCTTGACCTTGCCAATTAAGTAGGGTGGCATCATTACTAAGCTGATCCTAGTGCCTGTTGCTATGAACTCGAGGTATTTTGCACCATCAGCGCCTGATTAATGAGTCCTTTTGAGCAAGTGGCTTGATTATGAGGTTGGTTACAAGAGTAACACCACTCATAGTCTATTGCTAAGTTGTTTTGGGTAGGAATTAGCTCTTTGGTCGCACTAATAGGGGTTGGAGCATAGGCCTGAAAAGGCCTTGTGTTCACATTCTATCTTGGGCCCTGATAATTGCCCTGGCACTGCTGTCTATTTCCTTGAAATTGCTGTTGTTGACCTTGACAGGGCTGACCTGGGGCTTGATTCTGCTGTTGGTAAGGCCTAGAATAGGACTGTTGCTTTTCTAAGTTCACCAACTTGTTGCCAAAAGTCTGTAAAAGACTTTTGATCTCTTGTAACCCTGTGATGAGCTTGAAGCAACACTCTCTTGTCTATCAATGGCTAGAATAGTAGCTGGCAGCATTGGTACGGCTGGTAAAGGTGTGAAAGGAGGTATTTGCAAAGGGATGTTTGCATGAATCTCTGGGAAAATAGGCATTGGTGACCTAGGAGCAAGTTTACCAGCTTGTATTAAGCT
The DNA here is from genome assembly GCA_007258455.2 of Sequoia sempervirens. NCBI lineage: Eukaryota > Viridiplantae > Streptophyta > Pinopsida > Cupressales > Cupressaceae > Sequoia > Sequoia sempervirens. The sequence goes on along the minus strand of VDFB02075321.1, from coordinate 325,141,687 downwards.
GTTTTCAGCTCTGATAGCTATTTCAAAGGCATCTGGTAAGGACACTCCTCCCATTGACTGTATCATGACAGCTATGTCGCTGTTAAGAGCCCCTAAGAAGTATAAAAATGCGTACTCTGGAGGTGGCCTCACTGTTGCAGGGATTCTATCCCAAGTTCTTTGGAATCTAAAGTTGAAGTCATTCATCTGCTTTTGTGGAGCTCTCTTATATGTAGTCAGTTGTTCTAATAGAGACAAGTTATCAGACCTGTCTTGAAACTACTTATGCAACTTGTCTCCAAATTCGTCCCATGTTGTAATTAAACTGACTGGTAGGCTCATATACCACTGCACAACTCTTCCTTTTAGTGAAGCAGCTAGTAATCTTACTGCAACATCCTCTTGAGTTATGTGACGGACTCCACATAACAAGGCCACATCTCTCATATGTTCAATTGGGGTAGTCAGGTCTTCTCCCATGAAAGTTGGCAGACTCTTCAAGGCTGCCATTGGGATGTCATTATGTTGTGTCAAATTCAAGGGGCTCCCTCTATTAAAAGTAACGAAGGGTTGATTCCTTGGGGCGGCCATTGGAGGTATTTGAGGTTGGTGTACCGGTATTCTAGATGAAGCTAAGGACAAGATAACAATGCGTGATCTCACAAATGGAGGAGTGGATTGAGTCCTTTTGGAATAAATAACTGTTGTTCCCCTCTTCTCTGTCGCTCTACCTTTTCTTCTCGGTGGTGACATCTGCAAATATTCAAAGGGACCTAAGCTGCCTCTTGTCTGAAATTTTCTCATAAACTGTAGAAGGCGTTGATTTCTGGAGTTCTTCCTCTTTGTGGAGTCGCCAGGTATGCAAAAATGCTTATATAAGGTCTGTGATTCACTAGCTGCATACCAAACCAGTAGTTCAATGGAATTTCTATCCCACCGGGCGTGCCATAAACTATTGTCAATGAGAAATGCACCCTAATGCAAAGTTGTCAAACTGAGCTTTCTGGTGAAACATTGGATCACTCCAAGGCTGTGGGTCACCTGATATTGGAGTGAACCTCTGGAGAAGGCCGGCTTCCTTTGGTGTCACCTAAATTACTGATTCTTTGGAGGGAAAAGGGGAAGGAGAGTACATTTAAAAGTAAAAATTAACTCTAAGGTGATATACCAGATTGATGAGAAATCATAAAAATGAAAACATGATGAAATACACCGAGGAAAAACTAGACTGCAGTTGCTCCACTTACTCAACATAACCCCATTTAGTCTTATGCATCACTCTTGGCAGGTTTGATCTACATACATATCTCAAGAAGGAAGGAACAAACTTCACAACTTTGTGGTATGAATGCAAATTTAGTAAACACTGTTAAAAAATACATACATAAGCTAACTTATAGAAATGAGAGTGGTACAAGCATTAATACTTGTTTTCAAGATGAACTCTATTTCACATTCCAAATTTCAATTTGAGTTACAGAAAAATGCATTAATTGAGAAATGATTGATGAAAAAATCACTAACTCCTTTGAATGCATCATTCCCACTGGTGGCAAAAAAGGAAAAAAAATGCCTTATATACAAAGAGATATCGGCCCCTTAGGGCTTACAAAAAATATCGGGGTTAGAAAGATCTATCCTCAGATCTTTTGATTGAGAATAAATGCAACACCCCTGCGTGTCTTGGCTGTGAAGAGTCATCCCCGAGGGAGCCTTCTTTAGATATTCTCCAGCTACTGCATTCATTCTGATCCTAGCATCGTGTCCTAGCTGAACCACTTCGGCTGAACACCTTGAATGCCCTGAGTTCAAAATAGATACGCGTTGCATTCACATTTTGTTGACGTCACTCAGACTGCCAACGATTCACTTTCAGATCTCTCTGATTGGTTGAGTGAATTCCATGCAGCCTCTTCGGGTGGTCAAAACTTCTCCTGTTGAATTGCATATCAGTGAGACATTAATTGTGTCTCCTCGATGTGGTTAAATCTTCCCACAAGTGTTGGCTTAACATGGAGTTGTCGTTGAGACCATGTGATGTCGATAAGACATCACTCCGACCGTCAAGCGCTACATCGATGAAATTCACGTCGGGGAGACCTTCGCCGATGTCTCTAGAAGTCATCCCACCGAGCTCCTTTTCTTCTATCGACTAGACATCCTCATATTGGGAAGAGGTTGTGTCGAAGGCACTTTAGCTCAGCGAGGTCTCACTTCATCAATCGGCAGGAGGCCATTAGTTTCTCCCCGAATGCATTTTACCCTGTCAAGCTCCGTATTCCTTTCGCCAAGACATCATGCAGTCGAGAAGACACCATAGCAAGGATCAAATGTTGTGTCGATATCTGCTTTTGTTGCTGAGACGCCTTCCATTCACCGAGACCTCTTGTAGACTTCCTTGTCCTTCGATAAACTCTATATTCAAAAAAGACACCCGGCGAGACCCCCTGCGTTCGGTGTGACCTCTTGTGTCGCTGAGACATCACGTAGACCCCACCATGCTTCGTCGAGATCAACATCCTCCACCGAGCTCCCTTTTGTTTTGCTAAGACATTGGCATGTCGCCCAGACCTCTTGGCAACATCTTCAACTATTGGCGAGCTGCTCTCGTATGGTGAGGCCTACGTTAATCGGCAAGACCGTCTCCGTTCGCTGAGACCTTTTGTCGAACCCGTTGACTCTTGCCGAGCTCCATATCATTTCGGGGGGACCTTTTGTAATCGCCGAGACATCTCAGCGAGATCCCTTAGTCATACAGAGGGTCCTCTTTCCTTCTTGTCAGGGAAACTTTTTGTCGGCCAGACCTCTCCCGAAACTTGATTCCTTTTGATTGTTGGGGAGACCTTGTGACTTTGGTGAGACTTCCTAGCGAAGTCTGTTGATCTACGTCGAAGGCTATCTTTTCGTTGGGACCCCCCAGTTTGCCAAGACATCTCGTAGAAAACCCCCTCTTCTTGGCGAATTCCTTTTCGTTTAGGAGGCTTCGCTACTCAGTGAGACTCTTGGCAATGGTCTTCGCCTCCTGCCTAGCTCTGATCTCATTGAGACATCACACCGAGGTATGAACCCTCGGCTGACCTCCTTTCTTTTGGCCTGACTCCCGCCGGTCAGGAAGAGCTCTTCCCAAGCTCCTTATGTTATGTTGAAGGCTCCTCTGTTGTCGATGAGACCCCGCCTTATCACCGGGACATCTCGGCGAAAGCTTTGTTACGCCAAAGGCTCTTTAAGTCGGGGAGACCTCCTGTCTTTGGTAAGAACTCTTAGCGAAGCCCGTTGACATACGCTGAAAAGATCTTACTTTGCTTTGTCTGCGAGACCCGATGTGTTCGGCAAGACCTCCCAGCGAAGAAAAGAACCTCCGCCGAACTGAAAACTTTTGGTCGTCGGGACGAAGGGTTCTGTCTTGCCGATAGGGAACTATGGGAAAATCCCACTCGTCGTGACACTCCTGGGGTCTTGGCAACTCTTCCCTTAGAAGATTTTCATGCCAAACCTGAACAAGGCAGGCTTCTTCATGGAGTTCCCTATGACTTAGCATTAGATTCGTGACTTTTTCCCTAGGCCGAATGCTCCATTTGACCTTCTCGAACCCGTTAAACACAATTTTCCTTGCCTGATAGAGCCTGAGGGTAAAAGTTTAGGCAACAATACTTACAAAACATAAATTTTAAATGAATTCATTTGATGCCCCAAAAGGTAAATCAAAAGTGGTTTTTTATCAACATTTTGATAGGTGTAGAGGAGACTTCGTTATAGGTATGGTTTAAAACTAGCAGGGTTCTATCCAAGGGGGGTTTGATCAAACCCTTTTCAATTAAAATACTTTAAATGAAACCTTTCAAGGCTTAAATCATTATGTTTTCTAAAACTATGTGATTATAACAAAAATCATGATGTCCTTGAAAGTGTAACTCATTATTGTGGCAACACCCATACATGGGTATGCGTAAATACATCTACTTGCATATACACATGCACGCATATACTCACATGTATGAGTTATCGTAAACATGTACATGTATATATATATATATATATATTCTATGTATATACTCATCGATTAATATATAAATGTGAACACACAAAGAAAAACTTACACTTAACACAAAGACTTAATCACATATTCCCAATCAAGAGAAATCAAAGACTAAAACCAAAACCATTACAATTCATCCCCAAACTATGACTGAAGGTTACTTACCATTTGCCGAACTAACTTGAGTCAACTTGACCAAACTAGGATGTGAGTGTGTGATATCTCAAATAGGCATATCAAGGTCACCAAACCAAGCTCTTCTCTTGAGTGATACTCCCCTTCTCTTACAAATGGCTCAATCCTTCCTGCATCCAACTTAGTACATCACAAGAGTAATTAATCGATAACATGAAATTCATAATTTGCATTATATATCATTGGCATCATTACAACAATCATATTGCACACATATTCATTCATCACATTTTCCCTTAAACTATACAAAACATAATCATGCTTTAAAAAATAATATCATAATGCATATTTAAGTATTTCATTCACCCATTGAACATATTAAAGTCATGATTTGCATTTATCATCATTTTTACTCATAAAGGTAAAAGCAACTTGGTAACTGAGAAATGAGGTGTAACACAAATAGTGACAACTAGAGGGTATTATCATAATATCTAGGATATCGTTAGTCAAATGTGTGATTGCATAAAATGTAATGTTGGAAAAGTGTTAAGATATAGAATTACTATGTTGGGGATGCCAATTTGTGATGTTATGTAAACCTGTGTATAAAATGAGGTTGTTCTTGGGATTAGGATAAACCAAGGTTGGGAATAACCTAGTTGGTCAGTTAGATTGCTTGAATGTGCATTACCTTTAGGATGGCATCATGTCATATGATATATGGAATAATCTTGTTGAGAGTTAGTATGGTCATGTTATTTACAAAATCGAGCAAGAAGGTGGGTGAACATATGGTGTCCACTTCATATAAGTGAGACACCACTCCTTAAAAAGTGAGTTTGATATGTAATGATCAAATATTTGGATAAAGTAGTATAAGTTACCACTATTTGCACTTGTTGGTTCACTGTGAGCCGAGATTACATAACTAGGCTAGGAAAATCATCCATGTAGGTAGGTATCCACTGTATGGCAACACTAGTTATGTAGGACACAACACCATGCTTAGGTAGGCTATTATTATTATGAGGGTTACCAAACCAACCTCTTTGTTGAAGGGTAGGGCCATCTTACCAGCTAGGTAGATGTGCGGGGGACCACAGTAAGTTTGTGGTTGGCGGAAAAGTGCTTGGGTGATACTCTCCCTCATGCAGTCGATAACCAAAACTTGAGGATGTATGCCCAACAAGGGACATCTGTACTTGATCCATTCAACTCTTGGAAGCCATGTAAGCTCTTGTAAGTTCTGTTATGAAATTATGATCTTGCATCTTTATGGAAAATGTATTTGAAAAATGAAATCATTACATGGGATTATGTAATGTTACTTTATTTATGCAATGGAAATTTGAAATGGGTTTATTTCAAATGTGCATCTTTGTTAGTGAAATGGAAATTTTTTATTGCTATGTGTTGGAAAACTTGAACTTTTCTCATATGGGTTAAAACTTAGGTGAAAACAATAGGTAAAACTTTGGGCATGTTATAAATATTTAATTGAAGTAACTTATTTATCTCAAGAAGAGTGGATAAGAATATATACATGAAGTATTTAATATTTATGAGACCCTCTCTAAATGGAATAGACTTGGAAGGATGATCTTGGTTAGATTCTACTTGGGAGTTCATGTCTCTAGGATGTTTTGAGGATGGGAACAATGAGATATATATATGTAAGATCTTTCATCATATTTTTTAGACATGATTATCTAGTATTTAGGTAGGTTATATAAAGGTCACAACCTGGGAATCCATCAAGGGAGGGTAGGATAGGGTTTATCATAAATGCAAGGCACTAGGTACATTTTCAAAAGGGTTTTAATCAACTTTAATGAAACATATTTAAAGGTTCAATTAAAAATTAAATGATATAGATGGAGTAGCTCACTCATTGGATATATACAATCCATGGGGTAAAGTGTGACCACTAAGAAAAGAGGTATGAGAAGGTTTCAAAAGGAGTAAGTTATAGAAACAAGAGGTAAAATCCTTAATTTTTTTATGGGATAATTGTTTAGATTACAATTTACTTGTGAGGGTGATTTGAGGGATACAAGTTTAGATCTAAAAATGATTTGGATTAAGAGTGTGGAAACATAATATTTAAGGAGTATAACCCGAACCACTTGGGTAAGTGTAAAACTAGTAGAAATGGATGATTAGTTAATTTAGTCGGAGAGAATTTGGCCAAGACATAGCCATCGTAGATTTAGCTCAATAATATTTAAGGTTTAGGGTTTAGGGTTTAGGATTAGGGTTTCTAGGGTAAATAGGGTTTAGGGTTTAAGACCTATTAGCTAAATAGGAATAGGGAACATAGTGGTTTTAGTAGAGGCAAGTTAAGAATGGTAATGTAATCCACAATAAAAATAAATGAAGGATTTTATGGAAGGGATTTAAGTATTTAATTGAGGCTTATTTATCCTGAAGTGGATAAGAATATATATGAATGGTAATATTTATGAGACCTTGTATAAATGGAATAGATCTGGAAGGATGATATTGGTTAGATTCTACTTGGGAACAAGTCTCTAGGATGTTTTGAGGACATGATTATCTAGTGTTTAGGTAGGTATACAAAGGTCACAAGGGGGATCCATTCGAGGAGGGTAGGATAGGGTAGGGTTTATCATAGATGCAAGGCGGGTGTGTTTAAAAAGTTATTAATTAACTTTAATAATGAAACATATTTAAAGGAAATTAAAAATGAAATGATATAGATGGAGTAGCTCACTTATTGGATATATATCCACGGGGTAAAGGGATTGAACTAAGAAAAGAGGTATGAGAAGGTTCCAAAGGAGTAAAATTTATAGAAACAAGGTAAAATCCTTAATTTTTAAATGAGATTATTGTCTAAATTATGATTTACTTGTGAGGGTGATTCGAGGGATAAAGCATAAGATTTAAGGAGTATAGTCTGAACCAAGGGTAAGGTACAAAACTATTAGAAAGGAATGATTTGTTAATTTAGTTAGAGAGAATTTCGCCAAGGCATAGTTATCATAGATTTAACTCTATAATATTTATAGTTTAGGGTTTAGGGTATTAGTTATAGTAGTAGGGAACATAGTGGTTTTAGTAGAGGCCTTGGGAATGGTAATGAGATCCACAACAAAAATAAATAGATATAAAACATACTTGAATTGAAAAATTACTTCAATTGAAAATAATTCAATCTTATTGATCCTAATCTTATCTAGAAGATTTAATTGAAAAAAATTACATGCTTTATAAAATACATATTTTTAATTTAAAAATACATATATTCTCTTTGATCATAATATATTCGCATCTTTTCTTCACATAATTTTTGTTCCTTTTTTGTTGAATATGCCTGTGCAATCTTATTTTTCCTTGTCCTTTTATTTCCCATCTCCTTCTTTGGAAAATATGATCTCGATAATTTCTTCGCTAATTCTTTTTATTGTACAATGTCTCCCAAAATTATAAAATAAATTTTCTAATTCCATGTTCCAAATGTAAATCACTTGCAACAATTCAAAACCAAAAAAGAAAAAAATCTTTATTTTTTTATATTAAAAACACAAAAATTGACCTTATATATGTAATTCACATAAACATTTAATTGCTAAAAATCAACTAAAAATAATCTTCATTCAGTTGAATGGTAATTTTTTTAATACTATTTTATTGGAGAACCTTCATTCGAAGGTCCTTTGTTACAAATATTTAATATTATTTTGGTTGCCCAAAGAGACCTTTGTTCGAAGGACCTTAGCTAGGCACTTTCAATGTCTGTTTCAATTTCAAAATTATAGTTTCAAACATTGGTTTGGACCTTCAAATGAAATTAACTTGACAAGATAATTTGTGATCATAGTCCTCTAAATAAGCTTTCCAACAACTATAATTTTCATTTTTTTATTTTATTATTCATTTATTTTCTAATTTTTACTAAACATAGGTTTTTCACCGAACATCAAGTTCTTTGTTCTACACATGTAAAAAACTAGTACAATATTGAAAAAAATTCTAAAAAATATTCATGGACTTGGTATTAATGTCCTTGTTTCAAAAAAAGAAAAGAATTTTGATTATACAAAACAAGTTATGCGTTATGACACACACCTATGTCCAAATTATAATTACCCTAACTTAAAAAATTAATTAAAAAATATGCAACAAAAAATCATGAAAAAATATCCATGCACTAAATTTGATGTTACAAATTTATATTTTAAAAATGATAATATTATCCTTTCTAGAAAAAAAAAGTTATTTGCTACAACATAAATGTAACTTTTTAAAAATGTTGTTTAATATAAAAAATAAGTTATTAAAAGTTATGTAAAAAAATCACAATTTATTTCAACATATATACACAAAATGTCATAAATCACTAGTTCACTTCATCTTCAAATTCTTAACGATTTAGCTGCTATAGGTCTCACTAAGTGAATATTTAGTTAAAAATGTTGATTTCAATATCTTACTTTGGCCAAAAAGTGGGGCTCATTATTGTGGGATTACCCCCTACAACATGCACAAACTTTGTCATTGCTATTCAAAAAATACTTTAACCTTCAACTTAAGAATTAATGAACTATCTTTATAAATAAAATAGAAGAGATGCAAGAGGGATATTGAATTAGGATTACTACTATTTTAGGTCCATTAGGATTTAAAGTTTTCTTTATTTTGAGCGATAGATGTGAGCCCCCCCCACTTAATAAAATAAAATAATAATTATAGGTCTACTAAACTATTTGGTGTCATTAGATTTGACAACTTTGACATCCACTTGGATGTGAGACTAGAAATATATAATCATGAATATGTTTTTGCACAAATAATTTTAGATTCTTCAAAACACGTTGCCTTGGAATTGAAATGTTAAAAGTCAGCAAACATGGAATAAAAGTAAATTGTAATTCATGATAGGCCAAGTTCAAAGGATTCCTCAGATGTTGAACTTAATGGCACCAAACCCATGACTCTGTAATTAATCATATTATATCATACTTCTAGGTCTTTTAGTAACTTAGAGTTCCTTTAGACTTGACAACACCATCTTTCAAATGTGATAAAATAAAATCAATGATCTCATAAGCAAGATTTGCGTCCAGAACTTTGAATCTAAAAATCCATTAACTATGGATATAAGACCTCAAGTAAACTTCACTTGATATATATACCTTGGGTTTGGAGAAAATATAAGTTCCAAACAAAGTTTTTAACACTTTAGATACACAATAAAGAATATGCCATAGTTTGTAAACAAACCAAGTTTGTTAGAAAATTCTGAATTGAAATTGGATTATATTTAGACACAAGGCCCCTAGTTAATTATGATTTAAAACATTTAAAGGCCACTTAGAGACTATGAAAAGACTCGAGAACTTATGCTTATACCAATTCAAAGCACCCTATAAAATCCTATTTAATATTATTAATTCGATAAAACATATTTTATTTAGCTATAGATTATGCCTTAGTATTAGAAGGAGACACCTCAACAAGCTTGAAGTACACCATATTGGTGAATCCCAATATTGGAGCATGGGCACTATATTTGTGAATCCCAAAATAACATGACACATGAGCTTTGATATTGGTATACATTAAGGGGGTGTCAAGTGAGAGACTATAAAACAAATAGCTACACTCATTACATAGTGAGGAGGTGTGACAAACATCAATTAAGATCAAGATCTATGACCTATTTTTCTCAAGAGTGTTAGAGCTCATACATTCCTTTGGGTTCTGAGTATTGTTGGATAAAAAATGGTCCAATGAAACTTATAAGCCTAGAGTTCTGATATTGAATAGCTCAATAGGAAGAGTTGTATCATTGATTGGATAGAAGATAAATCAACACAAAGTGCAACCTAAGCCAAGATTATTGCTAATACACATGCATTAAAGACATCAATATGTGAATGACATGCCATTATGATTGGTCCCCACAATGTTGGAAAGGAGCATAATCAAATGTTAGAGGATAACATGATTAATTAATATAATAGAGGATCTAATGGACATTACAAACCATTATGGTATTAGGGCTCATATGTTCCTCTGGATTGCAAGTAGCATTGGATCATAAATGATCCAACAACCCTTCAACAACTTAAAGTGGTGATAATAGCCAGTGAGAGAGATTTGTGAAATCGGTTTATTTGGTACTAAGTTGGTGAATGGTAGTTTCAAAGATTTTTTTGTTCATGTGTGTATATGGGTAGTACACAAGTAGAAGGATCTCTTTGGTTGATGTGAGTACGATGGGGCCTAACGAGCTTAGCATCATACAAATAACCAAGTAAATGGTCATTATGATCTACATAATCAATATACAATGTAGATGATTCAATGTTGCTTGTAAATTTGAGATGTGTCGGGGGTCACAACCCTACTTAGGTTGTGAGGGCCATTCAATGGAAAATGATCCAATAATCCTTACAAAACTAGGGTGCACATGTGGGGGTTTAATAGGGTTTCCCACCATTGCAAATGAGATCATGCTAATTGTCTATGAGTGAGACCAATAAAGGCTTTATATTAGTTTACATGGGTTATTGAAAAATAAACACGTAGACTCGTAAAGTACACATTTAAGATATATGAAAGTGATAATGGATATAATGAAAAAAATTAGGCTCAACTAGTTTTCATTGCAATCACAAGGAGCACACCATAATTCAAAAGGAGATTCATAGATTGAGGCCAAACCTTGATACAACATAGATAGCCTACCAACATGTTAAAGGCATAAAGATTTTGGGCGAGCCAAATCACATGCAAACATATATATTTTTTTGAGTAGAGGCCAATAAATATGACACATATCTCCTCACGACAACACTTACATATGTGGTTGATAATTTGTAATAACAATTGCATGAATACATAGAGCCTATACTATGTATAAATAAGCATTTGAATTTCTAACTTAATGCAGTGATACAAGATCTCACATGTAAAATCAATTAAAAACCATAATTAAAGGCACATTTCAAGCTTGTAAGCATCAATCATGAACAAACCAAGCCTAACCCCAAATTTAATATAAGATATAATAAACTAGTGATTAGAACATATACGCCTTTTGTAATTTAGCAAACTCAAGATGCGAAAGTGGATCCATCTAAATATTCATTTTTAATCCCATGACACTACTAAAAGGTGTTCAATTCATGTGTTCACTAGATATTCTAAATGAACCATGATTCAACCTTAAACATGAGCTCCTAACATATAATTTAACTTTTCCACCCTTTAAATCAACTCATAACAATTAATTGAAAGAAAAACAATTAAACTTTATTTTAAAATAATTTTAAACCCAAAATAATCGTTTTCCTAAATGTAAATATAATATAAATCATTTCTAAAACTACATGTAAATATTGTTTTTGAAGGCAATACATTATTTTTGTCCTTACTCGAATCCCCAATATCATTGTTTTCGAGATTGGGCTAAGCGGCAAGGGACAGGGTTTCCTTCAAAATCAAATGGATTAAATGATTTAATTAAAACGCTAAGAGCACCATGAAAATTGCCGAATGAAACAAAGCGGAAAACGAAAGCCGGGGTATTACTTGCCCACAGGGAAAAGACAGCAGCTGGAGAAATATGGACACATACCTGTAAACAAATGCTATGAAAAAACTTCCCGGTTTTGAAATAATTTCTGGTTTGTAAAAATGATGGAAGACGATCCGTACTCTGCAGCGGCTTCGCTGCGAGCTGCTCCACGCATAGCCACAATGGGAGCCCCAGATTACCAAACCATGGATCAAACTCCCTACCGCAATCCTTCCCTCCACTCGCCGCTAAACCGCTCGGGAAAGTCTCGATCTGGCGAATCTCGCTTCTCCGCTTCGGCCTCCTTCGAGTACAATGCACGCATCGCCATCGCCCTCGTCCCCTGTGTGCTTTTGCTGGTCGAAATGGGCGGTTTTCCGTTGATGGCAACGCTTACAGTCGGTATAATGATTTCCTACATCCTGGACGCCATCCAGCTAAAACAAGGCGCCTTCTTCGGCATCTGGTCGACCCTGATAATTTCTCAGTTCGCGTTTTTAATAGGGGGTTCTCTTTTATCCGGATTAAGTTCATGGCCGTTGTATGTTATTGCCGTGCTGGTGTGCTTTGAGGCCAATTTTCTGATCGGAGTTTAGGCGTCTTTACAGTTCCGATGGCTCCAGCTGGAGAATCCATCAATAGTTATGGCGCTAGAGAGGGTTTTGTTCGCCTGTGTTCCATTTACGGCGTCGGTGATCTGGACATGGGGCGCCGTGGCGGCCGTCGGAATGGACCACGCACCTTATTACCTCATGGTGATAGTTTCATTCTTTTACTGGTTGTATTCCATGCCAAGACAGTCATCTTTCAGAACGAAAACTGAAAAGCGGTATGGCGGTCAAATTGTAGAGGAAACCCTAATTCTCGGCCCCCTGGAAGGTACACTTCATACTTTAGGTTTGCTCTTTTTACCGCTTTTATTTTACATCGGATCTCATCACTCTGTGATATTCAGTTCAATGGCCAATGTCTGCGACCTTTTTCTGCTGTTTTTTCTGCCTTTTCTGTTCCAATTGTATGCCTCCAATTTTGGAGCATTGTGGTGGATTTCGAAGGATCCTGCGCAGTTGCAGCAGGTTAGAATTGTGAATGGAGCCATTGCACTGGTGGTGGTGACTGTGTGTTTGGAAATCAGAGTCGTGTTTTACTCTTTTGGACGGTATTTGCATGTTGCGCCTCCTTGGAATTATGTTCTTGTGACAATTACCATGTTGGGAGGAGCCTCAGCGGCAGGAGCTTATGGCGTTGGCTTGGTTAGCAGTTCGATTGGTTCGGTGGTGTTTACTGGCCTGTCAATTTTGGTGTCTCTCACAGGTTCTATTGTTGTGGGCATGCCTCTCAAGGTAGGGATTAGCTTCCTTATCTTTACTGTCTAACGTAGATGTTTCAAATGTATAGATTTGTAGTTTCCTTCTCTTTGCAATTCTTCGAATGATTTTGATTGTATACGCATGTCTGGGAAATGAATTCCTATACAAGATATTTGTAGTCTTTTGAACATGTTAAACATCTTCAAATTTAAACAAAGAAGATATAATCAAGCACATAAGCAATTAATGGATTGGGAGAATAAAATATCTGTTTTGAAAACAGCTAGAATCTCAACGACTTTTATAACATCAATAAGTTGAATTTATTATGACTATAAACAGCTTCACTGTGGTCTTAATTCATGTTCAAATGAATAAATTGTCTTATCTCGTTTATAAAATCAAATCCAACTTGTTTGACTAGCAGTCTTAACTGTAACTTTTTTTGTTGTAAAACAATCTTGATGATGTGGAACTCTAATTTCAGGAGAATAGTGATGACATTTTGATAGCACATGATTCTACCAGTGTATTTGTTTTGATGATGAAATTGTCTCTATAAGCATTTTGTGATACAAAATAATGAGCTTATATTACTTCTAAGCATAGTTCACAAACTTGGCAAGTTGCTAAGTACTTGCAAGTTTTTTTGCATCGTGAATACTCACTAGGTTTACTCATTGAGACTTGCCAAAAACTTGCCGAGCTTTTCCACTTGACTCGTATGTAATGTCTCGTGCGTGAAGGGCTAAACCTCGGCGGGTGTCCTAACTCGTCGTGTTGGCAGGCGTGTAGCTAATAACCAGATGGTGGGGCTCCACGGCCACATGTCCACTGTGCTCATGACTTCTATGCCTTCACCTCTAAGGTTGGTGGGACACAAATCTCATCCTTAACATCCTAGGTAGTGTTGTGACCTATTTCACACATCACCCCATTGCAAATGGGGACCCTTAGTGGTTTGCTTTTAGGGTTTAGCTTTGAGTTGCAATTTCATAAGTTCTTTTTCTCTGAGAGTTTCAAGTTAGAGTTTTGAGTTATCACCTGAGCCAAGTAGAGAATTCAAGCCCTAAACTGTGCTTAGACATCACCAAAGTGCTCAGAAGACCCGATTGACGAAGAACACAATTAGTTTCAGTCAATTCTGACACTTCCTATTTTTTAGGGATTTTTGCTTTTTTGCTTTTTCTATTTTTGGCACTTTTGGACCAATCCGGGATTTACTATTTTTAGAAAGTTTGCTTTTTTGCTTTTTCTATTTTTAGAAAGTTCCAAGGTCTCGCAAGTCATGGAGTCAACATTTCCATCTTTAGAATAAAAAATTCATGCCTCCAGGAGTAAAACAAAAAAAAGCAAGTAAAAATCAAGAATAATCATGAAAAATCAAGAGTAAAAATCACATGGCATTGAAATTCATGGCGAACAAAGGTAGAAAATGGCATAAGTTTGAAGAAATGCATCCAGGTATAATGTCTAAAGAATCTTCAAGTCCACCATGGAGATGGCAGAAACAATGTCAGGACATCAAGGAAGTCCGCCATGGAAGCTTGGCAAAGAGACTTTGAAGTCCGCCCCTTGGCTAGGAAGAAAAATGGCAAACATGAGAGAAAGTCCGACCTAGACCTTGAGAAGCTCATCCAAGATGCCATGAAGTCTGCCTATGCATTGGCATGAAGTTGAGAAAGTCCGCTTGGAAGGAGAGATGAACATGGAAAGACAATCATGAAGTTTGCCAAGAGTTTGTCAAGCTAGCTCCAAAGTCCACCATAAGGAGAAGAGGATATGGCATGAAAGTTCTAAAGTCCGCCCTTGAGGATAATGTCCAAGTGTTCGTGAAGTCCGCCCAGCCATGAAAGAGGATAAGTTATCGAAGTTTTCCAAAAGAGAATATGGAAATGAAGTCTTAAAGTCCGACTTAGCCAAGAGAAAAAACGTCCAAGGCTGAAGAAAGTCTGACTTGGCTAGAGAGAAAGATGTACAAATCATGAAGAAGTCCGACCTAGGCCAAGTGAGAATAAAATGTCCAAACATCAATGAAGTCCGCCATGCTAAAAGGGAATACATGGAAAGAAAATTTTGAAGTCCGCCCAATCTATGGCAAGACCATCAAGAAGTCCGACCTAGGCCAAGTGAGAAGAAAATGTTTAAGTGTCAAGAAGCCCGACCTCCCTCAAAAGGCAACGTCCAAACATGAGTAAAGTCTGAACTTGGCTGGAAAGGTCCAAAATTCGCCATAGAAAAGAAAGATGGCAAGATGACTTGGAAGGTAAGAGATAAAAATCCATGGAGTTAAACAAAATTCGCCAAAAAAAATAAAAATCCATGGATAAAATAAAATATTAAAGGTTGGAAAATAAAAAATCCACACATAAAATCTTTAATTATTTTCCAACACTTATCCCAACACTTAGAAGATTTTGAACTCAAAAAAGGAGAATCCTGAAGATTTGAGAAAATTGGAAACTTGCCTTGATGAAGAGGAGAAAACAAGCCTAGGTTCGATGAACTTAAGATAAAAAAAATGAAATTACTAAAATAAATCGAACTTCTCAACTTTATAAGGAGTTTCAACAAGTCATTTTCAACTCATTCTTCCCGAGTTTGATTGAGAGGAAAATTAAGCTCTCTCAAAATTACAAGAGATAGAATTTTTTGAGGGGAGAATATTGGAGATTAAGTGATTTTTCAAGGTGTAGAACAAAGAAAGGAGTGAAATTCTGAGTTGGAGAACGAAATTTTCAAAAGACTAGCTTGCTTTTTCAGTGACAAAGACAAAATTCTCAAAGCTTAAAGCAGAATTACCATCGAAGAGTATAATTCTGGAATTTAGAATCAAAGTCTGATGGAATTCTTTATTCTACTTCTATCTTTATTCATTTATTCCTGCAAAATTTATTAAGTGCTTTTATTTTCAGCTTGATTTTTCGCAGAATTTGACCTTTAATAGGCTGAAAGTTAAAATTTTCGAGAAGAAGATTTAAAGAAAATAAAAAATTAGAGTTTTAAAATTAATATATTTTCTTTTTCCCGTAGGTTGATGACCACCCGTGGAGAACCTTCGAGAAAGGCACAGATGAAGTTCGCAAGCAAAGGATTTCAACCAGAATAAAAAATCAGCTCCAAATGGAAGAATGTCACAGACACAAATCTTGGACATGTTGACTTCCAGGAATTCAAGAAGAGAATGTACAGACTAGATGGACTCCTGCCGACAACTATTGCTTAAAGAATGATGCGGAATGGTATCGTTCAAGCAGCTGGATTTCCTCCGGATGTGGAGTGTGCTGAGCTGATAGTGGAGTGTGCCAGACACTACAACTTGCAAGAGAGACAAATCATTGTGCTTGATTGAAGAATTTTAGCACATCTCGGAGAGTTGGCTATCCAAGAAGCATTCGACATTCCTAGCTACAACAGAACTTCATATAAGACTCGGGAAGATGCAAGGAGACTTTTTGAAGATTGGATGGATCAGTGTGCAACCAACATTAACAAGATATGGTTGGAGAAGCCAAGGCCTTCTATAAAGAAGATGCCAAAGAAATTACTCCGGACAGACTTCAAGGAAGACTATGGAGATATCATTTTACTATTGAACAGGATAATGGGCAGCCCTCAAGGTACACCATTCGAGACATGGATGTACTTTTTCATTGACGAGATTACCTCAGGCGTCAGGATGTTCACCTGGTCGAGGATGATCAGTGACAACATCCATGAGTAGCTAATGAATTTGGAGAAGACTAAATCTTTCTATATGAGTTCTTATGTTATCTATCTATTGGCAAGGACCTATAGATATTTAGGATTGATCTGCTGAGGTGTGGTAGGCAATGGAGAGAACGAGTTCAAGTCATATGATTGCTACACCCAATTGCAGCTAGCTGAGAAATCTCATTTCAAAAGAGCACATGATGCATTCTTAATGTACATTACAAGAATATTGCAAGGAGGGACGCATCAAAGGTTGACCCATGAGGCTAAGAGCCTTATCAACAAGTATGGATCCTGGTATATCCAGTTTCCAAGATTCACCTACATCAGAATTTAGGGATTCACTGGATGTCCTTGCAGTCTCCCAATTTATCCCACCAACAAAATGATCTTGCTTGAGGTTCTTAGGCAGCTAGAAACGTATCAAAACTTCCAGAGAGCAAAAAGTAAGGCAGCCATCACTTTTCCATTCTTTATTGTAAATATGGAAGAATCTTGCCCATCGGCATAGCCAGTTGAAAGTGCCAGGTTAGAGATGCAATGGTATCTGTTCACGTCATATTGATCCAGAGCTGATTTTGGCCCTCACCATCACATCGAGGTCGTGAATGGAAGGAAATACAAACACAAGATAGATTTGGAGGACTATTGGGCGAACGTTGTAGATGAGTATGACGTCCGGAAAAGACTATGGTACAGACTGCCGGTCAGCTTAATCAGGACAACTGAGCTCTTCTGTGTGCCAGATCAACTTGAAGATTATGGCGACTATATTCAACCAGGTTTTGATGAGAATCGACCTCTTTTCGTACGGTGGTCAGAACTAGAACTTGCAGACTTGACCTCCTTGATGAGACCAGTTGTCAAGTATTCACAATGGTGGGCAGACCAACAGATCAAAAAGCTATGGCGAAAGAATATGACTCTAACTTACAATTTGATGGGCGAAGCAGAATCCTACTCTTCAAATGCTAGTGCATCTCAGGGTGATGAGCCTATCGAGAACACCAATCAAGGAAAAGGAAGGAGGCAAGGAAGAAGATTGCGGATGAGGAACCTACCCAAACGAAGCAAAGATCAGAGCCTCTTCGTTTTGCCACCTCTGTGAACATGAACGAGATATTAGATATTGATGAGTCATTGGGAGATATAAGGATTCCCTCTCCCATTCCTATCCAGCCAGAGGATGATGAACCCCCATCTCCCACAGGCACAAAGATACTGGAGTCTGACAATGAAATTGATATTCTAGATAGTGAATTTGAAAAAGGAATGATTTCCGCCCTCAAGGAATTCAAGATATTCCAGAAGAAGAAGACATTGAGCAACCTACTATCCTCTGGCTGAAGGAGAGATTGAAGATAAAAGAACAAACAAACGTTCCAGAGGAAGATGATATGGCCGATTTCTTGGCCAGATTGGAAGCAGTTAATGTAAAGAAGCCCGCCAGCATGTTCTTCACCATCCAAAGAGATGAAGCCGGCCATCGTACAGTACAAATTGCTGTACCGACAGTTGATAAGTCAAGGGAGGATATTGCTCCTCAAGAATATGCCATCACCACTGTTGACTTGGGCCCAACCACAAAAGGTTAGGGAGTGGAAGACTTGGACAATTCAGTAACTTCTATCAAGGCAAGGTTGGAAAAGGGAGTGGCAAAGAAAAAGGAATACAAACAAGAAGTTGAACGCCTAATTGAGTATATTTAGCATTTAACCAAGCCTCTTGATCAAGCCAGCTCAGCGGTTCCTCCATTGATGAACTCTTCCCAGGAGACTTTCAAAGAAGAGAGGACCACAACCAAAGAAACCAAAGAGTGGATAATCAACAAAAGCGAAGAAGTGGCTGTATTTGTAGAGAAATTGATGTTGGCATATGGGCAAACTTCCTCTTTGCTTTCAAGGATTGTAGCTTTGGCAGAAGCGTGGGATACCACTCAGGATATCCAAGATAGAATTATTCCATGTCTCAAAGTGCTGAAAGGAGTTCCGAAGCAGGAACTAGTCGATGGAAAGGCTATTGCAGCAGGCGCTGCGTATGATTTCAATAGCTGGTATTGGGCGCTAATTGTGCGGAATGAAGTCTTAGAGAAGGTGAAGGCTAATACTATTAGAATTGAGGAGTGGACGAAGGAAATTCGGAACAAGATTCTACTTGTGGCAGTAGAAGCACTTGACAAAGACATTGTTCGAGCAAACGACGTGCAACTTGAAAACTTGAAGCATAGAGTTCGAGAAATTTTCTTCACCACTATTGGGCCAATCCTTAAGCAAAACTTGACTAAGGCAGCCGACTTCTTGTCCATTTGGCATGCCTTCCAATGACAAGAGTCAGAGTGGGAAATTGCTTTCGTGGAATGTGCAAATGATTTGGACCTACTGGAATACAAGGTCAATATGCTGCCATTTGTCACGATGGAGGAGGTCAGCACAATAGTGTCTAGATTCATCCAATACAGTGCCACTAAGGAGGATAAGGATGCGCCCCCTCAAAGATAGCTCCTCACGCCACTTCACTCACTGATTACTGATTGTTATTCTAGGAAACCCTAGTTAGGGTTACTTTGTTTTAATCTCTGCCGTTGATCTTGGATCAATCTTGACCATTTATTTCATTTCCAAAACTCTATATAAACTCTCATTCTCACATTTCATTGTATGGGAGAGAGTCTTATGAAATTGTTGCTCATAACTACTTTGAGAATAAAAGTTAATATTGCATGATTTGCTTTGAATCCTTCTATTGTCAAGTGGTTGCATGGTTACATATTCTCCTTCCACCTAGAGTAGATTAAAGTAGTATTTGATTTGAATGCATGTTAGATGAATGATAGATTGATAGTATATTGGTGAAACTTTCGCTCATACTTTCTTTGAATGCATGATTTTCGTTCAATGCGTAAAGTTAGAATGAGCTTATAATGTGGATGCTTCAATGCTTACTTTGAATGATATTGTTCTCTTGATGGTATCATTTATGGTAAAGAAACCTTAAGCACAAATCCTAGAAGATTGCACTTGCTTTGTGTAGTTGTCGTTAGCGTGGCGAAGCAAAGTATTGTTCTTAGTTTCACTTAATCCTTACCATCTCTTGATTTCATAGGAGTAGTAGTATAGGACTTCTAAACCCTTATTCTTTTTTCCTTTTTTTTAAGACTCTCAAAATTGAAAATCCCAAAAAATAATAGAGCATTCAATGTCAAGTCCACCTAAGTCCTCACTTATGAGTAATTTGTCAAACATAGTCCCTTTGTGTTTCCAGCATATCACAACACCCATTAAGCTTATCCACACATCAAGACTTGACTTAAGAAACATTGGAATTGCCATATGATCTTTCTTGCAATCTTAGCATATGCGGTAGTTTTTCAAGAGAGGATAGAGCGTCTTTGGACTCTTTATTCTAAACGTGTTCGGTGTGTCACAAAACGCACATCAACAGGTAGTTGCCCTCACTACTAGGCTGGTCTTTTGGTGTGGTGGTTTGGCCTTTGTGGTGTCGGAGTCAAGGTCTTGAGGTCGAGCCTTGTGAGCATGGTGGGTTGTAATGTCCCATCGTGAAGGGCTAAACCCTAGCCGATGTCCTATCCATTGTGTTGGTAGGGGTGCACCTAATAACTAGATGGTGGGGCTCCACAACCACGTATCCACTGTGCTTATGGCTTCTTTGCCTTCATCTCTGAGGCTGGTGGGATGCAAACCGCATCCTTAACACCATGGGTAGCCGCCCTCACTACTAGGCCGATCTTTTGGTGTAGTGGTTGGGCCTTTGTGTTATCAAAGCCAAGGTCTTGAGGTTGAGCCCTGCAGAGTGTGGTGGGCTGTAATGTCCTGTGTGTGAAGGGCTAAACTTCGGCCGATGTCCTAACTCATCGTGTTGGCAGGTGTGTACCTGATAACCAGATGGTGGGGTTCCACGACCACATGTCCACTGTACTCGTGGCTTCTATGCCTTCACCTCCAAGGCTGGTGGGATCCAAACCTCACCCTAACACCTTGTGTAGCTGCCCTCACTACTAGGCCGGTCTTTTGGTGTAGTGGTTTGGCCTCTGTTCCACCCTATTCTAATAGTGTTTTTAAACACCAGTATATATTATATAATATTAAAATATAAATAAATAATAAATAAAATAAAATAAGATTACTTTATTGTGGTCGGTGAAAATGAAATATTTTATGCCACAAGTGGTTCGTCCTACTTGGAGAAAGGAATGAAAAATAAAATAAAATATTTTATTTGTGTTTTTGGGCACCTAGCATGCCTTGCTTGAGGTTGGCCCTAAGTAGGAGGAAAAAAGGCAACTAAAATAAGAATATTTGGCTTAAGGAGGTCGGCCTTGTTAAGGTTATTTTTGGAGGGCTATAAAAGAAAGTAAAGTGCAGGCCAATTGGCATCCATTCATATATCATATTTCATTTGGAGATTCTTCTCTTTGGCTGCAACTTTGGTTGGGCTTTATTCCAAGGACGAAACCCTTGTGAATACAGTGAGTTGGACAAAAACCTAGCTCATCTTGTGGAGGACTCATAACGGAGTTCTATTGCACTTCATTGGAGACATTTGGAGGTTGGAGCATCATTGCACAATCGGATTTGCAGATCAGATTTGGGCAGCATGGTTGTGGCATTTTGTTAGGCTTTTGCCCTAATTAGGAGCACCACTTGGAGCAGATCTGAACGCCCACCTTTGGAGGACAATTTTGTATATTTGGAGCAGCAAACCCTAAGCACTTGCCAAGGAGGGATTTCACCCATCTAGGGTTTGATGTTTGAAGACTATTCTGCATATATTTGGTATGTACAATCATAGTTTAGGTTTGATTTGTAGAGCAGAAATCTGGGCATATGTTTGGCATGTTTGAGCCCTTGAGTTCTTTGTAAAATCAGTCCAGAATATTCAGTTTGTAGTAGCAAAAGTTATCTACAGAAAATCAGATCTGTATGTTGCAGTTGGATGCTCTATCTTGTGTTTTTCATGGTGGATTTCATGCTTGATATGAATATCAATTGGTCATGATTGGGCACTTGTATGTTTGTGGTGATATTTTGTTTGAAATCAGAAAGTAAAAATCAGAAACCAGAATTAGGGTTTGAGTAGAAACAAAAATCAGAATATTAGGGCAGATCCCAATGGAGATATTACATTGGTATCAAAGCAACAATCTCGCCAACCAGTGGATCTGATTTTGTGAATGCAGATCTACAGCGGACACATGAGTGAAAGGGGACCTTGGAGAAAGAAAATAGATTGGCGACCTAAATTTTTACCCATAGTTTGAGTATTCCCTGAGTCTTGGAAAAGACTCTTGGGATTCCTGAGTCCTAGGGCTCGTTGAGTTGACTCGCCAAGGACTCCCGAGCCAAGTCCTGGAGAGTCTAGGCTAGGACTCTCGAGTCTTGGCGAGTGACTTGCGTGAGTCCTAGAATTGGACTCCCGAGTCCCAACTTAGGACTCTTGGCATCGCCTGGAAATAATGAGTATGAACGTTTAAAATTTGTTTTTTGTTTGTTTTTTTCATTTGAAAATTTGAAACTATGAGTATGAATGATGAAATTTCAAATATTGAGTGTTTGAAGATCATATAACATGTGTAATATTTGAATTATGAGAAATTGATAATCAAATTAGGCTCTTATGTTCTCGAATTGCATTAATTTTTTTTTTTTTTTGGGTAAAACTACAGTTTTCTTCTTTTTCGAGTCCTAGCTGAGTTTTTTGCCGAGTCCCGAGTCCGAGTCCTATTTTGGGCTGCCGAGTCCGTGCCGAGTCCAAGTTTTCCAACTTTGTTTTTACCCAAGGAAGAAGACATAGATCCTATTTAAGAGCTATTGTTAAAAATACAAGAGGATCAAGAAAGGTACCCATTTGAAGCCACCATAATCTTTGAACAATATTAAGGGATGTCTAAAGAAATTAAATCTTTGCTTTCTTTCGATGATTATCTGAGTTGTCTTGAATGTAGAAACCCAAATAAAAGAGGACTTTATGACTACATATGATGAAAGAGGAAAGGATGGGAAGATTCAGAAATTGATAAGGAGAAGATAAAAGGGCAAGAGCCAGAAGAATCATTCTTGAAAGAAGAAGAGCCCAAGATGATGGAACCCGAAAAAGTTAAGGGTACAATAGAGACAATATTAGTGGACCAAGAAGAAAAATTGAAGTTACCTGACATCATGGAGCAAGAACAAGAGGTTCCCAATCGACAAGTTGAAGAATGAAGATTCCTTGTTGATTTCTAATGATTGTGCATATCAGCAAAAGACCAATGAGATGAGGAATATTTGTTGGGTATGAAGAGTTCAGGTGGAAGGAAGATACGCCGAATCATGCAAGATCTTTTGAGCTTTCAAAGGATGAGCGATTGACCAATTTTCCAAGTAGCAATATAGGCAAAAGTGGAGGAACTTACCTAACCCAATATTAGAGGTGTTGAGTCACAAAAATGGAGGTGTTGAGGACATCTCAACAAATTCTTTATTAGCAAGTAAGGATGAGCGTTTTGTTCATAGCCAAATGTATGAAGATGTTTCAGATTTGTTGCTTCCTATGTCATTGCAAAATTCCCGTCATCATGGAAAGCATGCAAAAAAAGGTGATAGAATAAGAGATACAACTTGTAGTATAGGGCATGTGGACTCTTTGTTTCAAGTTCCAAATCCAGGTGATCCCTTGAGGGTCAAAGAGGATAGATGCATTGGTGCTATATTACAATCCTTCCTTGAGGGTCAAGTTTTTGATGCTTATTTGGGAATGCATGAAGGTGGGAATCCAGGAAATAGAAATCTATATAACTACAAAAAATTGAGAAGAGAAGAAGGAAAATCAGAAGTTATCCAAAGGAGCATTGAGGAAAAGGAAAAGAAGGAAGGAAAGAAAGAAGAATTGCTTCTTTGTGATTTGCGGCCTATGGGTGATCCTAAGAAGAGGAGAGAACAACGTTTCTTATCTTGCCTAGAAGTTTGGACACCTAGTCATACATGTGGAAGCCCTAAAGAAGATGAAGAAATGCTCATAAGTTCAGTTAAGTTGAATGATGATATGGACAAAGAAGAATCACTTCATGCATCCATAAGTGAGGGGCACATGGGTTTTCATGATAACAATAAGGTTGAAGGGTATGTTGTTATAGAGTTTGCCAAACCAACAGTGAATGATCAGCCTAATGAAGGTATGAATTCTTTTGATGATCCATTATTTGAGTAGAGCATTGTATCACCATCTCTCCATAGTAGTGGCAAGGAATCAAATTGTGAGTTGGGTGACCTTGAAGGTGATATTGTTAATACATATGAAGGCAATTTGTTATGTGATGAGCAAAATGACTTGGATAAATTGGATCAAAGACATTTAGCATGGCAAGAGTTGAAGGTCAATGAAGGTACAACTTGTAGCCATGGGGTAGAAGTTATGACAAGCAATACACTTGGTTTTCAGTTGGATACATCTCTTGTACCAGCACTTGATGACGAACATCCAACAATGAAGGAAGATGAACTTGAGATCCATGAAGACACCACAAAAAGGTATGATGACAGTTCTGATTTTTTGATTATGAACAGCAGTCCATTACCATCACATAATCATGAGGTGATAGATAAATCACATGATGATGATAGGGGTAAAAAGCCTTACCTTGTTGATACTCAAGATTTGATGGCTAAGCATGAGGTAACAGTTGTGGATACAAACTACAAACAATCTGATTTTGTAAATCATAGCATAGAGGATGTTGTGAGGACTCAAAACAAGTGTGAGGGATGGCTAAGAAGGGGCTAAGGAAGCCAAGTTGCTGGCTACTCAAGCAAAACAACACCTACAGAATATCAAGGCACAATTCAGCCACATAGATCATGAGAGGCAAAAGTGAGATACACTTCTTCGTCAATCTCTAATACTTCCAAGGGAAGAAACTATGAAGGTTGAACTTCTTATGATGGTAGAAAATGAAGACCGATCAGATTTGCATGAACTTGTTGAGAGGTATGATTTTAAAAACAAATCAGAAAATTTATTTTGTGCAAATGATTTTAATCACAGGGTTCATGAAACACATCATTTGGAGAGCCAATTGAAGGCTCAAGTCAGGGTTAAGGAAGAGGAAATTGTGCACATACTTTGTGGACCAGCAAAGAATGATTGTTATGTAGGGAAGAACATTTGTGATTCAGATTTGGTTAAGAGTTCAACCATTCTTGGAGAGCTCAATGAGCCTACTTGTGTTTTGACACCATGCTATCATGATGATGATCCTTTGGGTGAGCACAATGCTGTCCTGGCTTCGAAACTTGAAGGGGATGTCATGGAGGTATCCGATTTGGAGTTGTATGTTCATGGGGATGTTGAGTTTCAGCTGGACTATAGTCCACAACATGGAAATGAGCATGAGAGCAGAAAATTTTGAGACTCAATCTATTGGTTTTCAGCTCACTCTTTGACAATTGA
The DNA here is from genome assembly GCA_007258455.2 of Sequoia sempervirens. NCBI lineage: Eukaryota > Viridiplantae > Streptophyta > Pinopsida > Cupressales > Cupressaceae > Sequoia > Sequoia sempervirens. Next base: position 325,116,516 of record VDFB02075321.1, on the reverse strand, counting down.
TGGCTATTCTATATTGTTGATCATGGAGTTTTCAAACGGCCCATTGATGCTTGCAGCTGTTTGGATGGATGGGTATGCATCGGATTGTCACTACAACGTTGGGAGGTTGCATGATGATGAGATCCTATCATCTTATGACAACAGAAGCATTCTTGGCATGATCATAAGTCTGATTTTCAGTTTTCACAGTAATGTTCTGATTTGCACCAGCAGTCTAGAGTGGGTATACATGCTTGATTATGCACATATGATGGATATTTTTCATGTCCACATGGGACAATTTAGATTTAGATGGATAGTTGGTGATGATAACATGCCGAGAGATTATCTCTTCATTTTCAGTTGATGTGAAGGTGTAATAACTTGGGATCCTGGTATTGGTATGTTTGATATAATACTTCACAGGGACCTTGGTGAGTTACTTCACAATTTTTGGTCAAGTGATATTTGTATCAGAGTGGAGCAATGGAAGGTTTGGTGCAGGCAGTTGTGCTTCAAAGGTCATGATATCACCTATGACATGTTGGTAGGCATGACATTCTTTAAGGCTTTGGATATGTATGGTGCTTTGTCTTTGATAGACTTAGCATTTGTGGATAGAGGAGCTTTAGGAGGAAGAAAGTTGATGACACTTGAGGTTGATGATTTGGTATTCTTGTTCCTACAACTGCACAGACAAATTACATGGACGAGGAGCATAATTCTAGAGGTTGAGGGATGGAGCAGATTTGAGTTTGAGTGTGTATGGATAGTATTGTTTCATTTTTGGCCACTGGAACTCTCTTTGCATACTATTCTTCATATTCATTGTTGGAGGAGTAGCCACAAGTTGAGGAGCAGGGTGATTAGGGAGTACTTGACTAGTTGGAGAGACTTGCCACTTGAGGATGTTTTGCAGTATCTAGGCGTACAATTGCTTGTGGGCAAGCAACTCCTTGAAGGGAGGACTGTAATGTCCCTTTTTTCCTCCCCTAAATCCACCCTATTTTAATAGTGTTTTTAAACACTAGTATATATATTATATAATGTTAAAATATAAATAAATAAAATAAGATTACTTTATTATGGTCGGCCAAAATGAAATATTTTATGCCACAAGTGGTTCGTCCTACTTGGAGAAAGGAATGAAAAATAAAATAAAATATTTAATTTGTGCTTTTAGGCACCTAGCATGCCTTGCTTGAGGTTGGCCCTAAGTAGGAGGAAAAAAGGCAAATAAAATAAGAATATTTGGTTTAAGGAGGTCGGCCTTGTTAAGGTTATTTTTGGAGGGCTATAAAAGAAAGTAAAGTGTAGGCCAATTGGCATCCATTCATATATCATATTTCATTTGGAGATACTTCTTTTTGGCTGCAACTTTGGTTGGGCTTTATTCCAAGGACGAAAACCCTTGTGAATGCAGTGAGTTGGACAAAAACCTAGCTCATCTTGTGGAGGACTCATAATGGAGTTCTATTGCACTTCATTGGAGACATTTGGAGGTTGGAGCATCATTGCACAATCAGATTTGGGCAGCATTGTTGTGGCATTTTGGTAGGCTTTTGCCCTAATTAGGAGCACCACTTGGAGCAGATCTGAGCGCCCACCTTTGGAGGACAATTTTGTATATTTGGAGCATATTTGGAGCAGCAAACCCTAAGCACTTGCCAAGGAGTGATTTCGCCCATCTAGGGTTTGATGTTTGATGACTATTCTGCATATATTTGGTATGTACAATCATAGTTTAGGTTTGATTTGTAGAGCAGAAATCTGGGCATATGTTTGGCATGTTTGAGCCCTTGAGTTCTTTGTAAAATCAGTCCAGAATATTCAGTTTGTAACAGCAGAAGTTATCTACAGAAAATCAGATCTGTATGTTGCATTTGGATGCCCTATCTTGTGTTTTTCATGGTGGATTTCATGTTTGATATGAATATCAATTGGTAGCATCATTTGGCATGTTTATTTGTCATGATTGGGCACTTGTATTTCTGCTGTGATATTTTGTTTGAAATCAGAAAATAAAAATCAGAAATCAGAATTAAGGTTTGAGCAGAAATAAAAATCAGAACATTAGGGCAATCCCAGTGGTGATATTACATCGTCGCACCAGCAACATGTCAAAATCGCAGAAAATCATGGGTTGAACGCTTCAATTTTTTTTTGGTTTTTTAGGCATTGTTTTTTGCCTTCTAAAAAATTATGAAAATGGTGTGTGCCATGAACATTTGTGTGGTTTTGAAGGTCTTTATTTGGTTTTGGTGGTTCTGCCCTTGGATCCCGTGAGGGGCATTGCCCTTACACCCTAATGAGGGGTGCTACTCCTCAACCCCAGCGGGCATTGCCCCTAGACCCCTGCGTGGGGCGCTGCCTGTCAACTCTAATGGTGTTGTTGTCCCTAGACCCCCACCAAACTCATTTAATACATTTTTTAGTTGTATTTTGCATAAATATTATGTTTTATAAAAAAATGCTTTTTTTATATTTTTTTAAAGTTTCCTGAGGTTTGGCCTTTTTTTGTTGAGTACTCTCCAAGTTGGAAATTTTTGGCTTGCCGAGTACTCTCTGAGTCCAAGTCTGCGAATTATGCTTCTAAGTAATGAAAATGTGTGTGTGTGCATGTGTGCAATGCACGTATTGGATCCAGCTGTATCCATATTAGAGGGTCTTGAAAAACAGCCATTTCCATATCTGCATCCGTGTCATTGCAACTCTGCTATTGAACTTATAATGTGTGTGCATGCTGCTTCCATATTAGAGGGCCTTGAAAAATGGCCATACCATAATGGCATCTCTGTGTATACAACTCTGCTACTATGCTAATAGTTCTGAATATATGTATTAGATCTTTCTTTTAAGGGATATAACAGAATCAGAAAACAGAATATTTTGTGTTTGGTTTCTGCTAAAAAAGGAATTGTTTGCTATTCATAATCGATATTGAAATCTCTGTATGGATATGAGATAAATTTCCCTTTTGGTTTGTGTTAATGACATGATGCATATATTCATTCACATGTGCCTGCAGGTGTTTATCTGACATCACTATTTGGATCCTTTGCCTTTTGTGCAGTTCTTGCCAGCACCAATTGTAGCTGGTTTCTACATATCACAATTCTTCACAAAGAAGAGCCTTTCATCTTATTTCGTCTTTGTGATATCAGCCAGTTTGCCAATTGCATGGTTTGTTGTACACAACTACTGGAACCTTAATATTTGGTTAGCTGGTATGGCACTAAAATCGTTTTGCAAGTACATAATTTCTAGTACTGTGCTGGCCATGGTGATTCCAGGGCTTGCTCTTCTTCCTTCAAAGGTTCATATTGTGACAGAATTCGGTCTTATAAGCCATGCATTAATGGTCTGCTACCTGGAGAATAAGCTGTATAATTATTCAAGCATTTATTACTTCGGTATTGATGATGATGTTATGTATCCCAGTTACATGGTTATCACCACTACTGTTTTAGGTTTGGCTTTGGTCAGACGTTTGGCTTTGGACGATAGAATTGGGCCCAAGGCAGTGTGGATTTTGACATGCCTGTATGCTGCCAAGCTGTCAATGCTTTTTCTTACGTCAAAAAGTGTTCTTTGGGCTGCTATTCTGCTGCTATTGGCCATCTCTCCTCCATTGCTTCTTTATAAGTATGCCTCCCAACTCCATCTTTTTCGTATTGCTTATAAGTTTCCTAGTCATTTCCTTTGTAATTATCAAACCAAATAAGACTATGAATGCTTTTGGAATTGAGAAATTTGCATTATAGAACCATTTGTGTAAACATGGCAGCAGAAGAGAACTCTTTGAAATCTTTTGTTTATTTTTTACTTCTGATTTTATCAATTTTGTGATTTTTATGCTGTATAGACAAGGGAAAGATGGTCGGCACAAGCTATTTTTCTCTGAAATCTTATATTTATATTTAACTTTTGATTTTGTTTATTTCATGCTGCAGAGAAAAGGGAAAGACAGGCTCAAAAATGAAACCATGGCAAGGTTTTTCACATGCTGCTGTTATAACTTTGTCTGTCTGGTACTGTCGAAACACAATCTTTGAAGCTCTTCAATGGTGGAATGGAAGGCCACCATCTGATGGTCTTCTGCTGGGGTTTATTATTCTTTTAGCAGGACTGGGATGCTTTCCAATTGTTTCACACCATTTTTCGCACATTCTGGTATGCCCTCTTTTGAATTTCTGAATGTAAAATTTGTGTTAAGTGTTACTGTATGGTTGAAGTGAAGCATGATATATTTCAATATTTGTTAAATTGCAATTATGCTCAGTGTGCATGAGCAGACACTTTTGTCAGGATTGAAAGTTTTCATACTTAACCTTACACAATACACAAGTATTATTTGCAAAAGTCTTCAGAAGTATGCTTGATTCCATTTATACATATTCTCCTGTTAAATACTTTTCTATGTTGGTTTGTCAGTGCATCACATACCTTTTGCTTTTCCGGCATCATCACAGAATCTAAAGGAATATGATTCATATGCTATTTGCATCCCACATTCCTTGTGCTTAGTAAATGTGCATAGTACAAAGTACAAGATGAAAAGCTGGTACAACTTACATGATTTGAGTAGAAACCATGTTTGAAGAGTTGACTTATTACATATGATTTGAATTCTAAGATGGAAGCAGCTTGTTGCTGGTGGGTTTTACTCCGTTCTAGGAGTATCCATTAAGCATTCTCATTGTTGTTGTATCGCTAATAATATTGAATCTTTTCCCAACTGATAAGGCCATGCTCATGATCTTATGATTGTATGTTATTGTGGCACTACCCACAACTAGACCTCAATACCTAAAAACCATAGTTCAAAAATTGGGATTCACAAAAAATTGGCAGCCCAAAATATTGACTCAGACTCAGGACTTGACAAAAACTCAGCATAGAAAAAAAAACGTAACTACACAAAATTAACTTAAATAATGCATGAGATGCATTAACAATGAACTTAGAGAACACACAAGTCTATTTTGATCATTGTAGCATTGCTCCTAATCTGGATTGACTTGGCAAACCAAAAGTATAAAAGGAATTTAATTGCTGAGGATTTAATTGGGAGACTAAAAACTGTTGAAGAGTTTAAGAATGGGGGAGAAATACTGTTTTTGTTATTTCAATCCAAATAAAGAGAAAAACTATGCTTTTCTTTCTGGTGCAGCCCAAAACAATTTTTATGCTTTGCTTTTTAAAACTAGAGCAAGGGCAAGGGTCTAGTCGGGATAGCCCATAGTGGGGGTTGAGTGGAAATGCTCCACGACTAGGCCCAAATCAAGACATTCAGGGTCATAGGGACCTTCATTTTTATGCCATTCTTCATAATTTTATTATTTTTAACCAACCATTGATAAATCCTTTTAATCTAAGTTACCGAATCACCATTTTATTTGTCAAGTCCGGGTATAGTATGCCCCATAATCGGGTATTGCACGAAATCCCTGTGGAATGGACATTGTTCGTATTTTTGGAGGTAGAAATGTTTTGATCAGTCTCTAATGATTCCAAACAGATTTCGATGCCATTCGAGTAAAAGTAGAAGTAGGATTCAAACCCATGGTGAGATCGTTAATGAAGAGGAGTGGAACTGGTGAGTCGATGTGAGGAAAAGAGCCTACATCCAAGTACACAAGTCGAAAAGAAACTCGGTATCACTGCTCCCCTAGAGTGTTCGATTATCCCTATTGAACTCTCAACATTGTTTCATTTAGGATCAAGCCCCCACCAAGAACAAAGCAATGAAGACCAATGGCGGTTAGGTAAGAAAGAAAGCAAGTTGGCTTTAGGGGGAGAGAATGGATGTTCGAATGTCGAGCCCCTTTCATCATCATTGGTTATTTGATCGGTTTAAAGTTTGATTTTATAATTTATTTTAAATAGTTTTAGGCTTATTATTGTTTTTGATTAGTGATCAACAGGTTTTGTTGGGACTTGAAACCATAGTTACAAGACTCGGACTCGGCTCGGACTCGGTGAGGGTGACTTGACTCGGCGACTCGGCGACTTGGGACTCGGACTCGGCACAGACTTGGCAAAATGAAAAAAAGTTGAAAAAACCCTAGAAATTTAGAGATTTTTAAGGATTTAAAACTTGTTTCAAGCACCCTTTATTGAATACAACACAAATCAAAGCAAATTTGATCACATGCACAAGTATACAACGATCACATAAGTATGAAGTACACAAATTGTAGTTGCACTGTGAAGGAAATAGCATACTTAGATATATAAAATTAGTCAAATGTATACAAAACTCATGGAATATGAAATCCATGACATCAAATGTTCCATACAAATATGAAATATCAAAAGTAAAACAATAGCTATAAGTCTATGACTCTATGGCATAGTGGAGCCAACATCCTTCCTACGAGGGCGTCTAAGGGTCCTGGATGATGTTGCAGCTGCAGCCATAATCTTTGCCTGTGTCTGACTCTCCATGCTACTCTCACCAACAACAGCTATGTCTCCTCGTGCTCTAGCCTCCTCCTCAACCATGGCTACAACCTCAGCCTCTCTCTCTGCCTGGTCCACCCAATCAAGGTCCTCGTCACTAAAGACTGCATCTGTAGCCTCAGTGATCCACTGAGACTGTGGATCAACCTCCTCTAGATTGATTGGGGTGTTGTCGTGGTCAAAAAGCTTCCTGTATCTGAGCCGAAGGTTGTAATGAACATATACCAAGTCATTCATCCTCTCCACTGTCAATCTATTGCGCTTCTTGGAGTGTATGTGCCAAACATACTCCAATTGCGCTCACAACCAGATGAACTGCATGGCTGGCTCAATATACGAATGGCAATATTTTGCAGGTTCGGTGTATCAGAACCAAACATCTCCCACCATCTATTTGAGATGAGAAAAAGAAACAAAATCAATCTCATTTCAAGTTTCAAGTTCAAGTTCAAGTTCAACATTTAATAATAAATTATAATATTAAAAGATGAAAATTATGCCCTTAAATATATTTTTACCTGGCAGTAATGTTGTCCTATTATCTTTGCACATTTGATGTGCAAAGAAGTCTCCTCGTGCCTTAGTAAGGCATCTATCTTCTGCACTATCTGTGTAGTAACAGTGGGCAACATCCGCTCTACCGTCAAGTAGAGCCCACTAAGAACCTCTGTATCTGCACGGAAATCATGGCGAATTGGAAGGCTGGATTTAGGAAACATGCGGCTGCATGGATGGGCCTATGAAGTTGGTTTTGCCATCTCCTATCAATGATATCTCAAATGGGACTATACTTCTCCTCAACTCCACCATAGACTGATCTAATGGCCTCTTTGGCCCTATCCATGCCCTCATATATGTAGCCCATTGCGGGCTTCTCCCCATTTGCAACTTGTAGGAGAACTAGCAAGGGCTCAAATAAACTGCAAAGTGCAAACAGGTTTCACAAATAAGTGTGAACGAAAATAAACAAATAAAAGTAAGATATGATTAAAAATTAAAACATAATAAAGAATTAAATTTTACCTTCACAATCTCGTCCACTGGTGTCCAAAACCCTTGCTCATCAAAAATGCAATCAGCCACAACAATCCCTAGAGAAAAGGATGAGGAAGACCACTCCTCACTAGTAAACATGCGCCTTAAAGCTGCCTTTGATCGAATCAAGGATTGCATCGTGATAAAATTTGTTGCAAACCTAGTGATGGCAGGACGAGACAACTCCCTCAACTCGTGTATTGCCTCATAAGGTTAAGCACCCATGTGTGATTGTATACAAATTTGCAAACGTTTTTTGCATCCCACACATGTTTTGATCCATGGGAGCTTGCCAAGATCCTCCAACATGAGGTCAATGCAATGGGCGGCACATGGAGTCCAAAATATAGTAGGGTGCCTCTCCATCAATAATCTACCAGCAGCAACATAATTTGCTGCATTATCTGTCACCACTTGCACTACATTCTCTTTCCCCACATTAGCTATCACCTCCTCTATAGCCTCACACAAGTATGTGGCATTTTTGAATTGGGCAGAAGCATCAATGGACTTCATGAAGACGGTGTCACCTGAAAAAATAAGCAAAACCAATTATTCAATAAATTAAAAACATAAATCAGCCATATTAAATTATTAATAACTAAATCAAATTCAAATTTTAATGCATTGAGGGAAGTACAATTACCTCCGGAGGAAACTAGGAAATTAAGCAACGTCCTATTTCTCCTATCGGTCCAACCATTAGTCATGATGGTGCAACCAATCCTCCTCCACTGCACATGCTGCTCCTCTAATTGTGCTTTCACATCTGCCACCTTTTGAGTCAAAAGTGGGCCCTTTAATTCATCTTCACTAGGGGCTTTGAACCCCGCCCCACATATGGTTATGGCATCAACCATGTTTTGCCAAAAAGGTGACCTAAAACATGTCATAAATAAATTAATAAGTTACATAAGTATTGTAAAATGAAAAGTTTTTAACTTTTTTGAATTCGATAATGAGATACATCTAGATTCTAAAATTTAAATATAAATTTTAAAACAATTAAACGAAAAAGAATTACTTGGCTACATGGAAGGGAATGGTGCAGTAGTACCAAAAGTCTACAATTGTCTTTTTTGCTGCATCATGTGCGTCCTTGTTCCAACCCATGCTCTCAAGCGACGGTTGGGAACCAGGAGTAGTGCGTGGTACAAAATATGAGTCCACCCTAGATTTACGAACTCTAGGGCCAATGCTAATACTGCCACTACCACTAGTAGTAGCAACACCACCAGCACTAGGAGTACGCATAGGCATAGCTGGTGCAGAAGTAGAAGCACTAGCACAAGCACTAGCACTAGCACTAGGACAATATGGAGGCATGGAAGAAGCATCTCCAACAGCACCAAGTCCCTGTCCAACTCCAACACTCGCCAACTCCTGCCTCTGTTTCTTTTTCAGAAACTTTTGCATTTCAAAAGTTTCTAATTGCACCTGCACTTCACGAACAACCTTAGGAGGTGCTACAATGCAGCCCACTGCATCATGGATGGGTATGTGTGCAAGATGGTATTTTAATCTATTTATGCCTCCATGATATATTGTTTTGCAGTAGTTACATTTTGCTTCTCCTCTTTTCATTCCGGGAAAGATTTCAGCATGTTTCCAAGCAGGGTCTTTTCTGACTGGGGTTTGAGACATTGTGAAAATAATAATATGGTTTGATTTGCAAATGAATGTGGCTGCAATAACAATTAGGGTTTCTAAAATTATTTAAGTTGCAAGTAGGGTTTGTAAAAAAAAATGCAAACTAAAAAAAAAAATGATTTTACAAATTACAATGAATTATTTGTTAAAAAAACACAAAAAAAACCAATTAAAATCAAACTTACCTCTTAGATTTGGCTTGGAATGCAATGCAAACTCCTCCCAATCACTGGTAATGAGCTCTCAATGCACCTCCTTGTTGGTATGAAGCTTCCCAAATGATATATGACCCTGGATTTGTCTTCAACAGCTTGCTGGTTGCCCTCTCTTCTCCTCCTATTTTTCTTCACAACTCTCTCTTCTCCTCCTATTTTTCCAAATGAATGAAATCAGGATGCTTTTAGGGTTGGGGAGATAATATAAGACAAAAAAAAAACTTAAAACTTTCATTTTTTGTTTTTTTATTGGCTTTTTGGCTTGCTATTGCTGGCAGCGTCCAGGGATCGGGACTCGTCTAGATGCGGTGCATCTGGCGAGTCCGGTTTGGACGCGGCTGTGTCCGTGCCCGTGCTCCCAGGACTCGGCCAGGGGTGCGCGGCTCGGGACTCGCCGAGTCCTAGTGAGTCCAGGGGAGTCTCGTAACACTGCTTGAAACCCAAACTAGGTTTTGATGGGGCCTTGGAACCCATTACAAGCAGGTTTTAAAGGGACCTGAAACCCACACCAAAAAAATGCTGCTAGAAAGATATTCTCAAACAATCAGCAGCCCATCAGTAGCAACACCAACGAGAAAAGATCAAGACTACCTTAGTTGCACAAAGGTTTTGAAGGGACTTTGAACCCAATACCACAAGGTTTTGGTAGGGACCTTAAACCCAAAACATAACCAGGTTTTTAAGGGACCTTGAACCCACAGGGTATGAAGGGACCTTAAACCCTTCACAACCATGTTTTGATAGGGAACATGAACCTGAGACAGGTTTTGAAGGGATCTTGAACCTTTACAAACAGGTTTTGGCATCCTTCTTGCAGCTCCAACCGAACTGAACAACCATCCCACACTCCACCTCCATAGGATAGGGCCCCCCTTTAATGGAGAGGAAATGCAAGAGCATGAACCACCAAAGCAACCCAATTCCTGCTCATACCAACTCCACCTCAAAAAGAACCAGCAAAAGAGAAAAAAACTTTTCAGTGGGTCTACAACAATCATCTCCACCTCAATAGGAGATGGCTCTACCTCCATAAGAGCAATCTTCACCTCTAAAGAAGACACCATCAGTAGAACCCAACCAAAAGAGGCCACTCCAGTAGCACGAGCACTCACAACAACCTTAGGCGTCAATAGAGATGGAAACAAGAAAGACATAGCCCAAATCATTGATAGCACGTACACTAGATCCTTTGCAAAAACCATATCCAAAAGCATCGACCAAGAACAGAGAGAAAGAAGTTCCCCACCAGATCACAACATCAATGAACTCCAAAGGGGAAGCCAAAGAAAAAGCTTAAACACAACAACTAAAGAAAAAATAACGACATCAAAAGATGCCCCCAAACAGGTCAACATAGACCCAAGAAAAACCAGCCCCTGCACAACCAACAAAAACAAAACCCAAAAGGGGCACCACGGAATTAGAAGTAGAGAGAGCACCAGCTCCACAACACAGTAGGGGAAATCAAGAACCCCCACCCAAAGCCAAACCAAAAATAGAGGAGAAGGACTCTCCAACCACCACTCTAGAATCCACCTCAAGCCCCAGCCAATGACAAGGGGCAACAACAAAACCCCCCACACCACAACTGCAAGAGCAAGCAACAAGCTTAGGAATAGAGGCTCCCAAAGCCCAAACAATAGAGGGAAAGAAGGACTTGAGCAAGCCAAAAAACCCCAGCACCAAAGATGAAGCTCCCACGCACAACACCGAAAAGCCCACAAAGAAAGGAAGTAGAGAGCCGATAGAACATATAAGCTCACCATTAGACCCGACATGCCAGCCAGAGTCACAAAATAGCTAGAGACACTCCACAAACCTCCCAACCACAAGCGAGATAGTCGCATGCAGGAAGCCAAAGAAGACATCATTGGGCAAAAATGCACCAGAGCCACAACACCAACAAGTGACCCCAAAATCAGAGGGACGAAAGCCTCCCAAAACTCCAAAACCGCAACCAAGGAACCCACACACAGGAGAGAGCTTGTGCAACAGGGGAGAAGAGAGAAGGTAGAACATTTAAGCGCACCAACAGACTTGACGTGCCAGCCAGGGTCAAAGATAAGCCAAAACCTCTCTTTGACCACCCATCCACAAACAAAACAACACACAGAGAGAGACCCAGGACATAATCCAAAGCTAGGGAGAGAACAAATGCCCCCACTGACAAAAAGAAAGGCCAAGCAACAACATCGATGGCAGAAACAAAGCCATCATCGCCCTCAGCTTCTGCAAAATGCACAACACATCCAAACACCAGAGTGCCTTGAAACGCAGCCAAGGCGCCTGCAGCAGACAAAGGCTTGAAGAATCCCGACAACGACAACAACTCCTCGCCAAGCACCAACTGCCCAACATCAAAGAGATTGGAAAACAAAGGCCCCAGGTAGAAAACCACCGCAGGCACAGCCATAGGAGACCGAGAGACCTCCACAACCCACAAAACACCATCAGGGTCGTCATTTGCATCAGCATCCTCATCTGAGGAATTCAAATTTCCTCCCGCACAGTTGTTCCCGCTTGCTCTTGTAGCACCCACTCTCGCCATCCTTTGAGAGGTTTCTTAGGCTTATTATTGTTAATTATAATATATTATTTTAATTTATTAATATAACTATAATAATATACATAATTTAATTTAATGTTTAATAAATATTAAATATTAAATATACATTGTAATAGACTTAGTCTAATAGTTTAATATTTATTATTTTATAATTTAATTTATAATTAATAAATGTAAATGTTTAATGATATATAATTATTATATATGTTGTCAATTGATTATATTTAAATAATTAATTATTCATATTGTATTTGTTAGTTCAAATTGTTATATATTAGAATTATATAATACTAACATATAATCACTTAATATATATTTGTTATTTCTAATTATTCATATTGTATTTGTTAAATTGGATATGAGATAATTAACATTATTTCTTTAATTAACATTATTTACGTATTTAAAGGAAGCTAAAGGATTCATCAAACAGTGATAATAATATAATTTGAATTTTGAAGTGAACATTAACAATGAAAATGTCGAGTTCGAAATTTATATTATATTCAAAATTTCATAATGATGATTACAATGACAAATGTTCAAAATAACAAAATGTAGTGATGATTTTTTGAAGATAAACTAGAAACTTTCTTAAACTTACAAGATCTATCCACAAAAAGTTGGCAAGAGGATCCATGACTAGATAGATTTACCTTATTGTCATCAGTGATGATTGCCATTATAGGGTAGAGGTTTCTATCTTAAAAAAAATCATAACTCATCTTCTTATATGAATATAAGCTTTCTTAATTACTTAGTTGGCTAGCCAATTTGCCACTTTGTAGCCTTATTGAAGAACATGCTTGATGTGGACACCTTCAAATTGTTTGATGAATCCTTTCACTTCCTCTATATAGTTGGGGATTCACTAATGATTATTTTTCCATTTTGCAACTAATTGATAATCAAGTTAGAATTCTCCTCAATAATTAATTTTTGAATTCCAAGGTGAGTTACAATCTTGAGACTTGAGATGAGACTCTTAGTTTTAGCAACATTGTTTGTGTTATTACTCGTAAAATGAATGCTCAGAGCAACCACTATGCCATCATGACACTTGATAATAACTCTAGCCCTAGAAAATATGAGATTATTCTTGGTAACCCCATCAAAATTCATCTCAACCCACTTTGTTGGTGGTGAACACCAATGTTCCATTGTTTACATTTTTTGACCTTGGGGAAGGGACATATGAATTTGTTTTCCAAAGGTTAGTTCCTCAATATAGTAGGCACTCAATATAGTAGGCTCTTAAGTGTTCCATTGTCTACTTTTTTTGGGCCTAGGGAAGGGACAAAATAAAAAACTTTCCAATTTTACGCTAGTTCCTCAATATAGCAATCTTTGAAGGATTAGCTTCTTTATATTTGAAAAGATTAAGCAAAATAATGGTTCGGGAGCAAACCTCCTTGACTTCTTTCCATATTTGTCCTTGTGTCCTTTTCTTTCCCATTGAAGATTTTGATATTCCGTTCCAACCATACTTTCTAGACAATAAAACTTGGAACCATATTTCATAATTCTTCCAAGATATTAAGAACTATTGGACATCTCGAGGCTTCTAGACAATTCTTGAAAGAAAATAGGAACACCCCCACTTTAGTTTAAAGCTATATAGAAATCTATTCCAAATGCCTTTCATGTAGTCATAGTGAGCCAAATTCCTCATGACTTAAACAAAGAAAGCATTGAATAGGACTAAGAAAACCTTTTCTTTAAAGCTGATCCCAAGTAAAGCTTCCAAGAATAATGGGCGGGCCAGAGGAAAAAGTTCACTTTGGGCCAAGCCTTAAATTGCCAAATCCCTAGTTAAAGGTACAAAGATTAGTAGGAAGGTGAAGCTTATTACACCCTTCCTTAACAAAATGGAACCTTGTCCCTATTAAATCCCATCGTAAGAGATCCTCTTTTGTGCTCCAAAAGGTCTAAAGCATTGGAGAATTTACTGTTGAGCAGCTTTTTGGAGTTCTCCGGAGCATCCAAAACATCCAAAATTTGAGGAATAGATTTTCATTTTCTAAAAGGATCACCTTCCAATCTCTCCTTCTAGTAGTCCCTAACTTTGAGGTCCTACAATCCTTTGAGGATACGCATTAAGTGTTGAATATCCACTTTCTCTTTAAAGGGTTTGTCGAAGATCTATATATCATCCCAAAAGGAGGTCTTTCGGTTGTTTCAGATGATAGAAAAGATGAACTGATTGATAAAATTCTTGACATCCTTCATCCTCCTAGATAGTCAAACCTCTAGGAATAGCTTCCCTCTTGAAAAAGGATGATGCATAGTCATCGGATAGATGCTTGTCTTTGTGAACATTGATTCAAGAAGCATCTTTATTTGAGATGAATGTCTAGATTAACTTAGCTAGAAGAGCTTGGTTGAAGAGATAAGTGACCTTGATGCCAGGCCACTTTTTTCTTCTCCTTATGAATCTCCTTCCATGAGACTCGAGGATATTCGAAATGATGTCTTTTACCCCGTCATAGAAAATTTCATAGAGTTAGTAATGCCAAAATGATACTTTTGGGGGCCAACAAAAGGGAGAACCTGTAGATGGGAATAACTTGAAAAACAAAACTTAAAAGCATTAGTCTACTAGCAAAAGAGAGTTATTTCCCTACCCATCCCCTTATAATTTTGATTGAGTCTCTCCAAGATAGGTGACCAATGTTGCTTTTTAGTCCTCCACTAGAACAATGGAAAACTAAGGTAGGTATTTAGGAGGCTTTCTTTCCTGAACAATAGGTATCTACAAAAAAATGACTTGATCTTGAGGCAAAAGAATTTAGATTTCTCCTTGTTTACCTTCTATCTTGAGGCTTGTTCGTAGTCCCCAAGAAGATCTCTAATAATTCTACATATGTTAATAGAAAGCACAACAAATAACACAGTATCATCTTCAAATTATGGGTGAGTAAAGTCTTTTCTTGTGGATGAACCTCCAAACTCCTTTAGGACCCTATAATTTTGTGCGCCCTTAAGTACTTGCCCAAAGTTTACACATTAATAATGAAAAGATAAGGGGATATAGGATCTTCTTGCATTGAAAGAAGCCTTCTATAGAGCCATTGAGCATCACCAATAATCTAGCAGAAGGGTAATGGCTATCCATTGTGACTATGCCATCCATGATTTGCCCTCCATGCACAAAACTCACTTGTTCCTTAGAGATTATAGTAGGACCTTTTAGCCTATTAGCAATCACATTAGATATGATTTTGTAGATGATATTGCACAAGGCAATAGGTCTAATTTCTTCAATCTTGATTGTTTCTTTCTCCTTGGGAATAAGAGTGAGAAAAGTGGAATTGAGGACTTTCAAAAATAAATCTAGGCTCTGTCAATTCTTGCATGATTTCCAAAGCTCATCCCCTAGGAGATGCCAAAAACTTTGGAAGAAGAGAGCTAGGAAACCATCTATATTGGGGGCCCTGTCTCTTGCCATATCAAATATCAAAGTGAGTAGCTCTCTCTTCATCTCTAGATATAGCTCGAATGAGCAAATTATTCATAGCTTGACTAGGTAGGATTTTAACTCATAAAGTGATCTTGCTTTTTAGAACATTCATCATTATCCAACTAGAGCATATTCTTCTAGAAGGAAACTAAGGAAACCTTGAGGGCTTGGGTGTTCTAAATGATATTGCCATCTTCCATTTGGAGCTTGGTGATAAATTCTTCTATTGCCTTATTTTACGTGCTAAGTGAAAAAGCTTTGTATTTCTATCTTCCTCTTGCAACCATTTGATTATGGATTTTTGTTTCATTGAGATTAGAAGGGATAACTTGTTCCTCTATAAGGGACTCTAGATTGTGATTATCCAAAAGCATAGATTGAATTTTTGCCTTATATTCACTACTTTAGCCTTATCCCTAGACAATTTTTTAAAAACTTGTTGATTCCAATCTTTGAGTCAAAAATTGAGTGTTTCAACTTTATATTGAAAACATGCATTTTCAGTCCATTGTAGTCATTTCGTTTCTTCTAGAAGGAAGAAACCAACTATTCAAACTTTGGGTGAGAGCCACATTTTTCCCATCTAAAAGGAGCACGTTTGGAGAAATTGTCTAGATCAATAGTTAGGGAAATGGGCTAATGATTAAAACCTCCTTACATCAAAACTTAAGAGTTGTATATAAAATTATTTTCTAGCCAAGAGATTGAAGCCAAAAATCTGTCAAGCCCGGCTAGTTTTCTTCTATTGGTCCCAGTGAAGTTTTTTAGGATGGAATACCCTAGAGGGTAGAGTCTTTGAGGAGGGTAGGGACTTTGAGGAGGGCAGAGAGGCTCTCCTTATTAGGAAGTGAGGGTGATCTACCTTACTTTTTTGAGGAATCAATTTTGGCATTGAAATCTCCGACCGCTATGGATAGGACCACTATCAACTTAGCTTCTTCATCCGCTTTCATTAGGTCTTTGGTTTGGCCTAAATAGTTAATACATTCTTGGTTTGTTTGAGAACCATAGACATTAATAAGAGAAAAACACATGCTAGAGGCAAGAGCCCAAATTGTCCTAACTAACCACTACTCCATGGAGATCATTTCTTGCATATTTTAGATGATGGCTAGGCCCCCAATGGTACCACTAGCTTCTCTATGCATAATCCTCCATTTGCCTTGAAAAAGAGGCATATTTTGGACTTCTTGCTCAGAGTTGATTTTGGTTTCTTGTACCATGAAGACATTTGGATTTGAATTTATCCAAGAATCTTTAGAGCAACCTTTTTTTTGAGGAGAATTCAGTCTCCTAATGTTCTATGAGAAAATATTCATTGAGTAACCTTCAATTTCTTGGTGCACACCAAGCCATTCTCTATTTGAGATTTATTGCCAACAACTATCTCAGCCAAAGCTGTAGATTATAAAGTGTATATTTATTTTGTTTTCCACCTTTCCATGTGTAAAATCCCCTTTTATTTTTTCAGCCCTTCTGTGAGTTGTAACCTTGCTCAAACCCTTCGGTTCTGAATTGGAACCTTCTTGGTGATTTGAGGTGATATGAGGTCTCTCTTGTTCCTTACCAATGAAATTAAATTTAGGAGTGATAATGTTGTCCTTGATCTTCTTCTTGAAAGGTTCCATATCCTTTTTTGGTTCACGTACCAGTTTTTCCAAATCCCCTTTGAACTTGTAGGCTTTAAGCAGATCTTCCTGCCCCTCATAACCATTCTCTTGGAATGAGTCTCTTTAACAATCTCCATGCCATCTTGTGAAGATTTATCTTGATCTACAACCTTTTCCCCTCTTTGTCTAGGAACTTGTTTCTAAGCGTATTCTTCTTTTTTTGCATTAAATGCTCCTGATCTTTCTCAGAATCTTCTTGGATTTTTTGTGTTTTCCCTTTCCCAAAAAGAGTAGGGCATTCCCTGATGTGTTGTCCATATTCATGGCATCCTTGACATTTGAATGATAGGCTTTCATAATCCAGAGCTTAGATCTGTTCTTTCTTCAACTTTCAAGATAATGCTCTTTTGAAGAGGAACAAAAAGATCAAGTTCCATATATATTCTGGCATAAACAGAATGACCTTGACAATGGAAAGTTCCAGTGTTGTCAATAGCAACACGTAGATCCAAAGTGGTGCCATTAAAGGCACACTTTCAAGGGTTTGAAGCCCACGTGCCAATGCTTCACGAAGAGTCCAACATTTCAGCAAAAATAGGGACTGCCTTAAAATTTGCATTTCTATCTAATTTATTAGTGAAGATGGCATTAAAGTGACCTTATACACAGACTTGTAACTCAATTGCCCTCTTAGGTTTCCAATTCTCACGAGTCTAGAGATACAACTCTTCCAAAGGCATCTGCATGCCTAGGAATCTGTAGATCAAGCTCCTTTCATGCAACAAAGAAACTTCCTTTTGAAATTCATGGACATCAATATCGAGGCAGTCCTCCAAAGTTGGCATGCATTGATTTAGACCATTTCTGGGCTGATCCATTTTGTGCTTGCCACCAACCACTATCAATGCATCAATTTTCTTGTGACAAGATGGGGATCTAGAACTTGTGAGCACATTTCAAAATGAATGAGGGAGGATAGACCCCTGCTCGACATAGATCCATAGAGGGTAAACCAGCAAGGGAGAAGAGAAAACTAGTCATGCTAAAGAGAATGAGCAGAAGTAGAAATTCGCAAAACCCTGGTAGTACTCATTTCTTTCACCATGAATGTATATTTTTGTTCAAAACAACTAATTCTAAGATGCTATGTGTTTAGCTATAGCTTAAACATGTCTCTTTTTTATTTGGACCACAATAACCCTTATTTTCTCATTTTTCACTACCTTCATCATTTTCCCTTAGATGCATATTCCTTTCATGGCTTTCTGCAAGCTTAATAATATTGTATCCAAAATGCTTTTCAAAATTTTCAAAGAGGAATGGCAAAAATTGATTATTATAAGGTCTTCGTCATGTATATGGCGTATACCTTCCTAAAGAATCCCTTTACTACATGGGTAACTCTTATTGTAGCTGCCCGCTGTGCCTGTGTATTAGGGAAGAATCTCTCAATGCACTTGAAGAGGCCCTCTGTCACCTCTACATCATCGTTGAAGGAGTCACTACAAAAGGATACAAAATTTAGATAATATTTTGTAGCATAGAGGAAGCATTGCATTTGTGGATTGCTTCTTAATGCGATGATCTCCAATATCAGCATGTGTTTGCCCTTATCATTCTTCATCCTGGACCTAGTTGCTGCTTCCACTCTATTCACTGCCTCATAAAAACAGAGATAGCTCATTGTGAATTTTTTTCATCAACTATCCTACACTCTGACCAAGGGCTTTGAAATTTGCACAATCTTTTGTGCATCCTTCAAAAAATTCTCATGAAAAGCAAGGTTTGTGAAGGCCCTGCTATCCACATGACTGACAAAGTTAGATTATACCCACTCAGATGAAATGAACATTTGTTTCATGTTTATCTTCTCTGTCCTCAAGTTTTGCAATGCAAGAAAATGGGTGGGAAATCTGTCACATGTGGGAACAAGTTCCTTTCCATCTGTATAAGTTCGCATCATGCTAAGCATTATAGATGAACTTTGTGATGGTCTGTCCCCATTTTACTGCAGATTTAGCCGATGAAGATTGCCAATGTTTTCCAGGGTTAAATCAAGACAATATTTCATGCACGGGCTTCAAAACAATTGGGGTACTTCTTCATAAAGAAATTTCAATGACCACACAATTATTGCCATTATCTGTGATAAATTGAACCACTCTTTGTGGCCCTACCTCAGCCACAACCTCATTAAAAAAAGGGAGAAAACTGGGATTGTGCCCCAATTCATTAAAAAATTCAAATCCAATTCAGATTGGATTGGCCTCTATCCTAGTTGGCAATTATCACAATTAATTGGTGAGTTTTGCCTACTATGATGATGTCAATTTCATCAAAGACATGAAGGACACGGAAATGAAAAGTCAGAGAATAGCTATTGTCAGTATGCTAACACAAAATTGGGCACAGCCATCAGTGTTTGAAGGTTAAACATAGGCCTTTGGAATGCCCACAGAAAAGAACAATGGATTCAAGCATCATTTATCAATACTTGGCTTTGCTTTGTCAAGAAGTGTGTTGGAATATAAGCAACAAGTGTAAATAGCTCTCTTGATCTATTCATGTTTGTGTTGGTTTGAATTGGTGCTTTCAAGTTATTGTTCTGATCTAGGAACTGTATGGGGGTGCAAAATGCACGTGGTAAGTAGGATTGGAATTAAAATGACTGGCTGGTGGGATGTCCAATGAGTTTGAGTTGGAACTGTTAATAGCTGTGCAAGTGGTTTGTTTTGAACCACAACTTGAACTCCAGCCTTGACAAATGATGCGTTCCCATCAGTGTTTAAAGGTTAAACATGGGGCTTTGGAATGCCCACAGAAAAGAACAATGGATTCAGCATCATTTATCAATACTTGGCTTTGCTTTGTTGAAAAGTGTGTTGGAATATAAGCAACAAGTGTAAATAGCTCTCTTTATCTATTCATGATTGTGTTGGTTTGAATTAGTGCTTTCAAGTAATCATTCTGATCTAGGAACTGTATGGGGGTGCAAAATGCATGTGGTGAGTAGGATTGAAATTAAAATGACTGGCTGGTGGGATGTCCAATGAGTTTGAGTTGGAACTGTTAATGGCTGTGCAAGTGGTTTGTTTTGAACCACAACTTGAACTCCAGCCTTGACAAATGATGCATTCCCATTTTCACCCCACATTTATTTTCTGTTTTCAGGTACCTGTTTCCAGGGTTGCATTAATTTAATCAATCACGTTGTGTGGATTTTAACTGCATAGTTTCATGTTATGCACCAGGATTCTCACAATTTGATTAACTGGTCCATTAGAAAAAAATCAGTTTCAACTTTACTCATCAATGAAAAATGAACAAAATACTGAATATCAAGTTTAATTTCAATACAAAATTTCTGGTGAATTCACTGATTTTTTTCATCAATATTATGAATTCTCTGTCCAAACCTTCTCCATGCAAAATGAATGTTAATTAGCCTGGAAAAGAGAATGAACTTCTTTATTTCTACATTTTATACTTTTAGAGATGCCGACTGAATTCAATTATTGGACTAGTTGAGTCCCTTGTAGATTTTCTAAGTCTGAACAGATTTGCAAAGTTTGACATCCTGAGATGTATGGACCTGAGAAATCATAGACACCGTGTGGACTAGTGAGGCTTTACCCAAGTCAAGACAATTCTTGTTTTTTTGTGATTTGTGTGCATTCTGGTTGTTATCTTTATGTTGGTGCCATGCTCAGGTTATCACTGTTGAGTTGGTGCCACATTGGCTTGGTGCTAAATTTAATCAGGATTGAGTGGCATCAGGTACTGTTCATCGGCTTTGCAAGGGAAGCAATTGAAGTTTTTGTTGTGCTCATCACACACTGGATAGGCTCGTAGTGAATTGTCCCTTGAATACGTTACTCACCCTTGACAAGCAGTGGCCTCCATTGTAATAAGTATTGAGACCAAGTGTGAAATTTTCATAACTTGAATTCTTGTGAACTATTTTCCCTCATTTGATAGCTGATCTGTGTTGGCGGCCTTGTACATTGCTATGGATTGGTTTTTGGTTCCTGCATTCTTATAACCAAGGTTAAAAATTTGGCACAAACTTGGCAGGCCAAAAGTTTAACTTGGACTTGAGACTTGGCAAAAACTTGGGATAGAATTAAATAACATGCAAAAAAGAATTTCATTTTTGCACAACCAGGAAAATTATTGAAAATTAAAAATTGTTCAAATCCATAGCAATGGAAAAATATTTGGAAAAAAAAGAACTAGAACAAAAAATTGGGGAAAAAAAAAACAATTTGTGCTAGACAGGGAGTTTCTGGTAAGTAACTTGCCAAGCATTTTTTGCTCACAAGTATTTGCAGTTTTTTAAACTACACTTATATCCATTCTCTGATATACCTTTCTATGCACATTGCAGTCAATATTAAACCACATGGGCTCAAGTTCTTTATTCTTAGCGTTAACGTGGATTTGAATTTAACATTTGTTCTGACCCTATTGTAGGCACTAGGTATTGTCAAGTGAAAATGATTGCTTATCTATATGTATTGATACATATAGGATATCTGTCAGAAGATTTCTGAGGAAATTCTTTGATTTAATGATGCTCTTATTATTGACATCGTATCTGACTTTGTTTCAAAATCAAAAACACTAGATGGACAAGAAAATCCCTTGGAAAATGCAAGCATTCTCAAGTTGCTGGAGGAGTTACTGAATAGATATGAGTAACCCCAGCAAATCATTGAAAAATTTCAGCTATTATTACTATCAAATTCCTTGCTGAAAGGCAAGGTGTTTTAAAATCTGTCATCTGAGCTTCCTTTCTCAGAGGAAAATGATTTTTCTGAGTCATTCGATAAAAAGGCCACAGAAATGAGCAGTCTGCTGATTGCCCAGCATGGTGAAGATGGATGCATTGAACAGTCATGCCCAGAACTAGAAGTGAATGAGTTGTTCCTCATTAGCAGTTTGAGATCCCTTTTTTCATTGAGTGTGAGGCTGTGGGGGTTTTGGCACAATGATTTCATCTGCCAACTGAAGAATTTGCAGAGAGACTTCTTATCAAGGACATTATAAAATCAAAGCTTGCAGCTGATTTTGTTATAATGTCCTGTCAACACAAGTAAATTTTACCCATTTCAAGTTCTTCCCCAACATCTCATGAAAAGTTTCCTGGAAAATGTTCATTTTAAGAAGTGCAAGGAATTTGTTTCAATGCGTTATCTCAAACCTACATCTCCCTTGTAACTATAACCATTGATGTGTCTACCAGGTAATTGTCCTCATTTACATTCAAGGGCTCAAATATCATGTGCCTATATAAGGTGAAGAACCTAGGAGAGGAGGAATATAGATCATAGTTCAAAATCTGACGGACCTAAAATGTTTTAAAAACTCAGACTTGGCAAATTTTCCAAACAACGAAACATACAAAAATTTGTAAAAGGATTTTTAATAGCATGCATAAAAACTGAATTTACTAATGTCATAAGTAGTTTTTCCTTTCATTTATTGAGCAAAAGACAAGTTCAATTCACTTAACAGTGTCATATAATTATAAATTACATATCTGTAATAATATTTTACAAATTTCATCTGTGGAAAACATGGATCCGTGAAACTGTTGAACTGAGAATTTTAGTGGCACTGGGTATTTGTCCAATTGTCTAAACCTACCTCTTTGGAAGAAATGAGAACATTTTAGAAAAAATCCAGCCAAACATGCAGATTCTCCTCATCCTCTTCTTTTGACCTAGAAATTTATGCTGAGTAATTACTTTCTTATTATAAATTTTGGGCTAATTGGTTGATAGCCTCGCTGCTCATATTAGCTAAATTTGAAGGCAAGGCTTTTAACTATTAGCTATTTGGTGACATATAGGCACTTAAGAACTCCATATTAATCACTGAATTACTCTCAGATTTCTGAGCAAATTGCAGTTAGTTTTCTGTGGCAGGTACAATTCTGCCAACTCCTCTCCATCTGGGTGCTTCTCTTGTAAAACCGGGTCTTTGATGGAATTTTGATCTCTGTTCTCTTTGCAGCCAAATTTCATGTATGCAACTATACATTTGCAATTAAAGGGATGTTTTGGCTGCATCCATTGATTACCTTAATGCTTGGTGTTTCCTGTAATACATTGTCAGGAAGGTGGCTCATATTTTCCTCAACCCATAAGTGATTGGATGTGGAGAGGTTGGGGGAACATTTTCAAATGGGATTGTGAACATGTGTGGTAAAGCAGAGAGCCCAAAATTTCCAGTGAAATGTGCTCAATAATGTATGTAGTATGTGCAGAGTTTGATAGATGCTTCCAGAATTTTCAGCCACATGCTGAATGAAATGCCCACTTATCAGATTGTGATAATTGATGCCGGGAAAAAATGCAGGTTTTCACAAAATGCATTGCATTATTTCTGTCAAATTTACAGGTGCCCAGCCAGATATGATTGGGAGGCATGATTATATCAATTAGCAGAGTTTCAATATAGATGTACTTGTGTACAAGTGGAAGCATAAAGGCATGGCAACAAAGGACCTCATGTGTACGAGAAGTTTTTGTGAAAGGAGTGGTACTTATATTTGGGTTATCAATAGCTTCCTTGAAATTATTTGCTATAGCAGATTTTACAAGGAAAGGGAAAGGAATGTTGAACAGGCTTTGAAGACCCAACAGAAAGAATTAGAAGCTGTTATTTTAAAGGCGGAACAACATTTCAGAATTACAGGCAGTCTCCATTTTGGAAGTTTGTAATTATCTTACACAACACTATGAGAGATGAGTCTCAAACGTGGGCTTTGCTTTTGTCGAAATTATATAACGTCCACAGATGACCAAACATGGGTCAGTGGGACTTAAAAGTACATCAGATTACAATAGAAAGTTCTAGGAAGAGAATCCAAGAGAAGCCCACAAAGGGGAAGAACCAAAAACTAAAGTACAATGCTGCTAGGGACCACCAACATGTGGTCAAGAAACCAATATAAATAGCCAATTAGGGGGAACAAGAACCCCAAAGAGCATGAGCTGAGGAGTACTAGATAGATAGGAAAATCTCATCAAGGAGCATAGTTTGGACTTGAAATGGAAGAGTCACTGATGTCATTGTTGATCATCATGAAAGGACAGATATGAGATTTAATAGTGCTCATTGAGGAGTGCCTAAGCCTCGGAGGGCAGAGCTAGGGGATTCTAAGAGGAAGCAAAGCATTCTTGCTAGAATCACATCTAACATACTAGAAGTCCCATAGTAGTGAAGAAGCATGTAATATGTACCTATGGTTGGGTGGGTGCCCTGAAAAGAGTAGATCTATGTTGTTGAGAAGAAGCCTAACCACACTGCTGGGGAGAAGCGGAACTGTGTCGTTGAGGTAGAAGCAGAACCGTGACATTATAAATCTTATAAGGGAGCTGCCCCACTCGAACATGGAAGGAAATTGCTAATCCATTGGTTTCCTATACCCATTATCCACTTCTGTTGCTTTCCATTTGGGCATGGACCAGATCATTTTTTTATGCTTTCAGTGATAAAATTTAGTGCTAACTTACCATAGCATTAAAGCAATGAGTTTAAATGCACAACATATAGCAAATACTCAGCACAAGGATTCACTTGGGAGAAAGCTAATGTTGAAGAGTCCAGCATGGAAGTGTTATTCTATTGGACTTGGTATTAAGCTCAATACAACCAGAGTGAAGATAGTCCTACTGGAACAAGATACAAGTTTAACTCCATTGCATAATTAACTACTGCCTCCCCTACTATATTAACTGCAGTTCTTCACTTGGATAACTTTCCTAACCAATGGTCCTCTCAGCTCGCACAAGCTATGCCATTATCCCTTCACCTTGATTTGGGCATTGGAGTTGGAGAGCTACCTCTTGTTCTTATTTTTTGCTAGCTCAACAGTTTTATTTAATGAGGTTATTTTTCTTCCTTTCTTTTTTCTTTTGCATTTAATTATTGTCTTTTATTAAACTTGGAGATTCAAACTAGACATAATATTTTCTGTTCTGTTATACGTTGCTGCGGTTTCAAAATATTGATTGAGTCCCTTACCCATGAGAGAGAGAAAATAAGTTTATAAGGCAAATTTCTAGTGCCCTGAGGCTCTGCTGACATGGGAATTTACCATATGTCAAGGTTGGGAGTTTGTTTCTCATGCCACATGTTTAAGAATTATCAACTGAAAGCTAGAAGTTGTCTAGTCCACACTGTTGGTCCTTCACATTTGAATATTTTCATCATCTTAATCATCAATGACGTATCAAAATCCTATGACATGTTTTAGTTAAAGTGTATGCCCTTGTCAACTTCTGAATGACGGTTCACCCCATGACAATGTAAGAGGATGTTGATGGGAAGAAAAGATGGTCAAAGCATAGAGATAAGAGATACCAAAATATGTATGTGGTTTTATCCACAGATTTCTAGTTTCAACTGATTTAACCAGGACTTTGTTTCTTGGCAGTGTAAAAGTCATTAGGAGGATGAAGTTGAAGTTGTTCTAAAAGATGGTTAGATTCCATAACCCATAGAGGTGATTTCAAATGCCAGAGTTGCACATTTACATTGGTTGGTATTGTAATAAATTAAATGGCATATGTATACTAACTGGTACTATCTCATCAAACTACAAATTTGACAGCCTTATTTTACCCATGCCTGAACCTGCATTCACATGCTGTGTAAATTAGATAGCTACCTTTCCTAGAAAGGAAGTGAACAAGATATTGTTGCGAATTGTATTAGTGCTCAATTTGTTTTGTAGCGGGTATGAGTTGTTTTAACAACTCGCTAAATCTAGCATTGAGGTAACCGTACAAAGGGATTGCAGTCCTTTATATATGTAATGGTTCGAATGAAGGAAAATACAGATGTTTATTTTGTGTGCTGCTCTGAAAGTGATTATTATTATGGAGTTAAGCGCTCTGAAATCCAATATGGTATCAGAGCAGAGGTTGTAGACACCAGAAATTTTGCAAAAAAGCAGACCATGGAGGTCGTGGGTGTGGATTTCATCAATGAGAGTGAGATTTTAAGTCTTGCAGATGACAGGAATTTAATCAACACAATTTTTCGGGGCCCATTTGTGTGCGGGTGTAATGACCTGGGCAGGGCACTGAGGAGAGTTGCTAAAGGCGCAGCGTTGGTGAAACAGAATCATAGAATCATGAAGTTTGATTCTGTAAGTATTAATGCGCAGCAGAGGTCATCGGTACATCATGCCATCCTCTTTAAGCACCCATCATCTGCAAATGTTCCATCTCTCAAAAACTTAGTCATCCGACTGTGATATTCACAACTCAGGTGTGGAGGAAGATCCTACTTGTGAACTCATGGTTGATGTGGTTGCTTACAAGCACTTCAGAGCGTCCAGATTGCAAACTATTGATCTTCTAATCTGGTGAATTCGTGATCAGATGGCAGCTGTCCATTAAAACAACACTGGGCAAAGATTTCAAAGGCCAAGTTGTCACTTATGACGGAGGCTCCAATATTGTTGTTCTTCACAAAACAGGAGAAAATGGGCCTTGTCATCACAAAGGGGATCCACTTAATCTGAAAAATGCTTATATTGATGTCAACAATATTCATGCTCGAGAGGATGCAGATGAAAATGCAACACGAGGATAAGGATCGAGTGTTTGCAAAATAGATAGCTTTTACTTTGTTGTCAATGAGTGTTTAGTTGTAGTATTTTGTTTATAATTTTGTTCATTTTTGTGAATCGTCAATTGTCATGTCAAAATTTTTATAGTCGAGTAGACAAAGGTGTTGAATTGTATAATAGTTCTTCCAATCAAGTTGCATTGTCAGTGGAACCTGACACCTTCATTTTTTCTTTTGATTGAGGGGTAGTCATGGATAAATTAAGTTTCATCGAGAAATTCGATGGTAGAGATTTTCATACATGGTAGATACAGATGCAGTTACACCTGATAGAAAAAGATCTTTGGGATGTTGTCAAATCAAACTCAGTCATACCAACTGATGCAGATGAACTTGCTAAATGGAATATCAAAAATCAAAAAGCTTTGGGAACCATTGGCCTTGGCTTGTCAAAGGCATATTTACATCATGTGGATTTCACAAATTCAGCAAAAGAGATTTGGGAGTCATTAAATAAACTCTTTGGATCTGGAGCAAAAAGTGCCAAGACAACATTGAAGCAGAGATTGTATGGATTGAAGATGGATAAACTTACAAAAATGACAAATCATATAAGTAAGTTTCACTCTCTCCTAAATCAGCTTGCTGGCATTAATGAAAAAGTAAAAGATGATGATGCCAAAGCAATACTTTTGAATAGTTTGCCTAAGCATATGTCTGGTATGGTGTTCACATTAAGCAAGGTAAACATTAGCCTTGAAGGAGTAATCTCTACTCTACTTGACAATAATGAAGACTCAAAATTTGAAGAAGTCCTATATGTACAAAACAAAGCAAGAAAAGTTAAGTACAAATCCAAGTATATTCCTTCAAAAGGAAAAACCAAATGCTTCTATTGTAATGAAATAGGACATGTAATTTTGAATTGTAAAAAGAGGGCACATGATCTATTGGATGACAAATTAGATCAACATGCTTCCTTGGCTGAGGAAACCGATTGGAAAAACAATGCAAATGATGAAGAGCTATCATGTCCTAGTGATGAAGAATATGTGTTTTAGATAAATTCAAGCTTGGAGGTAGGAGGCAAAGGAGGAAGGAGGACACTCAGCATCCTCTCGTCAGTCACCAATGACGGGGTCACTTGTTAGCTTTGGTGGCATTTTATTTGTGATGTGTGCTTCTATTTTATATGTTTCTAATAATTGGAAATTTCACATCATGGGGGGGAGTATAACATCATTCCATCTCCAGTGGTAGTGAAAATTTCCTTTGTTGTTGGAGATCAAGTGGCACGATCAACAATAGTTGTTATTTCTAGAGTCATGTGTATGTTATTTCCTTATGTAACCTCCTAGTGTAAAATATAGTAACAAACAAAAGCACTATTGTAATGCAGTATATGGATCTTGAAAAGGTTTAGTGGTAATCCAAAAAACCAAAAAATTCCTTTGTTGGAGATCAAGTGGCACGATCAACAATAGTTGTTATTTCTAGAGTCATGTGTATGTTATTTCCTTATGTAAACTCCTAGTGTAAAATATAGTAACGAACAAAAG
Organism: Sequoia sempervirens; assembly: GCA_007258455.2. NCBI lineage: Eukaryota > Viridiplantae > Streptophyta > Pinopsida > Cupressales > Cupressaceae > Sequoia > Sequoia sempervirens. The sequence goes on along the minus strand of VDFB02075321.1, from coordinate 325,088,389 downwards.
CACTATTGTAATGCAGTATATGGATCTTGAAAAGGTTTAGTGGTAATCCAAAAAACCATGTGAGGTGAATAGATGAGGGTGGTCCTATTTGTGTCTAGGTTTGTGGTAACCCTGTGTGAAAACTATGAAAGGTTGATGAGAGGTGCCTTTCGTTTGAATCAAGGTCATGAGCGACAAGAGTTGGGCTTACTGCAGTGGAAAGTGTGTGTTTTTACCATGTTCGCACTAAGGGGGGGAATGTTGGGAATTCTTTTAGTGCTCAATTTGTTTTGTAGCGGGTATGCGTTGTTTGAGTTGTTTTAACGACTTGCCAAATCTAGCATTTAGGTAACCGTACAAAGGGATTCCAGTCCTTTATATATGTAATGGTTCAAATGAAGGAAAATACAAATGATGTTTATTTTGTGTGCTGCTCTGAAAGTGAATATTATTATGGAGTTAAGCGCTCTGAAATCCAATAGATATGTAAATTACAAATGCTAAATGAACACCAACAACCATAGAATATAGTATCCATGGCTAAGGCGAGGAGCAAAAAACCAGAAAGAAATTGGGCTTGGGGAGACTCAAGAAGGTGAACCACAAACAAATGAGTCTAGACAAAGGCTGCATAATAAAAACATCTCTATTTGATTAGTGTGACAAAGTAGTTTATTGTAGTTAGAGGGAAACAACCATGTTGAACATTAGCATTTACCTTACAAGTATTAGATGCCATCTTATGTGGAAGCATCAAAGCCCATTTCTAATTTGCCACGTCAAGAATTTTCAAAATTGAACTTTTATTGATTGTTTGTGTCAACTGAAGGCCATGATTATTTAGGAAAAATCATGGTCGATTCTTATGTTAATGCCATAGAGCTCTATTATTGGTCTTGGGAAGATCTCAGATAATATGGCAGAATTGGCACCAGTTTTCTCGGTGATGTATTCTTAGTTTGGCATTGACTTCTAAACTTATTATGCGAAGACCATTCATTTGTCATTGTAAATTATGTAATGCAAATTCACTACAAAACATGGGATGATAACTTAATGATGAGGTACACATCTTGGCGGTATTGTTCCTGGGTATCTAAATCTTGCATGTTAAAAAGCAAAGATGCTTAGATGCTTCCTTTCATTCTAATTTAGTTTTCATGCTATATCCATAGGCTAATCACTCATCATCTGCAATGCATGAGAAGTGGTTCAAAAATATTTATGATAATACAAATCTGCACATGAAAGAAATTTACATTAAAGCTCATTGTGAAGGAAAGCATCAAAAGCTTTGGTTTATGCATTAGAGTAGAGCCTATGCCAAAAATCACTTGAGAGTAAGGAGAGAATCACTAGTTTTGTAGATGCTGGAGGTTCTCAGATGTATTGCTAGGTGCCCCGATGTTATTTATAATGGAGATTGACAAGTAGTGAATTGGCAAAGCATATGCAAACAACTTTCTTCGGCCAATCATCCTTTGGTACTATAAGTTCTCATATGTTATCAATTCTAGGATTGCTTCTTATACCTCCACTAAACATAACTCCCTCTTCAAATAATCTCTAACCCAATTGTTACACATTTATAGAGGTTCTCCTCCCTCATCTTCAAATTTTCAAATACAGTTGCATCTACAATGTCAATAGTCTTGTTCACATTTGTTGTGCCTATAGCACACATGCCCCATTCGGACCGGGGACCCCCTCTTTTCTTTTTTGCTTTCATCGAGTCGTTTCGCTTTTGCCTTGTTTTGCGTGCCCCTATGTTTGAGCCTAAATTGGTCGCATGCCTTAAAATTATCAAACGCATCTTGGCTAAAATCACCTACCCGATTATTCACTAAGTTTTGAGCCTTTGTGGGAGTTCTACTACGAACATCCGTCCATTGGAAGCTGTCTCATCCATTGCTGCTCGTGGATTCACCCATGCAAGTTTCCCCTGTCGGGTCGTCCCCCCTGTTTTGCTGTTCGCTACGGTTGAACCCTCACGTCCACCCACATAGCGGGTTCCGCGTTCACTTGTTCGGCTCCGGTCTTCACCAAACGTCTTCCGTGGTGTTGATTTCCGCAACCCCACCTACCCTGTTGCTCTTCGTACCTGCACTTAATGTGTGCATTAATGGCAGATGGTCTATATAAACCCCTCACCACCCACGTCATTTTCACCTGTGAAATTCAAAATTGAGGAGCACAAAAAGGAGAGCTTCGTGCGCTGGAGATTTCAGGATTGCTGCTATGACAACTTTTCGCGTGTGAACGAGGTACCCATCTGTACGCTTATCGTTCTGTCTTCCGACATTGCTAAATGTTAAGTAAGGGTTTAAGCCGTTAAACATTCATGGATTTAAAAATTGGTAATAACAGTACACCTTAGGTTTTTAAGCCACAAAAGCACTTTCAAATTAGGGATTTGCAAATTGGGGAAACCGCCTTGTCAATGCCCTTTTGGGGTCGATAGGTTTGACGACGACCTCCATACCACCTCATTCCGCACCTAGGGTGCAGTCAAAAGTGAAAGATTGTCATTGCTGGAAAGTTAAGTTACTGCAAGTTCTTGTACAGAGCTCCGCTCTGTCGTTGCCGTTTTCCCACAGCAAGGCCCTCGTGGCCTCTCGCCTAGCTCCACCCGCATTCACGTACAGTGGCTCGAGTAAACCTCGAGAGCACCAAGTGAAAATAACATAGTGAGCACATTTGAGCGGGGCTCCGTTTTGCCACGGCGTGTCCAAGTGGCGAAGCCATTGAGGCTACTTGCCTCCCAGGTCCTACACTTGTCGCTGTCCTAAGATGCAAACTTGATTACAAACATTAAAATTCTGGTGTCAAAAGTTATTGCGGGTCCGCTTACATAGGTTGCAGCCTGTGGAAGGACCTTACCCTTTGGTCGATAATCAACAATGAAGACCTAACGGACTTCCGCCCCGCCAGTTTCATCCCATTCGCCATTGTAAACTAAACTCAATGCTAAGTCCTGGTGCAAAATAGCCCTGCGGGTTCGCTTTGGCGGGCTGTTGCCTGTGGGAAGCTATCACATGGTGGTGATGCCTCATTGCCTTCCGCAGTCCGGATTCGACCTTCTCAACGACCCCCCCAAGAACGAGTATCATAAATTGGTTATTGGTTTAGTCAAAATGGTTGGGCAGGTATGCCCCTGCGGATGTCTGTCACTAGGAGGCCATCTCAATGCAATTGTCATCTGACAATGGTGGCTTTACTTTGGTCTGCTTTGCGGGTCTCGCGCTCTCTAGCTCCATGTAAGATAAACTCAGAATCAAACGATGAAGAGCTTCTCGCCAAGATGTCTCCGTGAGCCCACCTTTGCAGGTCTCCGTCTGCAGAGGGTTGTCTCCTCCAATTTATCGATTGGACAATGAAACCAACCCATCCCTCCGCATTGCGGATTCCGTGCCCACTTTTGCTATCGAGACGATGAGCACCCAATTGACAAAGGGCATAAGTTAAAGGCTTCGCTCGTGCGGATCGCCTTTGGTGGAATGCCGTTCATCCAAAGTTGCAGTTTAACAGACAAGACCTGACAGCAACCCGCCACCCGGCTTCCGCCTCCCTCACACCCACACGAGCTTCAAGAACTGATCCAATGAAGGGGGGGTGACTCCAAGTGCCTTCGGTATCAATTTGCCCACGTGCCAAATGGCTTCATGCAAAATTTACTCAGAGACCAAGCCATGCAGAAATTAACCATCAGAACTCTGTCTGTAGATTTCCCCCTTCCCTGTGCCGTTCCTTATGACATTCACTCCCACAGCTTCCGCAGGGCGGACTTCTACATCCCCAGACTTGCGTTTCAGTAAACTGCCCGAACGAGCATCAAATGACAAAATATGGTAAATATGATGATCCTTTAAGTATGTGTGGGTGCCATTAATGATGAATTTGCATGATTTGACTAACATTAGCTCTCTTGATCTATCAACACACTTACTGCACCTTTTGTGTGCAAGATTTATGGAACCTGCTGAGGGACCATCAGAGAAGCCAGTTGAGAAGGTTGACAAAGGGAAAAGACCAGCAAGAACCCCCAAAGGGAAAGAAGAAAAGGAACAAATGAAGTACCAATTCCACGGGGTAGAGTGCACTTCTAAGATCACGTCCAACTGGGATAAGGTTTCCGACATTGACTTGGGGCATGTCAACATCGATTAATTTAAGCAAAGGGTGATGGTAGATCCCACCACAGAGGAGGCCTTGAGAACCAAAGAAAGTGGCCTTGCAAAGGCAGAAGGTTTTCCTCCCGCTTTGACAGCTCCAGAATTGGTCTTTGCTTGCCGAGAGTGCTATCACTCTCAGAATAGGAGAATAGTTGCCAAGGACGGGAGAGTACTGACAGACCTATCTACCTAGTCTATTGGGAGGACATTCGACATCCCAACCTTTGATGAAATGAAGGAAGTTGAAAAGGGATTCGCCTTGACAGTCTGGTAGTAGGACCCTCTTGGATGCAAAAGAACAATAAATCAATCATGGCTGAAGGATAAGAGGGCAGTGCCAACAAAGTGCCTCAGACATTGTATAGGAGTGATTTTGTAGGAGAATCTAATGATTTGGTCACGCTCCTGAGTAGAGTGATGGGCCTTCCCACTGCCACATTCTTTGAGGAGTGGATGTTTTACTTCGTGGAAGAAATCCTCCTAGGTGATAAGTGAGAATTTGCATAATCAATTCATGGTGGTGAAGAAGACTTCACAGTTTTATATGGCCTCATATTTGGTCTACCTCCTAGCGGCTAAGTTTCTGTATAAAGGATTGGACTACGTTGGAATACTGGGAACCAAGAAAGGAAAACTTAAGGTATATGACTGCTACCCCCAACTCCAATATAGAAATTTCAAGAAAGATGACAAGAGAGTGAATGATGCCTTCATTGGGCACATCAGCAGAACCTTGGGAGGAGATTACCACAGAAGCGTATCACACAGTGCTAAGGCAGTCATAAAGGGCTTTGGATATTTGTTCATCCAATTCCCAAAATTCATATACATTAGAGCGGAGGGATTCTTAGGAAGACCCTACTGGCTGCCCCGCTACCCCAACGACAGGATCATTTTGTTGTAACTTACTCGGCAGCTGTAGACTGCCCACACCCTATTGAGCAACAAGCACTGTGTTGGGGTCCCATAGCCCCTCACTTTCAAACAAGGAATGTACTCTTGCCCTACTGCCCCGTGTGCTGAGAATTCCGAGGAATTGGCAGAATATAATTTTGAATTGCATATAGATAGGGGAGGCGTGGATCTTGTTGTGACCTATTTCACACATCGCCCCATTGCAAATGGGGACCCTCTGCGGTTTGCTCTTAGGGTTTAGCTTTGAGTGGCAATTTCATAAGCTTTGATGCTCTGGGAATTTCATGTCAAAGTCTGGAGTTATCACCCGAGCCAAGTTGAGAATTTGAGCCTGAAATTGAACGTAAACGTCATGGAAATGCTTAGAAGACCTGGTAGACGAGGATTGCTTGTGCTTTCGCTCAATTCTGACTTCCTTTTTTTAGGGATTTTACGTTTTTGCTTTTTTCGTTTTTGGCATTTCTAGACCAATCTGGAATTTACTATTTTTAGAAAGTTGCTTTTTTGCTTTTTCTATTTTTAGTAAGTTTCTATTTTTAGAAAGTGCTGGGTCCCATTGACAGTGAGGTCAAAGTTTCCACCTTTAGAATTGAAAAGCAGGCAAAAATCAAGCAAAAATCTTAAAAAATCGGAAAATCATGAGAAAAGCAAGGAAAAGTGCATGCAAAGATCTAGAAAGCAAGGGAAAGCATATGCAAAATCTGGAAAATCAATTGAAAATCGCACCTTCAAGGAAGAAAAATCAACGAAAAAATCAAGTAAATGCAAGGAGATTATGGTGAAATTTGCCTAAGTCTGGAGAGGTATGCCCCATGAGAAAATCCAGTTGAATCATGGAAAAATCCATTTGAAATTCATCCATCAAAATGAAATCCACTTGGGAAATCCAGTTAAAATTCGTCCATGAAGAAATCTAGTTGGATGATTCAAAATTCCAGTTGGCGAATGTATCTAAAAGTGGAAATTGGCTAAGGCAAATTCAAATTCAAATTGAGACTTCAAGAATTCCATGATGAAGTCGAAATCCACTTGGAATGATAGAAAATCCAGTGGAGGGGCGAATTTCCAAGGAGAAAATCGAAAATTGGCTAAGGCAAAGAGTTACCTTGGTAAAAGGTAAAAAAAAATCCAGTTGCAAAGTAGATAAGTCCACTTGAAGATTGATTTTTCTAAGGCAAGGAATTTAAAATAACTCAAGTTTTTATTAAAAACTTAACAAGCAAGCAAGAAGGGACGCCCTTGAAAAATCAAAAGGAAGATAAGATCGCTTTTTGTGTTTTAAAACAAAGCAACCAATCAGAGAAGAGGTCGACCCAGGCCAATAAGGAAAGTTTTTATTATAAAAGAAGTGCTTGAGAGTTTATTTTTCATTATTCACAGGTCAAATTTTTCACAGGCAAACTTCTCTCAGCTAAAGGCGTCCTTTTTCTTTTCTTCTTGAGCTGCAAGTTATATTCATTCCAAAACACAAGGTTAGATATTTTTCTTCTATTTCCAGATTTCTCATGCAACTACAGGATCAAAGCTAGCGAATTTGAAGGAAAAAAGAATTTTAATCTTGGATTTACGAAAAAACTTCAGTTTACAGCTCTAAAAGTCCAGTAAATTATTTAAAAAATTCTATGAATGCTCTTAAAAAATGATAGAGGTTGATGAAATTTTATTCAAATTTATTCTTCAATCAGCCTTTGCAATCGAGTTCTAGATTTTTTTTAATTAATTTATTTTAAAACTCTTTAGCCATAAAATCACCTTCTTTGCAATTTGTGGATTTTTTTTTTTCTAACTTCAAGCTTCGTACAGGTGCAATGTCTACCTCAAAGAATGTAGGAGGTGGAGTTAGAAAGAATCAACTGAAAGAAGTTCTCAGGGAATTCTATTCAGAATCTCAACTGTTATCGAAATGGAAGAAAGTAGCGGATACTAACTTCGAGTAATTTAATGTGATTCAGCACAAGAAAAGGATGTTTGGCACTCAGCATGAAATGCCCATGCCTATTGCAGCCAACATGGTTAAATGCGGAATTCACCAAGCAGTTGGTTTTCCACCGTAGTTTAGTGCAATGAGTTGATAGTTGAGTGCGCCAAAAGATACAATCCATAGACAAGGTCCATCAAAGCGTCTAACGGGATCACTTTGGCATACTTCACAGAAGATTCAGTCAGAGAGGTGTTTGATATTCCTTGTCGTCACAAAATGTTGAACAAGACACAAGAGGAATCACAAACAATGTTTGATCAGGCCAAAGAATCTTGTATGGATATAATTAATTCCAACTGGATCAAAGAACCGAAGAGGCATCGTTCTAAGCTACCTAAGAGGTTGATTTGCATAGACTTTAAGGAAGAATACAGTGACATGATTCACATGTTGAACAGGATTATGGGTACTTCTCAGGTAGCTTTCTTTGAAGTATGGATTTTCTCATACGTGGAGGAGATTGTATTAGGAATGGAAACTATAAATTGGGCGAAATTAATAAGTGGCAACATTGATTTCCAGTTAAGAAACTTGGAGAAAACTAAGACTTTCTACATGAGTTCCTACATAGTCTACATTTTGGCCCGGTTTACTAAGTATAGGGACTGATTTGCAAAGGAGAAGTAGGACTTTGTAATAACTAGTTCAAAGCACATGATTGTTACCCACAGCTACAGTTGCATTATAAGGACAATTATAAGATAACCAATGACGCCTTCCTCATGTATATCACTCGATTGCTTCAAGGTGGAATCCAAAAGAGGTTGTCTAAAGAGGCTACAGTGTTGCTTGATAAATTCGGATCCTGGTTCATTCAATTTCCAACTTTTACATACATAAGAGTCCATGGATTCGCAGATGCTCCATATAAACTCCCTCGTTATCCAACGAACAAGATTATTATGCTCAAAATTGCAAGGCAGTTGGGACATGTGGACTCCATTCAAGGGAAAAAGAACAAACAAGGAGGGAATTTTCCTATTGTAATTGGGAAAATGTTAGAGGTTTGCCCCTCAATGCAAGCAGCCAAGATGGCAAAATCAGAATTACAATTTTATAAGTTAGGCACTTATAAACCGAGGTCAGATTATGATCCATATTTGAGAGTTCACGGGAAGAAGTCCCTTCATGTTATGCAGATTGAAGACTATTGGTCTAACTTGGTGGACGAATATGGAGTCAGGAAGAAGATGTGGTCTAGAATTCCAGTAGACCTTGTGAAAAAGTGTGACTTATTCCCTGTTCCTGACCAGGTAAAAGACAATGGGGAATATGTGCATCCTCAATTTGAACAAGAAAAGAACAAGCCTATCTTGTTGCCCAACTGGACACAACCTGAGTTGGCTGATTTGAACATGTTGATGAAGGATATTATAGCTAGTTCTAGGGAATGGGCGGACCTTCAAATCAGCAAATTAAGGAAAGGAGGAGTCTCCCTTACCTATGCCACGATGAGCAATGAAGAAAGTCAGGGAGAAGCAGTTGGAGAAGGTCCTGATGAACTTCCATGTCCAAGCAAGAGGAAGGCAATGATTGAAGGTCTTCAAACAAAGGAAAAGGAAGCAGCCAATGAAGAATTGGAAAGTAAGAAGCAAAGGTGAATGAAATTCCATCATCTTCAAGTACACTATCAATCAAAATAGTAGATGAGGCGTCCATTGCTGAGTATGAACCTAACCATGAACAAGAGGTTGAATTTCAAGAGTTAGAACAGCTGGAGTTTCTTCAAGAGCAAACCTTCATAGAGTGTTTGGAAGGAGGAGATACGCTGATGATTGAAGGCATGGGAGATATTGAGATCTTTGAAAACAATGAAGAGTTGGGCGATGAAATAATTTCTGCCTTGAAAGGGATTGATGATGGCATTCAATTGGAAGATGGGATGGAGTTATCCACTATACTAGATTGGTTGACTGAAAGTTTGATGAAAAAACCCAAACCATTGGATGAGGTTCAACCAATTGAAAGCATGCAGGACTTTTTAGAGAGGATTGGCAAAGCTAAAACACCAAAGAAGGCTAAAAAGTACTCTCAGATTATCAGAAATGGTGCAGGATCTAGGATTTTACAAGTTGCAGTCCCAAAGGTTGACAAGCCTAGAGATCATATTACTCCCATGGACTATGATGTTACAATGTTGGACATTGGGCCAACCACGATAGATCAAGATTTCCATGAGCTAGCAAACACTCCTAAAGCCATCAAGGAGAAGTTTGACAAAACAGAGGAAAAGAAGGAAAGACTAGAGGCAAAAAATTTAAGATTGATAGAGTTCATTCAGCAAATAACAGCCCCTTTGCGCGAAGAAGTTGAAGCTTTTATTCCACCATTTTTCCTTCCTCAGGAATCCGTTGACACCCTTGAGGCCATGAGAGTCACGAGCCAAGCAACTAGAAGGTGGATCAACAATATCTCAAAACAGATGGAGCAATTCTTGGAGAAATGTGCTTAGACCTATGACAGATCAGCCTTGCTTATGACTGAAATTTGCCAGATTGAAGATAAGTGGGAAGACTTCCAATACATAAAGGACAATGTGATACCTCGTTTGAAGGTTTTAAAGGAAGTATCCCTGCAAGTGCTGATCCAAGAAGGTGTTATTAATGAAGGAGCCTCATATGATTTCAGTAGATGGTATCATTCCTTGTTAGCAAAGAAGAAGATATATGATGGAATGAAAGAAGAGTGTGCTGTTATACAGAATTCTCTTGGAAAAATACAGCTTAGAATCCTCACCTCTCTTGAAGGATTGACAGGGCAGGAGCATCATGATACAAATGGCATGGATTTGGAAGGATTGAAGAGAAGTGTGATGAATATTTACTTCAAGGAAATGCAGATTATCACAGAAAACCAGCTTGATGGTATGTCTTCTCTTTTGACCTTTATGGATAGCTTTCGGAAACACGAATATAGATGGGAAAATACTTTCACTTAGTGCCTTGAAACCTTGGACATAATGGGAGTGCAGCTGGATACTAAGCCAAGTGTATCAATGGAGGAGCTCGACTTGGTGCTAACAAAGTTTCTTGCATTTGCAGCCAGGGAGCAAGCCAAGGGGAATTGCATTTTGGATTCTCACTTGCTTGATTAATGTGCAGGGTGTCATTATTTTCCATGCTCCAAGTGGTTCGTCCTACTTGTGCCATGTGTCCATGAGTTTATTATGCTTTTTAGGGTTAGGGTTTCTTGAAATAATCTTGGCCATTGATCTTAAATCAATCTGGGCCGTTGCTTTGTAATTGGGGTGCCTATATAAACCCCATTCATTTCATTTATTTTGGGGGGAGAGACTTGTGAAATTGTTGCTACTAGTGCTATTCAAATAATGATTTGACTCATAGTTGAGCATTTGTTACTTTGAGAGCTTGCATGGTTTCATATTTCTTCACTAAAATAAATTAGCTTCAACGATTTTAGATGAATGAAAGATTGATAGTGTTGAAATAGTGAAATTAGTTCATACCTTTTTTAATTGAATGATTTTCAATTTGATGTGCAAGGTTAGTCTGAACTTTGAAATTGTGTAACTTGAATTCTATTACCTATATGCATTGTTCAAATTGATGGTGGTATTGAGTAATAGGACATCATTCGTAAATCCCATTGAAGATTGCACCATCTTTGTCTAGTTGTAGTCATTGTACTTGGCAAAGCAAAGATTGGTTTGAATTTCACTATCCAACATTTGTCTCTTAAGTTCATAGGAGTAGTTTAGCATAAGTCTAGTTTCTAAACCCTCATCCCTTTTCCTCTTTTTTTTTTTTAATCTCAAAATCGAAAAACCCCACAATAAAAGAGCATTCAATGTCAAATCTATCTAAATCCCTACTTTTGAGTAATTTGTTGTCAAAGGTCCCTTTGTGATACCAGCATATCACATCATCCATTGAGCTTGTCCACCCCCTACTTACGAAACATTGGAATTACCGTATGATCTTTCTAGCAATCTTAGCGTACGAGGTAGTTTTTCAAGAGAGGATAGAGCGTCTTTGGACTCTTTATTCTAGAGTGTTTGGTGTGTCATAAAACAAGCATCAACAGATCCCCAAGTCAAACTAAAGAAGCAAGTTGGAAGGCAATACGCTCACCGAACTCACATTGAAGACTTTTGGGCAAATTGTGATGATGATAGGGAAGTCTGGAGGCCGCATTATATGAGGATGATTGCCAGATTTGTAAAATCTCTTGATTTATTCCTTGTGCCAGATTAGATTGTCAAGGATGACAATATTCTTGATGAAAAATATAATGCTTTGATAAATGTACCACTGCCAGTAATTGACTGGGCTAAGGAGGTCACTGACCTAGATGCTATTATTCGTCCTATTGAACAAAGAACTAAGGAGTGGATAGATGAGCAGATAGCTCAGCTACATGAGTAGGGCGCGGAGTTAACATATGGAGAGCTCGAGGACAAGCTTGAGAGTGAAATAGACTGCGGCACCGTTGCAGGCTCATCGGGCGAGGCACCCAAGTCCCCACTTGTCACAAGGTCTAGAAAAAGGAAGGATATGGATGAATGGAAGCCCAAGCATAAAGTGTACACCAAGAAGGCAACAGAGGGGTAGCTATCAAAGAAAGCAAAGAAAATGGGAACCTTTGTTCTTGAGATGCCAACTATTTAGGAGGAAGGCTTTCCACATAACGAGGAAGAAGAAGCTGAGCGACCTTGCTCACCACCGCCTGCCACCACTACTCTCCCATCGACCGCTGCTACTGCTGCCACCATTCCATCCCCTTCCAGTCCTAAGTCATTGCCCGTCTCATCTCCGTTCGCCGTGGACATCTCAGTCCACCTCACTTCCACTTCCTCGATTGCTCCGATGGTGGTACTGGATTCCTCTTCTTCCACCACTTCTCTGTTGTCGTCTTCCTCACTCTCGCCTTTGCTGCCGACCCTTGCCACTCTGCCGCCTTCCTTGCAGACAACTTCCATGGCACCTATTACCTTACCACACGCCTTCGCTGCTTACATGCAAACTGTACCAACCGAGCTCTTTGGGGTAATCCTCAACCCCCAAGTCCAGGCACTAATGGCCCAACTAGCTGCTGCCTTGCCTCTACCACCACCTCCGACGGAGCCACCAAATAAGGAGGCTACCATGCAAATCTTTGAAGAAATGGGGAAGCTTAGTGGGGAGCAAACCAAAGAAACATATGTGAATATTATTGAGGAGCTAGAGGACTCTGATCGAGATGACTACTTTGAGCATCTTGAGGATGGGCTAAAGGTAAACATGGACAAAGTAGCCTTCGATGAAGAGGGGCAGGAAATGCTTGAGGAGGAAGGTGCTGATGAGCTTGATGAATATTATTAAGTTGAAACATTTGATCAAGAGCCTAAGGGGGAACAACCCCAAGAACATGGGAGCGAAGAGGCAAACCCCGAGGAGCATTGCTCCGAGGAAGGGAAAATGGACACAGAGACTAATGTGGAGATAATTGATGAGCCCCCAGAAACTGGCCGAGATGAGGGCTTGAAAGATGTAGAAATGTCCCTAGAAGAAGAAGAAAGAAGGGACAAAAGAGAGGAAACTGTAAAAGGAAAGAGTACTTATCCTGAGAAGGATGTTGAGACTGAGCTCAAAGCAACTAAAGGGACAACACCAAAAGAAGAGAATATCGTTGAAGAAAATATAGTATCTGTCGAGCCTGACAAAGAGGAGACCATAGTACAAGAAGGGAGGCAAGATAAAGGAGAAGAAAACACCTCAGATGCCCCTGAGCATGATAAAGAAGGGCCCTCTAGAGAACAAGAGGGAGGGGAGGAAAATGAGCCCTTAGGACATCAAATAGAAGTCCCCTCGTTGTTGGAGCAGCAATTGAAGTAGAAGGCTCCCATAGTTGCTGATCCCAAGGCTCGACTGCAAGCCATACTGGCCAGAGCGCAGGTAAAAACTAGGAAGGAGAAGAAACCTAAAATTAGGTCTCACATTACCATTGATGCCTCCAGATCTAGGACATTACAGGTAGCTACCCCCGTGGCCGGTAAAGATGTGGAACCATCCAGGGTTGGGATTATCAAATATCCACCATCAATCTAGGTCCTGCAACTTGAGCCCAAAAAATTGATGAGTTTAAGGGATCCGTCTCCACCATTTTTTAGCAAATGAACAAAGACCAGTCCACGAAGGAAGAGCTGAAGGCACAAGTGGTAGAACTAATTGCCTACATACAACAGTGGACCTCATCAAAGGAAGAAGCTCCGACTTAATCACTGGCACCCGCCTTGCTCTCTAAGGAAGAGGTGAATAAAATAGAGAGAATGAAGAATTGGACCAAGTCTACCTCAGACTGGTTCAAGAGAATCTCTAGCATGGGCGACAAGGGCATTCATTATGTAGTCAGGGCACATAACCACTTTTTGGCCCTAAGGAAGGCAATTGAGCCGTAAGCAAATACATGCAAAGATTTCTTGGAGCTCTACAAGATTACGTACCCCAAGTTGCAAAGCATCCTAAAGCTATCTTCGGAGGTCTGGGAGAAAGAACTGTCCTTGTCAAAGGAGGATCACAACTTGCTTGATGATTGGGTGTATACTCTTGAGTTCAGACAAGTAATTCTGGAAAGGTCATTGATAGAACTGGACCACATCGAGGCCAACATTATTACTCACTTAGCTGAGGCGGATGACCTCTTGAGGTTGATGACAGGTTATGAGGCGCCTACCTTGGAATTAGACCTAGAGGTAGTAAAGCGGGAATTCCACAAGAAAATATAACAGTGCATCGACGATACTTTGTCGGCTGATTTCATGGACTTTGCTGCACGAGTTTTCTCATGGTTAGAATAGATGGTTAAAGTGGGGGATACATATGTAAAGTACCATGAAGAAATGGTAGATGATTTCAAGAGGATCTCCTTTTGCATCGCCAAATCAGATTTCATAGAATGGGACAAGCTTTAGGTTATAATTGGGAAGTTCGTAGAGTACGCTACTTTGTAAAAGGAAGTTGGAAATCTTGTAATAGCTGATGAATATTTGTCAAAATAGCTTAAAAGGCTAAAGTTAGCTAAAAGACAAAATAGACTAGAAGACAAAATAGAAAAAAAGACGAGTATTTTTATATTGTAATATATTGGGGGTAGGTGAAACCCTAAGTTAGAATGAATTTGAGCCACTCATTGTAAATGAATTTTGTCCATTCATTCTATTTTTTAAAAATTATAAATAGGGGCATCCTCTCATTTTCAAAGAGAGAGATGAGTTGTATAAAGACATGCTGCTGCAAAATATATAAGAAAAGCATTGAGTTAATGGTTTCTTGTGTATTGCTCTTCATGTGTGCATGATTCTATCTCCAATTGTTTATTTCAGCATTGTTATTTCAAGTTTAAGTTCATTTTCTGTTGGTAGTTCGTGTTGTCCTTTAATGGTGGATGTATGCTATAGTGTTTGATGTACTTTTAGGTCATATTTTTGGCTGTTTGTTGATGACAAATTGCTGTGTAAAGTTAGTCTGAGCTTGTTTATTTTGCCACACCCAAGTTCAATTGTTTGTTCATGCTTAATAGGTGAATGTACAGCCTGAAAATCTGCAAAAACCCCTTGAAGATTGCACTAGTTTTATGATACTGTGGGCTGTCCCTGGTTAAATAAAACTTAGTTTGGGAAGTCTGTCCACTGTAGCATCCTCCATTATTCCTGTTCATCTTAATTGCAGACTTAGGAAAACTTCTAAACCCTTTCCCTTTTGTTGTTTCTTTTAAAATCTGAAGTTAGAGACAAGTTCCAGCATCATTGTAAAGCCAAATCTGATGAACAAAAGGAGTTCAGTTTGCTGTTCTGAACTTGCAGCTACTGTTCATTCATTTCCAGAACTTATGAAACTCCATTTGTAGACCCAAACTTCCATGCTTAGCGAACCATAAAGGCCCTTTGTGATTATCAACAAATCACATCAAACAACTGAGTTGTTCTTGCATTGTCATGACTTGACACTCGGGAGACCTTGGGGTGATTGTCTGAAACCGAGTTGCGGATTTTGATCTTTCAAGAGAGGCATCACACTTGTGTGTTGTCTGTGTTGAGAAGTGCAAAAACACCCATTAAGAACATTCATGGCCAAAATACATGTATAATGATTGGCATAGATTCTCAATTGGGAAAATTGGCCGTTCTGTGAGATCAAATGTTGTTGCTGTCATTGGTAGGCTGCAAATTCCACTTTTATTCTTTCACATTTCATCCTCACTGCCCCCTAAGGTTTGCCCATCGTGTTCCAACATTCACTGGCACCCTGATATTTATCAGCAAATTGTAAACTTTAGAGAAATTGGGTGACATTACTGAGAATTTTACAGATGATACAACCATTATGTCAGCACAGCTACACCTACTGAGTTTCTCAGAAGCAGTCTATTTTCACAATGACATGCAAGATAAGAATTTGTTCTCTGCATGGTTTTATCATTTTAGGGATTGAATTTAAAACTGTATGGTTGATGTCATAGTATGTGTAGAGAAATGGAATAACTAGTTTCAGTGTAGTTCACTAGTTTGTGAATTTTACAATGACCTGTAGCCCACTTTTTGTAGGCCTGTTATCAATTTACTTGGCAGTGGAAATATGTTTCTTTGAATTTGGCAGAGGTTTTAAATATTGCCTGCCTTTTGTATAACAGACATAAGATTTCCGCAGTCCATATTAGTGAGATGAAGAATGCTTCTGGATGCAATTATGTAAGAGCTTTTAAAATCAATGTTTTGGCTTGCACTCCGTGATCTTTCACCAGGAGGAGAGAGAGTAGAGGTACAGGGAGAGTGAGATCTAAGGAGAGAAATTACAAGGAACAAAAGAAATGGAACAAGAGAAATCAAATAATAGTTAATGATAATGAGAGAAAGTTTTAAATGTTATATTAAGGAAGCAAATTATAATAAGAAAAGTAATATATTATTTTAGGAATATGCTGTTTATGTTGAAATTTTTTGAGTTATTAGGAATTTGAGGAATATGCTTGTTATGTTGAAATTATTTAAGTTATTAGGAAATTGAGGAATATGCTGGTTATGCTTAGTCTCTGAATTATGTTATCCATGTTGTTGGAAACTCTATATTTGATCATCATAATATTTTATATTCAATAAAACATTATGCTAGTACCCTATTGAACTTTCAATGAGAATAATTTATACTAGTAATGCTTTGAGTTTTAACATTTTTCTCGACTCTTTAATCATATGTGTTCATTTTTGTGCAGTTAGCAAGGCGTGTGCTTCTGCTGGTGGTGGTGGTTGGTGTCTTGCTAATTTACATTCAACCCCCTGTGCCAGAGGTGTGGACTTTCAAGTCTAGTTTTATGTACATACCAGATAACTCTGTTGATGATATTACTATATATGGTCTAGTTGAGAAAAAACCTTCCTGGCCATCATGGTTACTTATTGGAACAATAATGGTTTCGCTTGCTGCGGTTACTAAAATTATTCCAGTGCAATATATCGTAGAGCTCAGAATACTGTATGCTGTTGGCATTGGGATTACATTAGGAATATATATTTGTGCTGAGTTCTTTATTCAAGCTCCCATTCTACATGCTTTGCTTGTAGGAACTGTTACATGTGCATCCGTCTTTGTGGTCTTTACACATCTTCCTTCCTCATCGAGTCCAAGGTTTTTACCTTGGGTATTTGCGTTACTCGTTGCACTTTTACCTGTTATGTATTTGATTGAAGGTCAGCTGAGGTTAACTACTGCAGAAAATGGAGAAGAGGAAAGGTTTGTAGCGCTATTAGCACTTGAAGGTGCTCGGATATCTTTGTTGGGATTGTATGCTGCAATTTTCATGCTTATAGCTTTGGAGATTAAGTTTGAATTAGCATCATTGATGAGAGATAAAGTCTTGGAGAAAGGAGGAATGCCAAAGGTATCAAGTCAGGGTTTTGTTCCAAAGTATCGCCTTCTTCAACAACGCCGAGCATCCATGGTAGCTTCCTTCACAGTAAAGAAGCTAGCAGCAGAAGGAGCATGGATGCCGGCAGTTGGCAATGTTGCTACAGGACTCTGTTTCATAATTTGTCTAATACTGAATGTACATTTATCTGGTGGCTCGAATCGGGCAATTTTTATTCTGGCACCAATCTTGCTGCTGCTCAATCAGGATTCAAGCTTCTTTACTGGCTTTGGGGACCGACAAAGGTACTTCCCTCTTACTGCAGTTATCTCTTTATATTTAGTAGCATCTAGCATATACAAACTATGGGATGAAGTATGGCATGGATATGCTGGGTGGGGACTTGAGACTGGAGGTCCAGGTTGGTTCTTTGTTGTGAAAAACACAGCCTTGTTGATGCTAACTTTACCTAATCACATACTTTTCAATCGCTTCATGTGGGACTATGCAAGACAGTCAGATTTAATATTGTTATTGATCATGCCTCTCAATTTGCCTTCAGTTGTAATGACTGATATCATCGCTATTAAAGTTTTGGCATTGTTAGGCATTATGTATGCTTTAGTCCAGTATTTGGTTTCAAGGCACATTAGAATCAAAGGAATGAGGTTTATTTGAGTGAGAGAAAAGAGTTGTACTGGGAATTTTTTGAACTCGGCTCCTTTCGAATAGTTCATATCATTAATTGCATGGTAGTCCCTTTTCTGTGGGCTGAATAATTTTCATTTTCACAAATCAAGAGTAAGTTGGTGCCAATTGAATTTTGGTTGCTGGTATACATTAGCTGATTTTAGATAGTTCAGAAGTGACGAAACAATGTTTCATTGCAGTTAAAGCTGCCATAGTTGCATATGAATTACATCTTGAATGATATATGAAACTTCAAATAAAATCCCTTAATTTTCGATGTTTGAGTTTGGTGGAAGTATGCATGCTAGATTGTCACATCAGTGTGCTTAGCATTTTGAACTTCAGAATTATGAGCTCACAAATTATATGTATTGTAATTTTGTTACTTTGTTGGTCTTTCTAGTAATTGAAAATGGTTAGATCACAACGCTTGACTGATAACCAAAACTGAATGAAAAGCTTTGTCCCTTCCATCATTTTTGTTGCATTTGAAACAATGATTGCTGTGGCACATTGAGGAGGTCAACTGTCATGTATACAAGTGCTCATTCACAGATGGTAAAATGTTTATTTTCTATTTATCTCTATTTTCCTATGTTCCATGGCATTTCTGGGATGGGGATGGCAGGGGATAGTGGGCCACGTCTGGGATGGCTGTACACAAACATGTTCACACACACACACATATTGTATGTGTTCATTCATCCAAATATATTACATGTGTATGTGTGTGTTCACCAAGATTCAAGTTTACATGTTCAAATATTGCATCAAATTTGACATTTAATGTTTGATGTTCATTGATTTAATTATAGAAACAATAATAATTTTATTGCAATTTGAAATTAATAATGAGAAAGGCCTGAACTTCTTGAATTTAACTTTGATTTTGATTTTGGAAACTTTAGCATTGATTTTTAATTTTTGTTAAATTTGTTTTCAATTTCAATTTTGATGATTAAGACCTGCACTGTCATTGTTTATGTTATAGGAAGGATTTGGGTTTTGATATCATGTAAGATCTATTAAATGCTTAACGCTTTTAATGCACATGTCCATAATACAAAGAGACTATCTGAAATTTATAGAGTCTACCTAGTTCGAAGGTCTTCCTTCCTTGCACGACAAACATACTTGAGAAAAAATCCCTTCATACATTGGCATCATTGCCATAATTGCCTGCAAGTTTTCTATGGTAGAATTTTTTTTCTCCATGCACATGAATAGGCCTTATGTGACCTCAACGTCATCATCGTTATGTGATGGGCAATTGAATAATGTTGGATTCAATGTCTAGTAGCATGGAGAGGGGACCATCTCCTATTAGTTATGACCCACAAGGGCATGTACTTGTGCCTATTATTTTCCATCTTTCCTCTCATCACCTCCTTGGCCCTATCCGTGGCCTCATACAAATAGGCCATGGGGAATTTCATTCCGTCCACAAGCCTCAAAACTTTTACTAGAGACTTTGAAAATTCTCTGACTTGTTCAACCGCATCCCAAAAACTTGTAGAATAAATGTACTTTGCCACTATTACATCTGTATGATTTGTGACACTAGACTTCATCCGCTCAGTTGAAATGAACATTTGTTTCAAATTCATTTTCTGTTGGTAAAGAGTTTGCAATGCAAGGAATAGCATAACAAATCTTGTCACCCTTGGTTGAATTGGCTCCTTGCCCTCTGTGAAAAAGTGCATCATACAATACCCTTATGTGATTATAGATGAACTTGGCAACTATGTGAGCCTTTTGCAATACCTCCCTAACCCATTCAAGTTTTTCAATGACCTCTAGGTTTAGATCAAGACAGTGTTCCATGCATGAGTTAAAAACCATAGAGGGATACTTGTTTATCATAAGTATCCTAACAACATCATGACCAACAACATTTTTTCTAATAAATTGAATCATATTTGTTGGCCCTACATCTATGACCACTTAGTCAAACCTCTTGAATAGTGTAGTTGCATATTTGATCCTATCTCATGCATCCAAGGATTTCAAAATAATCGTGCCAAACTGCCAATATTACAAGAGACAAAGAAGTTGATGAGAGTTAGTTTCTTTCTAGTTGTTTACCCATTTGACATTACAGTGCATACAATCCTTGTCTACTCTAATTGGTGTTTCTTAACATCCTTAGCATCGTGTACAATGTCATTAAGCATACCAAACCTCAATGTCTCTTGAGATGGGGCTTTGAACCCAAGTATACAATTTTAATAGCATCTGCTATACTTGTCCACTGTGGAGACCTAACAACATGGAACAAGCAGCTAGAGTAGTATCAAAAATTTGCAATCACCTTTTTCTATTGTTTATGAATGTTCTTCCTTCATCATGTATTCTCCAAAGTGGTTTGTGATTTTGGTGTAGTATGAGATGTGAAAAAAGAATTAATGTTTCGTCTACTCGTGTTTGGGCCATGTGTCATAAAATTAGTCGTTCACTTAGAGTTTGTTTATAAAGGCAAAAATTTGCAGTTTTTTCTTTTTCTTTTTGCATTGCTAGCACGGAGTGAGTCAACCCATTGCACTTGTTGAGTTTTGTGAAAAAATTGCCAAAAAACTTGATGAGTTAAAGCTAGTCTGCAAATTATGGCCTGAAAAGCTTGTTTTGTCTAATATGTGACATTTGTAGGGCTGCTTGGGGAAGCGGTGGTGTCATGTCCCTCCTCTTTTGTGAAATGCCATTTGAGGCAATATATGTTCCATTGACATCATTTAAGCACTAGTTGTATTTGACCTTAGTTGTACTGAGATTGATGTGAAATGTGGCCATGAAAAGTTTCTTTGATGTGAAATTATGATCAAATCTGCAAAAATATTTGAAATCAGTCTTTCATGATGACCAAATTTGCAAAAATTAAAAATTTCAGCTGAGTATACTGGACACTTTGCAAACATTAGTACTTTACAATAAAATCAAGTCAAGCATGTGCAAGTTAAATAGGTTATCAATAAGTTAATAACAACAATTAGTGTGACAACAATCGTTGTTCTCACCTCGTTTAATTAATTTGTGTGACAACAAAAATTTGTTTCAAATTGTTGTAATATTTTTTATTCTGTTTGCCTAACAGTAATTCAGGCTTGATATTATAACCTTGTAAACCATATTACCAAAGGTGATAGGTCTATCATTTAATAGCCAAATATCACATAGAAATTGATCCCTTCCATTTAATGATGTTTTAAGAAAGATACATGGGAGGTTATTACAATGTTAAAGGCATTGAAGGTTCTTTCGATGGTGTATTTAAAATTCATACATTTATACACATTTGTAGTCAAGCTAATCCGGAATTTATGCATATGCTAATTCAGAATTTGTACAGTCATATGCATTTGTAAATACCATTTAGGCTCTGAATTGATGAGGACACAGATTGCTCTTACTTGGGACAGATGGATCACACTTTTCAAAGAATACAATCCCATTATGGTTGAAAGCCATCCCAATCATACTTCTGATGTAGCACATTTTGTACCGTAAAAGAATGGCTTTGAATATTGTCTTAAATCATTTAGTACGTAATTGATGCGATATGATAATTCTTATTACCAAATATCATAAGATTGAATATCAACTTTAGTCATTTTTTACATAATTGATGCAATATTATAATTCTTATCAACAAATATGCATAAGAATAGAGGATTATTTCTGCTTACATCCTGCATTATAGTCATAAATTAATAAATTATGTAAGATTTGAACAAATTGTGTTCCAAATTTACAATTAAAGAAGATTTGAAGTCTTTTCATGATACTAATAGGTCGTTGGAACAAACCTAAGAAAATTCTGAATTTTGTCTATGTTTGCAAGAATTGACGAGAATTCAAATGAATTAATTATTCACAAAATTTGTGAACTAACTCTGCAAAATACAATTTGTTTTTGATAAAGCAGCATTTATAGGGCGCTGTACCCTTTACATAGAGTCCTTGGGGCCAAAAAAGAGCTAGATCAAAACATGACATGAACTAGAAAGAGAAGTAGACAAAAGGGAGGTGATCCCCTACAAACAGGAGTCACAAGGGCTCGAGAGAACATGCCACACAAAACAGTACTAGAACTCGAACAACCAACAAACAATAGTTTGAAAAAAGTATTAGGACTAGACAACCCTAGAATCTGAGGTCTGAGGTGATAGATTTGACTCCCTAAACCTGAGACCGTGGTTTGGGGAGTCCTTTCTTTTTCTACACAACAGACTAGGAAGGCTCGAAAATGAAGTCAACCGAGCGAGGCGAGATGAGCGGTTCCTCAACAACCACCACGGACAAAGAGCCACCATGCAACGAAGCTGGCAGCATAGAAGTGGGGTTAGGAGCATTTGAAGGATCAACAAAAGTGTTCATCGAGGGATGGGTAGGCTCAGCCGGTATGACAACAGATTGGGGCAATGGTTCCACAGAAGGGATAGCCGGAGGAGGATCCTTGGGAGACACAGCCACCAAGAGGAAGGGACCTCCTCCTCAGAGGGAGAGCCCACCATGAGAGGGTTCGAGAGAGTATCCTTCCACCAGGTAGCAATGCCCTTGTGACGAGCAAGAGGGCAGCCAAAGGCCAAATGACCAACATAGAAACATCTCCTGCACCGAAAATGGAGCCCCTCATAGTCCAGAAGCTGCTTCCAAGGTCTGTCCTCCACCATCAAGACCACATCACCATGGAGAGGTTTGGAGATGTCCAAATTGATTAAAATACGAGCCACCGCAGTATGCCCAAGATCCCGAGACGTAGAATCCACCTTCAAAAAGCTACCAATGGCATTGTCAATAGCTTGAAAACAGGAATCCTCCCAAAATTGGAGAGGGAGATTTGGCAGTCACACCCAAATTGGTGTGATCTTTAGTGGCTTCGTAAGAGGATTGAAAGAGTGAGACAAAGGCGAATGAACATTGAATGAACACCTCACATCCACCTCCGGTGTAGCACTCTGTCGCGATCCTTGAAAGAAGTAAAGGTTGCAAATAAAAAACCTCTAGCACTGGGATAGAGGCCAATTTGCCTAGAAACAATAGGCTTCTAGGAAATGAAAACCCACTCATGGAGATCAGGAAGGGAGGGCCACAAGCCGTTAAACCTGCAGACCACACTTTGACACATATAAATCCTCATTCTCAACAACCTCTGGTCCACAGACCACAATAGGGGAAGCACAGGCACAGGGTAGAGGCCGACCCCTAGCCTAAGCAGGAGGAATCTGGGCATGAGCAACATCAGAGAAAGATTTTCGTTGGCAGTCAGAAGCGTCAGGGGGAGGGGGAACATGGAACCTGCCCACACAACCTCGCACAACCCCAACAAAGGAATCGACAGGGTGAGAGGGAATGCCCCCGCCCACATCGTCCAAGCAAGCCTGAAGCTCACTGATCCAAGGAAGCCCACTCGCCACATTGAGAAATGCCCGTTGCTCACCTAACAAAGGAATCTCGCCTGTCGTCATTTCAAATTTCAAATACAATTTTTTGCAATAGGATTGTATTTGGGTTTTTATATCTAATCTTGGCCGGATAGGTAACACTTGACACCTTCCTATCGTTGTAGTTTCAATGCATTGGTAGTTAGTCCTTGTGATTGGAAAAAACTTATTCTTGTTGCACAAAGTTGTCACAACAAACCGAGAGGAGGAAGAAAAACAATGCAAAATTTGTCAAATTTGTGTAATATCTACAAGTTAATTGCGATTAAACTTGCAAAAATCAATAAAAGTGGTCAAACTTGCCGGTGAACATTTATTTTGCAAAATTGCATTTTTTAAGGGAAAAATTGGAATTTTTTCCATTTTACAATTGATTGTGATAAATGCGAATTTATCTCAATTTTTTCTTCTATGTTATTTTGTAAAGAAAAGAGGTCCACTATTTTTCTTTATTTAGATAATTCCCTAGATGAGTTTAGTAGCCAAAGCCTTTAGTGATCTTGAAGAGACCTCATTTTCCCACTTAATGAGGTGAAGCTTTCACAATCATGCTTTTGCCTTTTCCACATACATTTCCTTATTAGTTGCTCCATCTTGCTCATAATAACCTTAGGTGCACAAACAATACTCATTTGGTATATAGGGAGGGTAGAAAGCACACAAATTATGAGCAAAACATAGGCAAGAGTCAACCATACATTAGTCCAAAGGCTAAATTTTTCCTTCATTTTGTATAAAATCTTTCCCAATGCTAAACTTTGGGAAGAATGAAAGAGATGTTCACCCTTAAATAGAAAAAGGTTTGTTCTAAATTCACCTTGAAACTCAAAATTCTTGAAATATCAATAGCTTCCTTGAGGTGGGAATGGGAAAAGTATATACTAGATTTGTTGTTATACACCATGCCACTAGTTGTAACCAAATAAACTTTGAGAGTAGAGACAAACCTCCTAACAATTTAAGGTGTAGTTCTCCCCAACAAAATGGCGACATTTGTAAATTGCACATGATTAAGCTCCTTTCTAGTTGGGAAGATGGGAACCCCAAGGACAAATTTTTCTTCCTCTTCTTTGCATGAGTTCCAACACAGAATTCAGTTGAAATGATGTACAAAAGGGTGAGATAGGGCACCCTTGCCTCAAGCATCTAGAGAGTGGAGAAGTTAGCCGAGTTGTCAATTACCAAGGGGGCAACCTAGGGGCAGTTAAGACATTCCTTTATTCATCACACAATATTGTTATTAAATTCCAAATTGAGTAGTACTCTTTATGTTGCACTCTATCAAAAGCATTAGGTATATTCAATTTGATTCAGAGATATGGTCAAAGGGGTTGAACTCAATTGGTTAAAGCATTGGGTTGTCACCGTGGAAACCCAAGTTCAGTTAAGACATTCCTTTATTCATCACACAATATTGTTATTAAATTCCAAATTGAGTAGTATTCTTTATGTTGCACTCTATCAAAAGCATTAGGTATATTCAATTTGATTCAGAGATATGGTCAAAGGGGTTGAACTCAATTGGTTAAAGCATTGGGTTGTCACCGTGGAAACCCAAGTTCAAATTCCCAAAGTGACATCTGACTTTGGATTCTAAATTGTGACTCTTGGTCTTTCATTGTTGGCTTCTAGGGTGGATGTGATTTGCAAGGTGAAATTCTAAGGTTTAACTCTTGGTCTTCCATTGTTGGTTTCTAGTGTGGTTACTCAAAAGGAGCTTATGTATTAGTCTCATGTTAGTTCTCGTAAGGAGCTAAGTCTTAGCCATATTTGTAAACTTTCCTCAATATATAAAAAAAATGATTTAGAGATGTGCTTATGTGGAACAAAGTCTATTTGCACTTTTGAAACAAGAGAAGGTATGATCTTTTCAAGCCTTTAGGAAATGATTTTGGAAACAATTTTTTAGGATGTGTTGCAAAGAGAGATTTATACTTACAACTTGTGTTTCTTTTGGAATGAAGGCTAAGGAAGAAGAATTAATCTCCCCTTGGAGTATATGATGCAACTTGGAATCTTCCATCATTGCCAAAAGATCATTTTTGATAACCTCTTAGAAATCTTGAAGGAAATTTGCATTAAAACCATCAAGGTTGTCTCTACACATGTTGAAGACAATCTTTTTAAGCTTCTCCATTGTCAATCTTAAAACAATCCCTATTTTGTTCCTCGGAGACAATGTGGGGGATATAAGCTAGGAGTTTGTTTAGCTCAGAGTTTCTGGCCACATTTTCTTCTTTGTAGAGCTTCGTAAAATGGTTGACAACTTAGTCTTTAATTTCATTCATTGATTCAAAATGCTGCCCATCAATAGATTGGAATTTTTTCACCTATTGCTCTCCTCGAAGGGGTGTGAGGGAGATTCCTGCCAAACTTGAGTAATTGCATGTTTAAAGCCTTCTCCTTGAGCTGAGTAGAGGAATATTTTAAGGGGGTGGGACCCTAGGTTGTCATTTGTTGCAAGTATGAAGGTGTTGTCATTGATGTCAACAAGCTTGTGTTGTCATTGGTGACAGTTGTGCAGTGGTTGTGAGAGATTATTGCTTTGATTAGTTGCATTATGTTGTCATCAGTTAAGTTGATGATGTTAACCTCTGGTGTTGCTTTGATAAACTTATGTTTATGGTTTAGATGTTGAGGATATTGAAAAAATTGACAAAAAAAGGAAACAAGGTGTTTTGGTGTGCAAAGGTGTTCTAGTTTTGCTTCACATTTCTTCTGGGTTGAAAATCTGCTTGTGTGGTTTGGATGTGTTGGTTAGAGGTTTCAGAGTTTCTATATCTAGAGTTTGGGCTTCTGGATTGTTGTGTAGAAGTTATGTTCACTAGTATGTGAATTGGATTTGTATTGCTTACAGAGGTGTCTGGGAGAAATGTATTTGCTTTGCATTTCTTTGCAGTTGCTCTTCAGGTCTTGCAATTCTGAAGCTATGTTGATAGTGTTGATCTCTTGCCTGTGTCAAGAGGATTCATGATTTGGTGCTCCAAAAGTTGGATTTTAGAGTTGTAATGTTTGGTAGTGTAGTTTGAGTGTACAAGTTGTGTACATTCTGAAGGTGTGAATTGTTGCGAAGGAGATTGATGGGTTTCAGGATGATAGCTGAATATTCTAGATAGTGATGAAGCATAGTGTGTGGTTCACAAGTCGTCCTTGGATTTGAGGAA
Organism: Sequoia sempervirens; assembly: GCA_007258455.2. NCBI lineage: Eukaryota > Viridiplantae > Streptophyta > Pinopsida > Cupressales > Cupressaceae > Sequoia > Sequoia sempervirens. Next base: position 325,062,210 of record VDFB02075321.1, on the reverse strand, counting down.
GCATGTAATTCAAAGTTTAATGGTGTTTGCACGGGTAACAACCGACTTGGTGTTTACACTACATTTGAAGATGTTCAAGTATTAATGAAGGCGTAGCATGGTGTGTAAGAGTTGATTTGGGTCCCAATTAAGTTTTGTATTGGTCCACTTTTGTTCCTATCCATCGTGGGAATGTTTAGTGCTGACCTATTTTGCATTTGTAAAGTGTAAGGTGAGTGTAGTTGACTTGAAGATGTTTTTCAAGTTGTGGATGGTATGAATGCAAGGTGAGTTTATGCGAGATGGAGTGTGTGGAATAGAATTGTGTGTTGTGATGTGAAATTAAGTACAAAAGTGCGAAATGCAATGCAAGCTGTATGCAGTGAGCTAAGGTATCTTGATCACTCAAAGATTGCAAATATGGTTGAAGCTGTTGTGGTGGATTCTTTGTTGCACTGAGATTGTGTTCTCTTGTGTATGGTGTTGGTTGTTTTAGTTTTTGTTATCTGCATTTCATGTTCAAACATTATAACAGATTAAGGGTTTAATGAATGCATGTGGATTTGATTATTGTTGAGGGTTTTGATGTTTTAATTTGATACAACTGATTCACCTTCCCCCCTCTCAGTTGTCTTGTTCATTCAACAATTGGTATCAGAGTAAGGTTCCTTGGAGAAAAGCTTAACTACTTGAGGTAGAGATGGGATGGCGAGCAAAAAGGAGATCCCTATGTTTGATGGCACAAACTATGCATTCTAGAAAGTGAAGATGGAAGGCTATTTGATTTACCTTGGATTTGATGTCACTAAGGCAATGAAGACTGTATATAACATGCCTACAAATGGACTGAGCATAAGTGATGAAATCAAGGCCTATGAAATAGATGGTAAGGCAAGGTCTGTTCTTTTGAGTAGTCTTACAAATACTGAATTAGTGAAAGTCATGGATCTGAAAATTGCTAAAGAAGTTTGGGATAAGCTAGTAAGTATTTATGAAGGAGATGACAAGGTTAAATAATCTAAGTTGTAGAATTTGAAGACACAATTTGAGACTTTGCGTATGTTTGAAGATAAAATGATTACAAGTTACATGAAGAGGGTTGATGAACTGGTAAGTGCTATGAGAGGTCTTGGTGTACAAGTCAAAGAACCTAAAGTGGTAAAGAAAATTCTCAGTACTCTTCTTGATTCTTATAGTGAAAATATTTCTGCTATTGAGGAAGTTGCAAATTTTAATACCTAGAGTAGAGATCAGTTGTTTGGCACACTAACTTATTTGAAATGAGAAAAATTGGTCGGAAAAATGATGCAAAAGTGGAGACTGTTTTCAAGATTGGAAAATCATAAAAAATTGAAGATTTAGATGGAGATGATCTTGATGATTTGGAAGCTAACTTTTTAAGAAGAATTAAAAAAGGGCATTAGTAAGTACAAAGGTAAATTACCTTTCAAATGTGGAAATATAGGTCACTATGCTTCGAGATGTCCAATCAGAGTTGTGAACAATAAGAACAAGGAAAAAAAGGAAAAATGATAAAAAAAAGATATTATGTTAGAGAAGATGCTGGTATTTTTGATGATGAATCCGATTATGTAGATGTGATGATAATGAATGTTTGTTCTTGGCTTTAAAAGACAAATTTGGTTCTACTAACTCTGAAAGTTGTGTGAAGGAAAGTGTTCCAGAGAAAAAGGATAAAACTGTAGGTACTTTGGTATTTGTTTTTCATGTTAGACAGGGTAAGAACTATTGGGTTACTGATAGTGGTTGCTCAAATCATATGACTGGAGATAAGAGTAAGTTTGTTAAACTTGAGAAATATGATGGAGAACTTGTTTAATTTGGAGATGATTTAGGTGCTAAGATTTGTGGAATAGGTTCAATTAGTTTTGATGGAAAACATAATACTGAAGATTTTTACTATGTTAAAGGTTTAAGGCATAACCTCTTGAGTGTTGGATAAATGTGTAGCAAATGATACAATCTTATGTTTCAGGATGATGGATGTGAGATCATAAGAGGGTCTAGAACCGTGATTGCTGTTGGAAAGAGGACAAATGGAAATATCTATCAGCTCAAGGGTGCTGATGGTCACTATTTTATGACTTAGATTAATGATAGTTGGTTATGGCACATGAGAATGTGTCACATAAATTTTGATAACCTAGTTAGAATTAGTTCAATTCAAGTAGTGAGAGACCTATCGAGGATTACAAAGCCTATCAATGCTGTTTGTAGAGATTGCCAATTTGGAAAACAAACTAGAAGTAGTTTCAAGGGAAAAGAATAATCTTCTACCAGATTGTTGGAATAGGTACACACAAACCTTTGTGGTCCTACAAGAGTGAGAAGTCTTCGAGGTGACATGTATTTTATGCTTTTGATTGATGATTAGTCTAGAATGACATGGGTCACTTTCTTTAAAGAAAAATTTGAAGCCCTAGATAGATTTAAAGCATTCAAAGTTATGGTTGAAAATGAGATGGATTTGAAGATCAAATGTTTGAGGTCTAACAGAGGTGGAGAGTTTACCTCCAATGAATTAACATGTTTTGTGAGAATCATGGCATAAAAAGGCACTTGTCTACACCTATAACTCTTCAACAAAATGGAGTGGTTGAAAGGAAAAATAGGACTATTCAAGAAGTTGCAAGGACTATGATGAAATAAACAAATCTACCGAAAGTCTATTGGAGAGAAGCAATTCATATTGTTGTTTACATACTTAACAAAGTTGAAGCAAAAGTAAACAACACAAAGACTCCCTATGAGCTATGGTATGGAAGGATTCTTGCGGTCAAGTACTTTAGGGTGTTTGGAAGCAAATGTTACATCAGAAGAGATGAAAAACACTTTGGAAAGTTTGATGCAAGGTTTGACGAAGGTATCTTCCTTGGATACTCTACTAGAAGCAAAGCCTACATATGCTACAACAAAATATTGAGAAAGATTGTTGAGAGTGCAAGTGTCAAATTTGATGAAGATTATCAGAATTCAGTGGTGATAGTTGGATATGACTCAGATGAGCCTAATTACAAAGAAGAAGAAAAATCTAAGGAAAAAGAAGTACAGATTAAAGAGGAAGAAGCTCTAGAAAAGACCCCTAGAACCCCTATGTATATGCAGAAGAATCATTTTGAAAAACAAATCATTGGAGACAAAAACAAAGGTGTATTGACAAGAAGGAAAGTTGTTGAAGAAGAGGTAAATCAATGTTTACTTTTTGAAGTTGAACCTAAAACAGTAATTGAGGCATGCAAATATGAACATTGGATAAAGGCTATGAAAGAAGAACTACTCTAGATTGAGAAGAATTAGACTTGCGAACTTTTCCCAAGACTTGTGAACAAAAACATCATTGGAACTAAATGGGTGTTCAAGAACAAGCTAAATGAGAATGGGGAAGTGGTAAGAAACAAGGCAAGATTTGTGCGTAAAGGCTACTCACAAGTTGAAGGAACATATTTTGAGGAGAAATTTGCTCCGATGGCAAGAATGGAGGCTATCAAGATGTTTTTGGCTTTTGCATCACATAAGGATTTCAAAGTTTATCAAATGGATGTGAATTCTGCTTTCTTGAATGGAGAGTTGGAAGAAGAGGTATACATGGAACAACCAAAAGGATTTCAGTTATCAGACAAACCGAATATGGTCTGTAGATTGAAGAAGACAAAATATGGATTGAAACAAGCTCCCAAAACTTGGTATGCAAGGTTGGACAGGTATTTGATACAACAAGGATTCAATAAAGGTATCACAGATAGTAATCTTTACTTTAATGTTGAAAAAGATCAAATTTTGATTGTGGTTGTATATGTTGATGATATAATTTTTGGAAGCAATGAAGCTATGTGTAAGAAGTTTGCAGAAGAGATGCAGAATGAGTTTGAAATGCCTATGTTTTGGGAGATGAATTTCTTCCTTAGGCTACAAATCAGTCAAACAAATAGAGACATTTTCATTTCACAATCAAAGTATGTCAAAGAAATGTTGAAGAAGTTTGGAATGGAAGATTCTAAATTGGTATGTACTCCTATGGTTATTGGTTGCAATCTAAGAAAGAATGATGAATCTCCTAAGGCTGATTAGAGTAAGTACAAATCAATGATTGGTGAACTGATATATTTAATTGCTACTAGACTGGATATCATGCATGCGGTTTGTCTTGTGGCTAGATTTCAAGAAGATCCTAGAGAATCACATGTTGCAACAATAAAAAAAGGATCTTCAGATACTTGAAGGGCACTTCGAATCATGGGTTATGGTATTCAAAGGATACTAATTTCACTTTGAGTGCTTACATAGATGCATATTGGGTTGGTTGTGTAGATGACAAAAAAAGTACAAGTGGTGGTGCATTCTTTTTTGGATGCAGATTGGTATCATGGCTAAGCAAGAACCAAGATTCAGTTTCTTTATCTACTGCAGATGTTGAGTACATTGCAACAACATCTTGTTGCACACAGGTGTTATGGATGATGCAAATATTGAAGGATATTAGAGTTTTGTATGATGAACCAATTTCTATCTTCTGTGATAATACAAGTGTAATCAATATTTCAAATAATATGGTAATGCATTCAAGGAAAAAACATATCTCAATTCGATATCACTTTCCGAGAGAGAAGGTTATGGAGAATGAAGTAAAGATTGAATGTGCCTACAAAGGATCATATTGTTGATATATTCACTAAGGCTCTTCCTAAGGATACTTTTGAGTATCTCCAAGAGAATTTGGGGGTTATTGTCCCTCTTTCTTTGAACCATATGCACAAGGAGATGCATCAATCTTGTGGATCTCATGATCTATCTTTTATTCCAGACTGATGTTGATGGCTACCTCTCAGGGGAAATAGGTAGTGGTATTGCAAATTGTTACAGATTGGTGTATGCTCCGAAGGGGGAGTAGGTAGTAGCATTGCTAGTTGTTGTAGTCAGAAGGGTATGTGTTGTCTTGAGCAGTGGTAGCTAATTTGGTGCAATTTGGTGTGTGCTCCTAAGGGGGAGTATGCATAGCAGGAAACGAGAGATTGTTGCATAATAGTTGTGAGAAAGTTGAGTGATGTCAAGGGGGAGAATAAGTGATACAATTTTGTTGTCCTTCGCCATTGATGTCAAAGGGGGAGAGAGTCATGTGAAAAAGAAGAAAGTTAAGGGAGAGAGAGTCATGTGAAAAAGATAAGTTATTCAGGGGGAGAGAGTCATGGATGATATAGAATATTAGGAGAAAGAGGATTATGATGGAGGTCCATGGTGACCTCTTAAGAATGAGGATTATCTAATTTCTATTGAGTTATGCTTAAATTATGGAGGACATGAAGAATGGAGGTGTTAGATAAGTGTGGGTAGTGAGAAGAATGAAATGGAGGAAATATATCTAACCATATAAGAATGAAAAAAATGTAGGAAAGGAAGTGAATTCCATAGAAGGAATCAAAAAGAAAGAGGAGATGAAATTTCATCATAGGGATAGAAAATTATTGTTGGATGGAGGTGGTATGAATATTTGACATAGATGAGGATGGATCAGTGTAAGAGTTCTAGGGCCATAATGTAAAATGGGATGAAAAGATATGAGAAGCGAGGAGGTGAGATAAATAAGTGTATCATATGTAAGATGTAAAAAGTAAAGAAGGTAGAGCTTGGATATCGGATAATATAGGGATACAAATAGGTGGCTATGGAGGTTGTGGCATGTGGAACAAGGATTAAACAAAACAAGAGGATCTATATAGATGTAGAAGTAGGAGTCATGGCTTAGGAACTAGATGGCGTAGACTAAGGAGTGAGTGGGTCCATGGTAGGGGAAAAATATGTATAAGGACAATATGAGTAAACAATAAAAGTAGATGTCTCTAATGGGTTGGAGGAATAAGGGAGAAGATGGAAGGGTCTATTCACACGCATAATGTGCTTGATACATTATAGAATCTCCAAACTTGAAGTTCATGAGAAAAAATATATCTTAAGATATCAAGAAGCTTAAGAAGTGTCAATGCCATTAAGAGTAAGGTCAATTGAAGATCTTCAAAACCTAAAGAGAAATAATTGTGTAAAATTATTTTCATATTCTATTTGTGCATGTAACATGCCCATTGTTCTACATAGTAACTTTCTTATGTTTTAACCTCAAGTAAATAGTTTAAGCATCTAACCAATATGAGCAATACAATTTTTCTTTTCAAATATAAATATAGCATGCACATTTAAAACAAATATCTATCCAAACTTTCTCATTGCATTAAATAAAAGTACTACAACTTTCCAATGTAATGATTTCATAATACATAATAACATGATAACATCTCTTTTACAATCTTTCCATAAAAAATGTTATAAAATGCACATACAAGGTTCCATTGAGCTTTCTAGCAATAGATGTACGAATGGTCCAACTATTCTCCATCAAATCTTGGTTGCCAACTGATGAGGAGAAGCATCACTCAAGCGCTTTTTCACCAACCTTGGACTAAGTGCGATCCCTCGCACATCCACCAAACTTGGTAGATGGCCCTACCATTCAATGAAGAGATTGGTTTGGTAACCTCACAATAAAATTGACCTTTCCTGATTTGGTGTTGTGTCCTACATATCTAGATCTGTCACATAGTGGCTACAACCTACACATATGACATTCCCTGCCTAGCATGTAAACCTGGATCACTGTGACTGACAGTGTAAACAATGGCAACTTACACTACTTTGGCCAAAGTATTCATCATCTAGTACTTCAAGTGGACATCATATAATTCATCCACCTTCCCAGCTTGATTTGTATTGGCCATTCATAACCTATGCATAGGCTATCCCCTTATGCCATGGAGTAACCTTAACCCTAAGAATAACCTATAACCTCTATGTTAACTAAGACACTTCGACTAAGTAAATCAAAGTAACTCTAAGTCTCAACTTAAGCTAAGGATTAGCTATATAAGCTCTATCCATATTATAGTATTTAAACCCTCTATAAACACCGATTCCTTAATATGGAATAAATACAAATACTCAGACAAATAAGATCCCTAGACTATCAAGAGTCTTTTACTTTCACTAAAATGAAGAGAATAACTTTTCCCTAACAAGCAACTAAATAATCTGTCGCTTCTCCAAGTGGAAAGTATCCTTTTAGCCAGTTTGCACAATATTGTGGCTAAGGAGGAGTTCTAGAAGCAGAGGTCTAAAACTTTATGGCTTTAGAGTGGGGATAAAAATACCTATTTCTTCCATCTCACAACTTTGAAGCATAGATCGTCTAATAGGATTTCCAAAATTGTTGTGGATAATATCTCTTTGGAAGAGGATGATGATATTAGATCTAATGCTTGGTCATTCTTTGAGGATTTGCTTTATGAGGATCGCCCTCTTGATCCTATTTTCCAGTAGGGTTTTCTTAATGTGATTCCTAACTTGGTGACGAAGGAGGAGAATAGGGGTTTGACTGGTATTCCTTCTGATGAGGAAATTAAAAAGGCTGTGTTCTCCTTTGAAGGAAACAAATCTCCTAGACCAGATGGGTTTCCTATGTTGTTCTTCCAGTCTTATTGAGATATTATTGCAAAGCATGTTATCAATGCTATTAAAGATTTTTTTGGTAGTAGGCAACTTCTTAAGGAATTGAATTCTACGTTTATTGTGCTAATTCCTAAGAAGCCCAGGGCTGCACATTTTGGTGATTTTAGGCCCATTAGCTTGTGTAACTCTATCTATAATATTTTCTCTAAAGTCCTGGCTTCTAAATTGCAAAGGGTCCTTCCTAGGATAATCTCTCCTCAGCAAAATGGTTTTGCTCCAGGTAGGAAAATTTTGGATTCGTTGCTCATGGTGCATGAGAATATTCACTCTCAAGGTTCATAAGAAGCCTGGTCTTATTTTGAAGTTGGATTTGGTGAAAGCCTATGATCGGGTGAACTAGCAGTTTTTATGCAATATCTTGAAGGCATTTGGCTTCTCGGATCGGGTTTTGCAATTGGTTGGACAATTAATTTCTTTGTTGTCATTTTTGGTGTTGGTGAATGGGTCGCCTTCTACCTTCTTTAGAAGCTCTAGAGGCCTATAGCAAAGAGATCCTATTTCTCCTTTTCTCTTTATCATTATGGTGGATTATTTGGGCATATATCTTCTTCAGGTGGTTTCTAATGGTGCTTTCAAAGGCCTTTATCCTTCTTTGCGTTAGCTTTGTTGTTCGCATCAACAATTTGTTGATGATACTGTTATTCTTACTGAAGCGTTGGTTGCTGCGGCCAAATCTATCCATCTTATTCTCCAGTAGTATGAGGTGGCTTCTGGTGAAAAGGTGAGTTTTCCTAAAAGCACTGTCTTCTTTCTTAATACTCAGGAACATTGTTAGCAGAGTATTGCTAGTATTTTGGAATGTGGCATTGGGGATCTTCCCTCAACCTATTTAGGGCTTCCTCTTTGCTCTAATGGGGTTCCAGACTCCTTTTGGAATAGCATTATTGATAAGTTTAATTCAAAAATTGTTGGGTGGAAGCGTGCCCTTCTAAGCCAAGTTGACAAAATTTAGTTAATTAAGTCTACTTTGTAGAATCTTTCGGTTTATGCTTTAAGCCTGTTCTTGATCCCTAGGAGGTATTGGGAGAAGATTGAGAGTATCTAGAAAAGATTTTTGTGGTCTGGTGTGGAGGAGAAGAAACATTTACATTTGCTGTCCTGGGAGGAGGTTTGCAAGTCTAAAGTTCAATGTGGCTTAGGCCTGCGTAAGTTGAAAGATTTTAATTCTTCCCTTATTGCTAAACAGTTGTGGAATTTGCTTTTGAATGGTAAGGAATGGTTTGCTATTTACTCAAAGTATTTGAGGGGGGTGGATAATTTTAGAGATCTGTTGAGGGAGGATTTTGCCCCTCCTCTCGGGTCGGCCCTTTGGAATTTCATGCTGAAAGCTTGTTCCATTGTTGCTGCTGGTTTGTGTTGGGTGTTTGCGAATGGTAGGAGGATCTTGTTTTGGGACGATTGGTGGATTGGGCATGGTCCTTTGAAGGATGAACCTTGGGTGACCCCTTTCAAAGATTTTTGTATTAGGGAATGGGGCCTTTATGTTTCTGATTACATCTCTGAGGCTAAGTGGATTAGACTTGATCTAGTTAACATAGATTTGGAACCTCTTTTTCTGTTCCTATCCCGGATTCATATTCTTGCTTCTTCTCCTGATGATTCTGTGGTGTGGAGGTTTGCTCCTAATGACCAGTTCTCGGTGTCTTCGACCTTCTCTTTTCATACCTAGATTGTTGGTCCCCCTCCCTTTTGGGGTCGACTGTGGAATGCAAACCTTTTGCCTAAAATTAATTTATTTTTCTAGGTTCTTTGTCAAGAAAAGATCTTGACTCTTAATAATCTCGCAAGAAGGGGTATGGCTATGCCGAATAGGTGTTTTCTGTGTAAAGAAGCTACTGAGGATAGCTATCATCTTCTGGTTGGTTGAAGTTTCACTTGGGATGTGTGGGCTCATATTTTTGAAAGGTGGGATATTTCTTGGGTGTTTCTTGCTTCAATTTCAAAAATTTGGTTTCAATGGGTGACACCTCAAAATTCGGCTCTCTCAATGCTATGGTCTTTTATCTTGCCGCATGTGGCTTGGGGGGTGTGGAAGGACCGTAATAAACATGTTTTCTATTAGCTGGAGTTTCCTTCTTCAAGGTTGGATTTCAAAATTTGTGAGGCTATAAAGGAAAATTTTCTTTCTAAATGCTCAGTGCTTCCTGCCTCGGCCCCCAAGGTTGTTGTTTCCAATTATGATTTGTTGGTGGGGAACCGATGGAACCTCTCTTGTGATCTTTCTATTCTGATGAAGAAGATTAAGGCTTCTAGGGAGGGGGTTCGATGGAAAGCTCCCTCTCGGGGCTGGTTCAAAGTTAACTTTGACGGTGCTGCTAAGGGGAATCTGGGACCTGCTAGCTGTGGGGGAGTGTTACGTGATGAAAATGGTAGGTTTGTCTCTGTGGTGGTGCTCCCTTTGGGAATCCAAACAAACCACTTTGTAGAGACAACAATAGCCTACCATGGCCTTTTACTGGCTAGAGAAGTAGGGATTACTAGACTATGGATAGAAGAGGATTCCCTTAATATCATAAATTGTCTCCTAAAGATTAGTCCATCATCTTGGTCCATAGCTCATTTAATTAATGATGCTATTTCTATCATTAATTCTTTTGATGAGGTGAAAATTACTCACATTTTTTGGGAGGCCAACTCGCTTGTTGATGGGTTCGCTAATTTAGGAGTGATGACTCGTAATTATTGGCATACTTATGATTCCATTCCATTTAATCTTTAGAGTATCTCTAATTATGACCTGATGCCATGTTAAGGAAGTGGATATAGGGGGAGATAAGTTCTTTTATTTCTTCCTTAGTTGGTTTTTGCACTTTGAGTTTAGTGTTTTCTCGTTTAATAATTGCTTTTTAGATGATTTTGAGATCATGGGTCGAGAGTTGAGGTATGGCAGTACTTGGATTGTCAGGCTCACACAGTTTGTGGGTTATTTTTACATTTGCTTCTAGATTGTTCGCATAACCCTTTCTACGCAGAAGAACAAAGAGCAGGTTTAGTAGATTGTTGTAGTCCGCCATGGGAGAAGCTCATTGTAGAGTGGAGCCGAGCTCTTGTGATGAATTTTGTGGTAATAAGCCCTTCTGGGAACACTTGGAGAAGGGTGGTGTTTGCCCTTATTTGTTGAGGCTACATGGTTCTGACCTAGAGGTGATGGAGACTTTTGTGAATGGTTGGAACAATAGAGTCCTGCATTACCAAGGTGTGGAGCTCAACATCACCGATGACTTCATAGATGAGGTTATTGGTTTTCCGTCGAAGGGAAAGAAGTTTTATGGGGACCGGGTTGTGGCCAAGACGACCTTAGTAAATTTCCTTAAAGGCTCAAAGAAGAAGAAGCTCAGGAACATTGGTAGTGGAGGATATGCTCGTAAATCCATCAAACTGCTTTGGAGGGACATTGTTCTAGTGATTATGCAATTCTTCACTTTGGAGGGAAGGTACTCTTTTATCTATGGTTATCATTTCATGTTATTTAACCATTTCCACCACAATTGTCTGGTTTCGTTTCCCTTTTACTTGCTTGTCTCCATGGAAACCAGTATTGAGGATTATAGAAAGAATCCCAGGAAGGCTATTCTACATGAAGGCCTCATGAATCTTATATATGATCATATTAAATTGAAGGTGTTACCTACAATTCCTAAGCTCTCTTCTACTCATAAAAAGGGAGGCACTAACAATGGGTATGAAATTGGTGAGTCAACGAGAGAGTGGGAAGGGGACTCTGAGGAAGAAGACTTTGTTTATGATGAATCTTCAGAGGATGAGGGTGAGTCTGTCGATGAACCCGAAGACTCAAAGTCCTAGTCTAAGGGTTATGAAATGGATTTTGAAATGAGGGAGGCCGTTTTTCCTTCGGTGAATTTTTTTTGAAGGGGAATAAAAAGTGTCCTAAGAAGGGGAAGTGTGCTTTCAAGCAGGAAGCAGATGAGCTGAAAGGTTTGGAGGATTCCCCTGTTCCTGTTGTTAAAGGGGTTTAGAGTGATGTTAATGAGGAAAACGAGTAGCCTATGGTAGATATCGGGTAGGATGATGAGGGTTTTGTGAATCCCAAGGTGGCTGGTCCTAGCCATGATGATTTTGAGTCTCTTGTTGGTAATAATCTTGAGCACATTAAGCTTATTGATGTTAAGATGCAATGGCTTGAAATTTTGGCTACTTTGGCTGACATCCCTAAGAAACATCAGGTGAAAGTGGAGGTAATTGAGGTTGAGGACTCCCCTGCTGAGGAGGATTTGGAGGGAAAAGATGGGGTTTGTGAGGAACCTAATGAGAATTTTGATATTCTTACTACTGTGCCGGTCAATTGGGAGGAGATTAATATGAACCTATTTTGTAGAATGGCGGAGGATGACACTCGAAACATGCTTTCACTTGTGAAATGGATTTTTTCTGAAGTGAAGGAGCTTAATACTAAGCTTAAAGATTGGCAAGATGTTTGTGTGGTGTTAGTAAATTGCAATCAAAGGGAATGGATGGTGAGAGGTAAGGTCAAGACTATGGATGTGATCCTTGATAAGTTAGTTGTGGATGCCGACATACTTGGTAAAATCCATGAGGAAAGGTTGACCTCTTTGGAAATTGCTGTTCAAAGGATCAATGAGGAGCGGTTAGTGAGTATGGAGGAAAGAATGAGCAAGATCAACAATGATTTGCAGATTGTGGTTCAAATTAGCAACCAGTCTCTGAAGACTAGTGGTAAGGGCTTGTCAGCTTTGAATGGCAAAGCCATTAAGTGGACTGGTCAGTATTTGGATTTGGGCATGAACATGAGGTGGCCATTGCTGAGGTTAATTATATGAACCTGGAGGATAAAACTGAGGATAATGGTCCATTCAAGGAGAAGAATTTGGAGGTTGGTCCCTGCCTAAGAAAAAGGAGCAAGACTAAGAAAAGGGCAGCTATTTCGTTCCAGGATCTTCAAGATGTGGTTGAGATGCATGATATTGTCATCTCGAATAATATAGAATCGACCAAGGTGCTTGATAAAATGTTGTAGTTTTTTGCTATTGTTTTTGGTTGTTCAACTTAGTGCTGATGTTTTGCTGTTGGGTTATTGATAGTTATCTAGCTTTATCTTTTGTCAACTTTTTTGAATTTTGTGGGCTGCAGGTGTTATTGTTTCTCTCTTTTTAGCAGCTTTCCTCCATTGGATAGGGTTTCAGGGTCCCTTCAAAACCCGTTTTTCCTAATAAAAAACAAGCAACTAAATAATTTTCCCAAACATGGCAAACAATGTCACAGAATCAATTCAAATACAAGAAAAGTATAAATGAGTAGAAATTAGCGTGCTTGATAAGGCAATGCTCCAATTGACCAAACTGAATTCCTAGCTCATCCTTCTCCCAAAATAAGTTTGCAACTTAGCAACTATCACTTCTTCCCTTCAATAAATTTATCTCAAGACCTCACAAATTCTCTCTCACAAAAAACCAGAAAATAGCAACTCAAAAATTAACAACAAGAATGTAGATATGCATCCCCCAAATGAGGTAGAAAGAACCTCTATTTATACACCAAAGTGAGCAACTATAGGCTAGAAACAAGCTATCAAATATGACACTTCTGAATCCAAAAGGTTTGACTCAACAAGAAAAAGAAAAGGTGGCAGCTTATATCATTGCATAGTAAACACATACACAACTAGATTTTAACGTGGTGAATGAGTTGCTTATTCAAATGGACAACAAGAATGACAATAAAAAAATGCAAGGTAATTGTCTTCTACAGGTCTACTCTATTTTTCCAACTTATCATTTGACCAATTCTCTTATTTCGATTTGCTTCAAAAGCAGGAATTTGTATTGCAGTTTAAACTTCTTTTTGGTTCATACTTTTCATATATTGGCACCACATTTACATTATGCACCCTATTCCTTTGGTCGATGTTGCTTATGACCAGGTTAGATTTTCTTATGCGTTGCATATCCTCTTTTCCTTCATATTTGACCAAGTCTTGGATTTTATGCATTTCACATTGGTTTGCATTTGATGTTATGCGCTATTCTCCAACATTGCAAATGTTTCACATAACTTAGCATTTCAAATACTTTAAACTTTTTTTAATGTTCATGCGTAGCCTATAAGCGCTATTCCCTTATTTCTACGCAATATACATAATGTATATGATGTGCATTATACTTAGAGTTGGCTGTGTTTAATACATGCTATGTGCTTGATAAATAATTCAGCACTATCAAATATCATTAACACATATTTAATATATACATAACAAAATATGTATATATACATATATCTCAACTTATAAGTTTATAAAATACTTTATTCGATATTCAAATATGCATACATATTCTCATATTTCATATATTGATGCATGTGTTTATATACATATATACATATATACATACATATACATATATATATATATATATATATATATATATAATATACTAGTATGGATGTTTCCTTTTTGTAAATACATAAACATATGTTAATATATACACACACACACACATATATATATACATATTTATATATTTTATATATATCATGCCATGATATTTAAACACATATTTTCACAGTCATATTGATTGACATATATACACGAAGTGTATATATATATGTATATATTATGTCACCTTGTCCGATCAATATTCCCATGCATATGGGTAATCCATCCATGAGCATGCATAGATTTGCCTATCTACATATACTTATGCATGTATTTACTCATGTGTATGGGTTTATCATTTGACACATACATATATACATATATATACATTTTATGTATATATCCCATCGATTAAATATAAACACATAAAGAACTCACTCAACAGAAAAAAGACTCAACACCTTTAACCCCCAAAACAAGAACGACCACAAATAAAACCCTAACTACTTCTAATCATACCCAAACAAGACTAGAGGTAACTTACTATTTCCCAAGCTATTATCCCAACTCGACCAAACTAGAAGTGTGTGTGTGAAAGCTTAGTTTAGGTCTTATCAAAGGTTTTCAGACTAAGTTCTTCTCTTGAGTGATACTTCCCCTCTCTTCAGGAGGCTTGATTATGTTCTTGCATCCAACTTATTACATTGAAACAATAGTTAACTGAAACAAATATGTTCATTTGCATCATATATTTCATAATAAAAATCATCATGGACAAGCTAAGTGATGTCCTCATGGACTCTTTCTTAAATGGGAAATACCCCCCTTCAGTCTCAATTTCAAATTAATCCATATCATCTATTGGAGCCTCCCTGTAGAAGCAATTAAGAAAGCTCAAGAAGAAGGTCAAAAAATTCTTCTTATAGAAAGTAACCTAAATGTTTTGAATTTGGCTATAGTAAATGTACCCCATAATGCTATGGTTGATGTGGCTATCAATAATCTATGTATCATCAAAACTACAAATAATCCTAGGTAGGATGATGCTTATCCCCGGGTGCTTGAGCTAAGAAATCAATTGGGTAATCAATGCCTTGATAAGGCCATAGATTTGAATCAAGGAAAGAGGTTCCTGACCATTCCATTCGATAGCATCTTTGAACAACTAGAAAATATTTTGAGAAATAAATCTCCTCGGTCTAAATAGGAGTAGAAAGGTCTGGACAAACTACTAGAGCCTTTTGATAAAATAATTAAACCATTGAGTTCAAGAAAATGCAATATAGAAAGCATGTGAGAGTTCCTTATGCTAAAATCAATAACAAAGTAAAAGAAGAGGACCTCCCTAAGTGTTTCAATGACTTAAAAAATGGTTTCTAAGATGAACCTCAGAATATGGAAGATGATGCATCGTAATTGCATTAGTTGGAATATTAGGGGACTCGAGTCCCTTGATAGAAAATACATTATTAGAAGGTATCTAAATATGGAAAAAATAGACATTTTCCTCCTCCAAGAAGTAAAATATATCAACTTCACCTTGGATTGTAACCTCAAATTCATGTGAAAAGATGCCACCCAATTTTACTCTAATCATTATAGAGGCAAAAGGAGTGTAGCAATCCTCAGCCAACAAGTGGATTATTGGGGGTGATTTTAACATGGTAGAGACTATGCAAGATAAAAGTGGGGGGTTGGAATTTTATTGGAAAGAAATGATCTAAATTATTTTGGGATAAATTGAAATCAAAATTAAAGCTTTATGACCCTCTTGAATGGGGGAAAAAACCAATAAATCAATATGGTATACCTACAATGCACAAAAAGGTAATAAAAGAATTTACTATCGCTTGGACATATTCTATGCAAATAAGGAGTACTTCTTCTTTGACAAAGTGGAGGGAGAGACAAAAGTCAAGGTTTATCCTTTCTCTCTCTTGTTAGTTTTATGATCAGAATTTAAATAAGCAGAATTAGAACAATTTCAAACAATTTGACACAACATATACCTTGGGAAAACCCTCCAACTTGAGGGAGGAAAAACCAACAACAATATATCACTTATGTATTGAATAACAAACAACAATTCGCTTTACAATGAGGCCAATCACAAGGCCGAATTAACAACACCACACTTGATGCAATCTTAAAAGAAATAATATTGAACTCCTTGAATAATGATGTCGATCTCTTTGAAGAATAAGATCGATCTCCAATATCGAACTCTTGCTGTAGATAAATTCGCACTTGTCTTGAATGGAATGAATGATAGTGATAGGAATGAACAATGCCTCCCTTATATACAAATCAATGAGATGATTTCCAACAAACACGTCTCTTCAAGATGAAAGGTCAACCTCAAGTGAAAGGATGTGACTTACAAAAGGTGGAAAACTTTTAGATGAATTCGACCTCATAAAATATGAATTATAAATAAATGAAAGTGTCTCTTCATAAGTCGGCTTCAATAAATAAATAACCATTGGCTATATTTAATTTATTGCTTATTAAATAAGTCGCTGGAAGTATGAAGCTTGTGGCTATAACATCAACACTTCCTCTTAGCTAGGGAGGAATACTTCCATATATCCAATGTCATGGAGTCTCTCAATATGACACCCACAATGGCTACACCCATTTGTGGAAAAGAGTTCATCACAGAGTCACTCAACGTGATATTGTCATCGAGTCACTCAACATGACGTCCACCATGGCTACTCCAATGTATGGAAAAGGAACATGTGCACAAGTTCCCATCATAGAGTCACTCAACGTGATGTCATCATAGAGTCTCTCAACATGATGTCCACCATAGCTACTCCCATGAGTGGAAAAACACAAGTACAGAGAATTCATCACAGAGTCTCTCAACGTGATGTTGTCATGGAGTCTCTCAACATGAAATCCACCATGGCTACTCCCAGAGGGTGGAAACAAGGGCTTTCACCTCAAATTTCTCCATCACAGAGAAAGATGTGTTAACAAGGGCTTTCATCTCAAATTTCTCTGTTACAGAGAAAGATGCATTATAGAAAATCACAGAAAGATCACTGATGCTAAGACTCCCTCTCAGCAAGGGCTTCATTCTCCACAACTCCAAGCTTGTCTCAAAAATGCACAAATTTTACTCTAGAGAGAGGCTTGGTGAGAATATCAACCGTTTGATCATCAGTGCAAATATATCTCAACTGAATAGCTTTCCTCAATACCATATCTTTGATATAATGGTATTTGATCTCAATATGTTTTGTTCTGTCATGAAACAATGGATTGACAGATAGCTTCACATAGTTTGATTGTCACAATGAATAATAGTCGACTCCAATGATTGTCCAAACAATCCTGCAAGGAGCTCCCAAAGCCACACTGCTTCTTGAGTTGTTGCACATGCTGCAATATACTTGGCCTCTGCAATGCTTAATGCCACTGAAGACTGCTTCGTACTACACCAAGAAATCATCGCAGAACCCAAGCTAAAGCAACATCGAGAAGCGCTCTTTTGATTAGCTACACTCCTAGCCCAATCAAAATTAGAGTATCCTTGCAGCTTTATGTCTACACTGGAAGTATATTTCAAGCCATATCCAACTATGCCACACAAGTATCTCAAGATATGCCTAGCTGCAACTAGATGAATTTTCCTTGGTTCACACATGAACTAACTGAGTGCACTCACTGCATAGAAAATATCTGGTCTAGTATTGACTAGATACATCAACGATCCAATCAACTGCCTATACATAGTAGGATCTACCAGATCTGAACTAGCTGCTGACTCACTTAACTTCTACAAATTTGTTTCCATCGGTGTAGACATAGATTTATAATCCATCATCCCAAATCTCTTCAAGATATCTATAGTATATTTCCCTTGACTCAAAATAATCTCATTGGGTCTTTGCCACACTTCCAATCCTAGGAAGTAATGCATAAATCCCAAATCCTTCATCTTGAATTCAGAAGCTAACTCCTTGCATTTAATAATGAGATATTCTACTCCAGTGAGAAATAGATCATCAACATAAATAACCAAGATTAAGGCCTCACCATCAATTACCTTGAAGTAAATATTTGAATCAACATCATTCTTGGAGAAGCCCAAGCTCATCAAGTATTGATCAATCCTCTCATACCAAGCACAAGGAGCCTGCTTAAGGCCATACAAAGCCTTCTTCAATTTGCAAACATGAGACTCCTTCCCATGAATCACAAAGCCATCAGGTTTCTCAATGTATACTTCTTCAATTACACCATTAAGGAATGTAGTCTTCATGTCCATTTGATGTAGCTTCCATTCCTTTGCTGCTGCAATAGCAATGATAGTCTTGATGGATGTATAACGAGCAACTAGAGCAAAGGTTTCTTCATAATCTATTCTTTGTTTATGAGAGAATCCTCTAGCCACAAATCTAGCTTTGTACTTCTCAATGCTTCCATCAGCCGCATGCTTGATCTTGAAAATCCATTTAGAAGATACAACAAATTTCCCTTCAGGTCTTGGTACAATATCCCAAACATCATTCTTGATAATATATTGATATTCTTTAGCCATAACATCTCTCCATACTTGCTGTCTTGATGCTTCCTCAATGCTGGAAGGCTCAGATTCAATGATATGACTCCTTAATGCAGCATAGCCTGAAAAATTCTGTGGTCTTTTGCTTTCTTTGAATGTGCATCTAGGAGTTGCAAAATTTTATGCCTCCTGCATCATTTTTCTAGCCCATAGAGGTCTCCTTCGATCTATGACAATGTCTCTTGGCCCATCAGTTGGTTCCAAAGGATCAACTGGATCAATATCCTCTTCTGGCTCAGTGGACTCCCTCTGAATCTC
Source organism: Sequoia sempervirens (assembly GCA_007258455.2). NCBI lineage: Eukaryota > Viridiplantae > Streptophyta > Pinopsida > Cupressales > Cupressaceae > Sequoia > Sequoia sempervirens. Next base: position 325,043,476 of record VDFB02075321.1, on the reverse strand, counting down.
AAGAGTATGATCAACATCCATGTCTTGAGGAGTCTCCTGATCTTCATTATCTATCTCCATGTATGAACCTTTAGATCTTTTGAATGCAACATCTTCTTCAAAAGTGACATCTTTACTAATCTCTAATTGTTTCCATCTTGGAATGTAAATTCTGTAGGCTTTTGAGGATTCACTATAACCCACAAATATTCCTTTCTTTCCAGATGGTTCTAACTTAGTTCTCTTATCTTTAGACACATGAGTGTAAATAGGACAACCAAATATTCTCAAGTGACTAACCTCAGGATTCTTCAGGAGTCATATTCTCCAAAATACAATGAGGGCTTTGATTCTGAACATACACCGTAGTTCTAGATGCTTCTGCCCAAAGGAAGGTTTGCAAGTCTTGATCATGGATCATAGCTTTAGTTGCCTCAAATATGGATCTATTCTTCCTTTCTGCAACTCCATTTTGCTGTGGTTTGTAAGGAACACAAAACTCCCTCTTAATACTTGCCTTGATACAAAAGTTACGAAAGCCTCCAGAGATGTATTCTCCTCCGTTATAAGATCTTAGAACTTTGATCCTCTTTTCAGACAAGTTCTCTACTTGAGCCTTAATTTTTTTGAATTTTTCAAGTACTTCTTCATTTTCCTTAGTCTTTAAGAAATAAATCCAAGTCTTTCTAGAGTAGTCATCAATGAAAATTACATAATACCAAAAACAACTCAAGGATGCAACAGACATTGGACCACACAAATTAGAATGAACAAGATCTAGAATACATTTTGATCTACTTTCACTACTATGAAAAGGACCCTTAGTATTCTTACCCATTGCACATCCTCTACAAGTACCATCATGCTCCTGAATGAGTTTCAAAAGGCTAGTAACCATCTTCTCCATGGATGTAAGAGCTTTGAAGTGAAGGTGAGCAAGCCTCCTATGCCAAAGCTCGCTTGAACTGGTGGAATCATGTACCAATGCTTGAATTGGACGAATGGAAAGTCTATATAGACTCTCTCGCTAAACACCAATCACTCAGGCTGTATTGATGCTAGAGTTCTTTGACCAAGCAAGAAATTTTCCCTTAGAAAATGCAACTTGATATCCTTTTTCCTCCAAGGCTGAAATTGATACAAGGTTCCTCTTGATACCTGGTACGAACAAGACATCACTCAAGTGAAGAGGGATGCCATAATCTAGGTAAAGAGAGGTGGCTCCAACACCTTTCATTGAATAGCATGCATCATGTCCAATTATTACTTGAATGTTGGTTTCTCTCTCCACCAAATCTGAAAGATGCTCTCTATACCGTGTAATGTGCCGAGAAGCTCCACTATCAATCAACCAAGTGCTACTATTAGTAGGAACATTGCTTGATAGTGCAAAGATAAATAGAAATCCACTTTAGTTATCTCTTGATTCCTTCTGAGGAGAGACATCATCCACATATGCAGTAGAAGCATGCTGCTTTGGTCTTTTTGCACAATCTCTAGCATAGTGACCATAATTGTCACATCTGAAGCCTGGATATGGGATAGATCCTTCTTCTTCTTAGATTCAGGAGCAGTATCTGATTTCCTATCTCTATTCCTCTTGAAATTACCTTTTCTCCCTTCTCTTCTTTTCCTCTTCGATGTTTGAGCATCAAGAACATGATTGTCTTCATTGTGAGAGCTTCGACCATTACCTCTTGCTGCCAATCTTGATTCCTATTGAATGCAATCTGCTCTAAGGCGATCAAACTTTGGTAGTTTCGATCTTCCACTGATACCTTGGATAAATGGCTCCCAAGATTGAGGAAGACCATTAAGTGCCAACATGACTAAGTCTTTATCATCAACCATATTACCAATGGCACAAAGCTGATCTCTCAACTCAATGATCTTCATGAAGAAAGAGATGATTGAATATCCTTTCACCATCTTGATGTGATGAAGCTGTTGCCTCAATGCAAGAGCTCTGCTAGTCTTATTGATCTCATATAATCCCTCCAAAGTCTTGAACATCTCTCTAGCTGTCTTCAACTTGGAGATAATGGGAACAAGGTGATCCTTCACAGAATCAGTCAATATCTTCTTGGACTTTGTGCCATTCTTCCTCCATTGTGTCTTCTCAGTCTCATCGGAAGGTTCAGGTACCTCGCTCTCCACGAAATCGAGAATATCATTTTCTTCCAATGCAATAAGAACTCTAAACTTCCAAGAGGTGAAGTTAGAGGCACCATCGAGTCTATCTTCAACCTTGAGACCATTCACCATTTTTGTAGATAAGATAGAAACACTAAGATGAGAATAAGAGAGGAAGATAAAGCTGCTTATACAATTCTGATCACGATCTTTCTTAAACCCACTCTGATACCATGTTAGTTTTATGATCAAAATTTAAATAAGCAGAATTAGAACAATTTCAAACAATTTGACACAACATATACCCTGGGAAAACCCTCCAACTTGAGGCAGAAAAACCCAACAACAATATATCACTTATATATTGAATAACAAACAACAATTCACTTTACAATGAGGCCAATCACAAGGTCGAATTAACAACACCACACTTGATGCAATCTCAAAAGAAATAATACTGAACTCCTTGAATATTGATGTCGATCTCTTTGAAGAATAAGATCGATCTCCAATATCAAACTCTTGCTGTAGATAAATTTGCATTTGTCTTGAATGGAATGAATGATAGTGATAGGAATGAACAACGCCTCCCTTATATACAAATGAATGAGATGACTTCCAACAAACATGTCTCTTCAAGATGAAAGGTCGGCCTCAAGTGAAAGGATGTGACTTACAAAAGGTGGCAAAATTTTAGATGAAGTTGGCCTCATAAAATATGAATTATAAATAAATGAAAGTGTCTCTTCATAAGTCGACTTCAATAAATAAATAGCCATTGGCTATATTTAATTTATTGTTTATTAAAAAAGTCGTTGGAAGTATGAAGCCTGCGACTATAACATCAACATCTCTTAGGCTGTCATCCCATTAGCTCCAGAATCTTGTTAGCAAACCAAGTCTCTCAAGAGACCAAAATAGGTGAAAAATACATACTAAATACCAACCTCTTAAAGGATGAGGAGTGCAATAATGCTATATTTACATTAAGAGATTAATAAATGGCTCCAAAATGATGAAACTACAATTGAAATATGGAACAATAATGTAAAAACATGGTCCAAATTCTTCCAAACAATTGGGAAGAAGAAAGCTATGGAGCAAAGAAAAAAAGAATAATCTTCAGGAAAAGCTTTTCACCTTGGAAAATAGGCTTCAAATGAATCCTAATGATACAAGCTTGAATGAGGAATTAATTATCTGCAAAGACATTGGAAAAATTACAAACTAAGAAAGTTCAAGGAGTAAGGAAAAGGGCCAAAATTAATTGGATTAATAATGGTGATAAAGGTTCAATTTTTTCTTTAAATACATTAAAGAAAAAGGTTTTAAGGAAAGGATATAATATCTGTAGGATGGTGAAAATCTAACTTCTAATCATGAAGAAATCCTAGGGAAATTTAGCGTCTTTTATTAAAACCTTTTTACTTAGAACGCTAGAATAAGCAATCTCTTAAAGCTAGAAGGTTTTATAATTCTTCTATCCCAAATTAATTTCAGAGGAAATGGCCTTCAAGTTGAAAAAGGGAGTAACGAAAGAAGAAATAGAATGTACAATCCAAACATTCAACAATGATAAGTCCCTTGGGCCAAATGGCCTTCCTATTGAATTCTATAAGAAAAATTTAAATTGGATCTCAAAAGATCTATTGCTGGTTTATAATGAAGTAATTGCCAAAGGATCACTAGGTGTAAAACTTAATAAAGGCATAATAAAACTAGTCCCAAAAGATGGGGACAAGTCCATAATAAAAAAATTGGAGACCTATAATGCTCCTGAATGTTTCTTATAACATCTTGGAAAAAATACTAGCCTTAAGGTTAAGCGAAATTCTCCCTTTAATTATTCAATATACCCAAATAGGCTTTATCAAGGGGAGATACATCCTAGAAAACCTTATAATAGGTTGGGAAGTAATGGATTGGGTCAGGTCCTCAAATAAAAATGTTGGCATGCTTCTACTAGATTTTGAAAAAGCATATGATAGAATTGAATGACCCTTTATGTTAGGGGACCTTGAAGCATTTAGTTTTTCGAAAGAATTTTGCAAAATGGTAAACAATCGACTAATAAATGTGAATGCTCAAATTGATGTGAATGGGAGCTTGTCCCAACTCATTTCTCTCCAAAGGTTTATAAGACAAGGATTCCCTCTCACCCCAACATTGTTTGTGATTGCATCCGAAGCAATTTTTTACTTTCTTAGAAATAATTTTGAAGGCCCAAAATTAAAAGGTATTACTCGACCTAATAGTCAAGAAGTAATCAACATACACTTTTCAAATGATATTGCACTTTTTGTAGAGTTAGAAAAATAAAATATTGACTTCCTAATACAAAAATTACATATCTTTTATGAGGCCTTTGGTGCTAGAATTTCTAAAAGTAAATCAATTATGCTGAGCTAAAATGATGCCCCACCTGAATAGTTTAACTAATATGAATTACAAGGGGGGGACTTGATTTGCAAGTAAGGTACTTGGGTATCCCATTTGCAATCAAATCCAACCTAAAAGAAATGTGGAACTAGGTAAAATATAAAATCAAAAGGAAGATAGATAAGTGGAATAAACTCTACCTATCCCTAGCAAGGGAGGAGTCTAAATATGTCAAAAAATTCTTTCCTCATATACAATATACTACCCTCCATGTGGCTTTTCAATAACTACCAAATGGAGGAAATCCAAAATAAAATTAGGAATTATCTTTGGTCTAATGACAAGGGTACAAGGAAAAAACATGTTGTCAATTGGGATTGGTGCACAAGAAGTCAAGAGGTGGGTGGCCTTGGGCTGAAGGACCTAAAACAACAAGGAATTGCATTAGCCGTGAAGTGGATCTTAAAGGCAATGGAAGGAGAGGAGATTTGGAAAATTCTTATCAAGTATAACATTGCTAAAGTTATTCCAAAAAAAGAACAAAAGTGGAAGGATATACCATTTAGTGACTCCTTAGTAGGACTATTCTCTTGTCAACCAAATGGCTATATAATCTTTAGGATGATTGGGAAGGCCTTGGGAATAGGAAAGGACCCTCCTATTGATCGATAACAATGAACTTTGTTTGAATAAATCTTTTTGGTGGAATCTATCTCACAAAAACAAGTCTCTTACCTTATTCCAAGGCTGCTCAACCAAGTCATGCGCAAAGAAAGGTATCTATACCTTTAAAGACATTATCTAGGATGGATCTATTAAACCTTGGGCCACTTTAAGCTATGAATGCGAACTCCCTCAAACCCAATGGAGAAAATTATCCATTGTAAGAGAAGCCCGTAAAGACACAGTGTTTGCAAATAATGATTGTAATTGATGTAAATATAGTTATTGTGCAGATACGAGCAATCTGAAATGGAAAGATGGTACTGATTTTTTCAATATGAACCCCAAAAAAAATTGTATAACTTTTTGTGTAGCTCTAACTCGATTATAAAACATGCAAAAAGTATTGGAACAACAATGAAAATTATAATAAAACCTTTACATGGAACTAGAACTAGATTAGAACTAGATCTTAGAGCCTTGAAAATGATTGTTTTAGGTGGTTTTTCTCCTAAAAAATTGCCTTGGTCTGCACATAATGTAGGTAATGAGATATGTAGTCTTTGTAGAAAATCAGACAATATTAATCATATTTTCTTTGATTGCTTTTTTGCTAAGGAGATTTGGCTAATGGTTTGTGCTGATTTTTTAGGTTGGAGCAGCATAGGAAAAATAAAAAACATGAAATTATTATTGAAAAAATTCATGGTTTAGATAATGATGTTAATCTATTTTGGCTTATTCTTTCTACTAAATTGGTTAATCTCAAAAGCTAGGAATGAAGAAAAGTTTCAAGGCAAGGCAAGGGTGCTTGTTGAGTCTTATATAAGATTCATATATTACAATCTCTCTATGTAGGTCACTTTGACTTTGGAGGTCTCAAAGGACAAGTTCAAAAGGATGGCAAAAGATGAAAAGGTAGAGTTAAAAGAGGACAAAGTTAAGTATGCATGATCTTGGCAGCCTAGACTAGAGTATATCCCAACAAGAAACCAAACTTTTAGTAATGATTTTAAGGCCTTTCCATAGCTCTATAACAAAAAATTCAAGCAGGATTGATAGAATAGATAGCTTTCCTTATAGGAAATTTTTTGTAATGCATCAATGTAAGATGGTTATATATAATGTATTAAAACAGACAATGATCCTACTATGCTACTAACAATATAAAAGAAAATATAAAGATGCAACAACTCCTTTTTTTTGGAATATATAAACTATCTTTGATAAAAAAAGAGGTACAACCACACATCATAATAGATCTCACACTAAGTACCATAAAGCAATTGGAAGAGTCATTATAAGGCTTAAAGCATATGTAATCCATTTAGAGAGTGTACAAACCCAAATTAAGCAACATAAAATATGAGAATGAGAATAAAAACTTGATGATGCAAAGTAAACATTGGTGAAGAAAATGAGAGATTTACTAACTAAAGTAAGGATGCTGGACATAGATTGTGATAATGCCACAACACTATACCAATATTCCTTAAGTTGGCTAGTGACTACCAAAGTGCAGAAGAAGTTGGATGCCTTGAAGAAATATTTTACACAAAGGTCTACTTCTTACTACCCTACTCATGAATTTAATGGCTAATAATAACAAATAACTAATGCATTATATACTTAATTTCAACACAAATAGTAGAAAATGACTCAAATAATTATACAAATAAAGGAATTGAATAATATACTTAGTGATTAGTTGGTTCAAATATAAGATATGTTGGAGATTTTAAAGAACCCTATATTCACTCAAGGGGAAAAACTAGATCCATCAACACTTCAAGAGGAAAATTCAAATTTGGTCGAGGTACAAATATTCTTATGGAAAACCAAGAAAATATAATAAGTGGGACAATGCCTATAAGTTCATTTTAGGTCAAATACCAATATATCTTATCTAACTAAATGAGATTGGAAACAAAATTTTATAGACTTAAAATTTGGATCATCTTGGAACATTTTGGCCAAAATTTTAGTTGGCAGCCAAGAACCTAAAGATCTTGAAGAGGAAGCATGGTTTCAAGTCTAGGGATTATTTTTCTAGGATAAAATTTGAGATAAGATGATTGATTGGACTAAAAACCCATTAGGTAGCCAAATTTAATTCTTTATTAGATTGAAAACTTACAAATGCAGTCTAACATAGAATTAGGATGAAAATTTAAAGCCACAAGTTAGTGTATATATGAAGATCCCATTCCCAACATCTAAAGGAGAAAAGCTATAAATAGTACTAAATATACAGGAAAATAGGAATGCAATAGAGATATGCCTACAAAGGAAGATGTGTGACACATAAAATATTTAATTTGTACAAGACACATAAAGGGGCTACTACCCTACCTCATGTATAACTACATATAGATGTGAACATACTACATGTGAGATAGAAAATGATAGAAGATATAATATATGATGATAAAGCTTGATAAGATAAATGTGAATGAAGTAGATTGCAATGAATATATAAGAACATTGTATAAGATATATTATATATGACGTTGGAAGGAATATACAATTTTATCTTATGGTGTGTAATGATATATAGATGTGTATATTTTCTTCCTTGTTGTATAACACTAAATTATAGCATTAAATAAAATCCAAACTAGTCTTTGGTCTAGTTCTTTTTTCAACACTTTATTGTAGCCATTTTAGATCATCACTATCTAATACAAATGGATTAAAAGGTCCAACTAGAAATGTTGCAAATTTTGATTAGGTAGATTAGGATTCTTAAATTCAAGTCCTCAATCAAATTCAAAGAGTGAAGGTTTGAAATAATCTTATAAACTTAAATAACACCTAGAGTACATTAACTATTATATCTTAACTCTGACAAAAGTAAAAGATAAATCTATAATAAAATAAAAATAAGAAAATGGGAGCGGGGGGCCTAGCTCGATTGGCTAAGGCATCGTGTTGAAGGCAAGAGGTCATGAGGTCTACTCTCCCCCTGTCCTTGTGGTACTAGAGGGTGTGTCGCGCCAGTGTCACCGATCATGTGAAAAAAGTTTACCAAGTGCATTGCAAATTATAATGGGGGCTACCCGATTACTACAGTCCAAAAAAAAAGAAAAAAAAGAAGAAAATATTACATCATAATATGATGCCAATAAGACTCTCAATAAAATAATATGATGCAAAACATTAGCTAATCTAAAACTAATAGAAAATAAGCATAACACATCCATTTACAAAAGATTATTACTATAACAAATTAACATCCAAACATAATCAAAGACCAAGAGTATAAGGAGCATCCATAAATTATTTGATTAGAGAGTTCAAAGTATTTGCTAGGGTCTCAAAGACTTTGGAAAATAGTATATTAGACTTAAGTAAATTTTTATTTATAAAATTCTATTAAAACCTAAAAAGAATTAGAAAATTTCTAAAGCTCAAAGATACCTTATTAAAGTTGATTAGTGTATCTACAAGTTAGAAGGCTTGTGACATGAATGTGTCACATCACTAATGTAGACCACACCATACAACCACTAAAAATGTTTCAAAATATAAAAAAATCATTGGTTCTTCTTCATTTATAACTAATGGTTGATCCTTCTCCATTGATAATTGTCTCTTAGAGGGGATTTAAACCAATCCTTTATAATATCTGGGACATTTATATAAGCATGGAGTATTATAATCCATTAAGTATAATTATTTCAAAGTTGCATTAATGCCTTATCCATGTCTAATGGTGGGTCAGAATCCAATATAAAATGGGTGGGAAATGTTTTACTAAAAAGGAAATCTAAAAAGGCTTTTGGGTAATGACATTTGATTTGTTGTTTGTTGAGACTTTTTCAGCCGTTGGATCACTTTTGTTGATTGTGAAATTTGGGGGTTATCATACGTCAATTCATTCAAAATATGTGGGGCAATGCCACGTGTCGTTTTGGGTGGGGGGGCGCTATTCCCCTGTAGCACTTTTATCTTCCATTGAGGGGAACAAGGCCCACAAAATATTCTTTTTAAGGACATACTACCTAGAACAGTTATGAGTCACTCTCTTTAGGCATCATTCAATGCTAAGGAAGACCAACAACCAACGGAATTTTAGGAAGATCAATTACATCCTGAACGTCCATTAGCCTTTAGGTCAATCAAGATATAATGTGGGTACTTAATCTAGGATTTATTGATATTTTGGGATAAGATAGAACTCATCAATTCAGGGAATTTCTAAGACAATGCTTGAGAAATGTACACATATTTTATTTTTACATTTATTTTTATTTATTTTATAAATTATAGGAATCAGGTAGCTTCTTATAAATTGTAGTGCGTCCAGTAATTTTTTTTCATGTGACCGGTGATGTTGACATGACATGCCCTTCAATACAGGGACAAGAGGCCTCTTGTTTGCATCAGGATGCTTTAGTCAATTGAGCTAGGCCCCTTGCCCCATTTTTACATTTATTTTTAGGGTTATTATAAATATATTATTTTTTATCTTATCATATATATATTATTTGTTTTGTTTTGTCTATAGAGTGATCTTAATCTTGAATTTAGTTTTTTTTATGCTTAATCTATAATTATAGAATATAATTGGTTTATCTTTGTAGGTTTTATCACCTTGGACTAGACCACATACACATATCAATTGTACATTATTGTACTTGTGGCTAGTCTTCCTAATTGAAAATTAGTTTATCAATTAAAGCATAATAGAGTGTCCCACTTTTTATCCTTTTTGGTCTTTTTTTAATAATTCATCACATTTTTTAATTATAACAAGTAAAAAATCAATAATTTAATAGTGATGTAAAATAATGATATGTAGAATTTACTATTTAGTATTATTTAATTTTTACTAGAAAATAAATTATCATGTTGAAAATTTAACGATGAGTTCCCCTTAAATTATTGTTTTAACTGAAGAGATGAATATGTTTTTTCTTTTGTATTCGTTAAGTATAAATAAGGTTATAATGGAAAATATAGGAACAAAACTATGTAAATCTAATCTAAATTAACAAGTACAAGAGTTGGAAGTAAGCACAAAGAAAAATGTGTTATAGAAAAGAACTAAGAAAGTGGGGTAGATCCATCTATTATCTCATAAAATTGATAATGGAAGTAAACTTAGGAGGCTAACATAATGGTGTAGTGAAAATTTGAGTTTGAACAAACAACCTTCAAAATTTGGGCAAAGTGGTTTTGTATAGTGCAAATTTCTATTCCGTGAAAGGGCTAGTGTCTAAGACTCATGTAGTGACAAAAATAGTATCCATTTTCCTCACTTAATTTGGGAATAATTGATACGATGAGCTAAGTGATGCCTTAATTTGGTGTTGTAATATGTTTTACATATTTACATTAAGTTTTGGACCCTTTTAATTAAAAAAATAGGTTTATTTATGCCTTAATTGGTCCTATTTTGCATCCACAAGCCTGATTAAATGCATATTTCTATGGATAATCCCAACATTTAACAAATGACATATCATAATTCAATGTTTTTGGTTATGTGTTCTAGATCTAGGGATCTAGGAATCATACGCCACCTTGGGCATATGGGTCCCACCTAGGTCTTGGGACCTAATTTCAAATTGCACATTGAAAAAGACAGTCCTAGAAATCTGTGTCCCGGGTTTTAGCCATTGGGACTCATACGCACCAACTGCCATATGAGTCTCGCTTTAACTTGGACCTATTTTAAATCAAATTCTTGGTGGGATTTTATTATCCTAGATTTGATGTCGGCTTGTAGTGTTGTAATTTTGGGAAATTTGGCATAAACAAGTATAAATACAAGGTCATTTCACCTAGTTTCACCTAGAAGTTTTATGCAAGCATTCCTATAGCAAAGATTATGATCAAGAGTGATTACAAGAGAATTCAAGAGCAAATCATCAAGTATTTGGAGCAACATTCAAGATTCAAACATCATGTCAAAGTCTTCATGCATCATGTGTGTTTGTGAGCTAACATTTGTGATGTAGGCTTTCATGATTCAAGCAAGTATTCAAGTCAAGTTTCAAGCATTCAATCAAGAGTCAAGATCCACATTCATGTTAGCCATTTCACACATGTTTGTAGGCTTTGTTACAAGGGTTTGGTGAGTTGCAACATTGTATTTGTTCATTCATCATTCCTTCATGCTTTTCTATTTCATTTCAAGGTTTAATTACCAAAACGAGGTTTGACCAAAGCAAACCCCTATTCCCTAAAAAAAAACATTTTTCTTTTCTTTGATGTGTGATTGTAGGTTTTAGGTTGAAGATCCTTTGAAGGAGAAATTACAAAAGTTGTTAAAGTTGTCAAAGTTATCAAAGTTGCTAAGAAGTTGTCAAGGCTCACAAAAACTCAGATCTAGAGCAAGATATCCAACTTATTTACATGAAATAAGTGGGAAAGTGCTTATTTAATCCATCTTCAGAGGCTCACAAAGTTTCAGTTCAAAATTTTGCTCCTATGACACTTTTAAAATTTTCAGGACACTTTGCAACAGTCTGGGCGTATGAGTCCCAATACACCCATTTTGCTAGTCTTCTGCAGATCTAGATCAGTCACCAAGAGATTCCAAATTCTACCCAAAAACCATAGACCGGGACTAAATCACCCAACTTGGCATATGAGTTCCAATGCACTTTAAAACATCAATTTTTAGGGTTTTCAGACCTTGTTTTGACCTCTCCATTCTTCCAAGTACTTTACTGTTTGATTCCAATTTGTCAATCTTGTTTCATGCCTTCAAATTCCTAGGTCATATAGCGAATTTGCATAGTGCATTCACTTTATTCTTTTAAAGCATTGTTTAATGGTGAACCCACATTTAATCACACCCAAGGAAACCCTCTTGTTCTCCTTCCCTCAATTGAGTCACTTGGTTGAGGGATCTCTAGGGTTTCCTAATGAACTGAGAGTGAAATAGGTCCCCTAAGTTGTCCATCTCCTAAAAGGTGGACACACCTATTTCCCTTGTGTTCATTTTGGTCAACTCGACCTTTGGACACTTTATTTCTAATTTGGAGAGCATTATAAGTCCTAGATCTAGTTTGCATTAACTTTGCATTAGATTTGCATTAGTTAAATTGCATTTAGGGCTTCTAAATATTGCATTAGTGAAAAGTGCATATAGGTTGCATTTTTGCATCTTGCATCATTAAATTTCATTTGAAATCTGTCATTACAAGCAGTCAAGTTAACATACAATCTAGAAACATAAACATCAACTCAAAATTTACCGAATTTGGTTGAAAAACCCTAATCTAGGACTCATTCGCCCACCTTGGCGATTTAGTCCCTATATAGGTAGTTTTTCTAGATTTTTGGGAATTCTATGTTGTTTATTTTTTTGTACTTGAACCTTCTAGAAACCCTAATTGGGACTCATATTCCCATCTGAGCGATTTAGTATCGTATTAGGTTCGAATCTGCATTTTACAACATTAAAAACTTCATTTCTGTGCTTCTATTTGCTATTATCAGATCCCTGTTTTAGTTTGCTGATTTTCTGTTTCACTCATTTCATTAGACCTAGCTTAATTGTGTTCATCTAGTGCATTGCTTAATTTCAAAATTGCATTTACAACATTTCATTCTTAGATTGTTGCATAACATAATTAGTCAATTATCATGTCCTAAATCTTAAAATTGCATTATTCTTTTGTATGCTCTATCATTGTCGCATTTCAAATTTGTAAGACAATCATTACATCATGTTTTCATTGTGAAAATCTATGCTTATCATACTTCATGTTCTATTTTTAGATCTTGTTGAGTACTGTAATAATTTTTTGTTATGTGCATATGAATATGAAGTCCTCTCCCCTCTCTTTTTGTTCGTCATTTATCCCTCCTATGAGTGAGATTAGTCTAGTGAAAGAGAATAAAATCTTGGGCAACAATAACAATCATATTTGTTCTTTTCCCACTATCTCTCCTATTTGTGAAGAAGATATTTTGGTGTTAGAAGAACCAATCAATGAGTTATAAGAATCCTAGTTCTTTCTCTCCTCCTACCTATCTTATTGGGCATGACATTGCTGAACAAGAGGACACAACCATAGGTAATCATGACAATCACATAAAACAACAAGAAGAGACCATTGAAACCTACCTACAAACCACTTCAACTAGTGTACATTCATCTCCCAACATCTTCCCCACTCATGGAAATGTTTTAGTGAAGGAGTCCATGCAATTGTAAGAAATCATGACAATCACATTATTGGTGAGGAGGATCTATTGGTGTTAGATGATCAAATCTTTAAAATCCATGACAACCCTATTTATTTTTCTTCCCCTACTTCTATTTTGGAAGACATTATGGGACAATGGAATGCAATCATAGATAACCATGATAATCATACTTGTTCTTCTCCTAATATTTCTCCTATTTGCGAAGAAGATATTTTTGTGTTAGAAGATCAAACCAATTAGAGTCATGAGAGTCCTATTTGCCTCTCTTCCCTTAGGAAAAACATTATTGAACAAGAGAATGCCATCATTGATAAAAAATAAAATCCAATCATTGATGAATCCCCTAATTGTGATGAAGTTATTTCAAAAGAACCAAACATTGAATGTCATGAACATCTAGCTTGTAGCTCTCTTAAAAACTCTCCTACTAGGGAAGATATCATGGTGGAAGAAAATGGGAACATTGACACATGTCTTTCAAACAATAGTGATGATACTTCCTTAGATGAAGATGATAAAGTGACATTAAACACCCCTTCACTAAGAGGTCACAAAAAATAAGGATAATTTTGGTGAAATTATGAAAATTAGAACTCCCTTGAGTCCTCCAATTCTTAGACGTCCTAGATATCCTTTAATTATTGCACCTCCTAAGGCTAAACTCATCCTTTACCCACCCTCAAACCAACCACAAACTCAAAACAAACCCATCCTCATCCTTGAACCACCTAAGAATAATATGCCACAACAGTCAATTTATAATAGCATTGCTCATACATATAACACTAGAAACAATCCACAACTAAGATAAACAACTCTAACATCCCTCCCATTACCTCAACCTATCTTTCCTTGTGCTCTTCATTTTCCTTCACATAGTGGGAAGGAGTATGATCTTGTTGAACATATTAAGAATACTCCCGCAAAGATACCCTATGGGATCTAATTCAAACTTCACCTAGTTATCATACTATGCTTCAAAATTCCTTACAACAAGGTGTAGTTCCTCCTAGTGTGCAACCAAATGATATAGCAACCCTAATCCAAGGAATGGATACAAACATTATTTTCCACCAAAGTGATTTACCTCCTTTGGACGTGCAAAAACAAAATGAGGCTTTCATAATAATATCTATCTTCTATAGGACATGGATAAAGAGAACCCTTGTTGATAATGGATCGACCTTTAATATGTGTAGCATAAATCTTTTGGATAAGCTTGGCATTGATAAGACAAAGATTCAACTAGACTCTTTATCTATTAAGGGATTTGAAAATGTAGGAAAACAACCACTTGGTGTGATAACATTGCCTATTACAGTAGGAAAAGCTACATTACAAACCATGATCCATGTTATGCCTCATGATATTTCATACAACCTCCTTTTAGGAAAACCATGGATTCATGAGATGCATGCAGTGCCTTCAACTCTTCATCGTAAAATGAAGTATATCTACAACAACAAGGTGCATACGATCGATATTGATCTTGAGCCTTACATTGTTTTACAACTTGAAAAAGACAAGGAAAATCATTTGAAAACATTGAAACCAACTATACAAGTGGAACCCATGCAAGAAGAACAAAAAGATAGGTTTCCTAAACCCTTCACAATGTTATCGCTAGATGATTTGGGATCATTGGATTTCACACCTAATTTTGATAGGCAACCAAAGATCATAACAAAAGATTCTAAAAAAGGGAAAAGAAAAAGTGGTAATGTCAACACAAAATGCATCCAAATATTCAAAAGAATCCAATTCAACCACTTTAGAAGAAAAAGAAAATTATACAACAAACTTTGATGAATTTTATTACGAGCAACCGCCAAATCCAAAAGAAATGAAAATTCTTTATGGAAGAGGTTATGAACTTATGAAACAACTTGGTTATAGTGGAAAAGGATGTGGTGCTAGAGAACAAGGTATCTATGTCCCTATAGAGCCTAACACACAAGGAACGACTAATGGTCTTGGATATTTCCCTTTGAAAGAAACAAAAGCATAAAAAATACCTTCACTTAATATCAACACTCTTACAAAAGATTCCTCCAAGACAACTCTAACTTTGGTGCATCTTGAACTAATAGATACTACATGTGGCAATATCTCATCAGATATGCATCAAGTTGATACATTGTTTACTCATTATAATCAATAACATTAGTTACCGCTCCTTTCCATGTAATAGTTGTAGGATCATAACACACTCACTATTGCATGTTTAACATTCATTGAAAATTATTTTCTTGTTGCAAGGAGTAGCATACCATCACCCATCTCAGCTCATCCATGTCTTGCATTAAGTGGGGGCAAGGGGTTAAGTAGCCTTGTCCTTGTATGTCACTTGTCGTTGTCTCTTTTGGATAGTTGACCACCTTCCATGTATATATAGGAGCAAGCTTGGGATGTGGACGCCATGCCTTAAGTTGGCTTGCATGTGATGTACTTTTCTTTCTATGTTTAGCATTACATTTTGGGGGAAACCCCTTTTTTATGACATACCTTATTAGAAACATATGCTTGACATAGGGATTTCCAAATAAGCTATCATGACCTCTTGATTGTTAGCATTTATTTTTTGCTACTGTAAAGTAATTTCTCATAACATGGTGTTTAGCAATTTCTTTAAAGTGGAGGCATACATTGGAATTATTTTTTTGCATTTCAATTACAACTCATATTTCATTTTGTGGTATTTTTACTTCATGTGATGCATCTTTCTCTTTGTGGTGACATTGGGTGTAATTTCCTTCAAAAACATGATCTCTCTTAGCATATTATATTCCTCATAGTGGCATGATGTGACACACTACATCCCCTAAGTTGTGAATCTTCTATTCTTTGATTGGTCCTATCTTGGAGACATTAGGCATGATATTCCCTAAGTTAAGACCTTACATGAACTAAGAAAAACCCCTTTGAACATACCTTACATTACCTTCCACATTTACAATAAATGTTATATGGCCACCTTGCATAACACACTTTGCTTGCCTGTGGAGCCATCCTGTTTGTTCATGAGTATTAGCATACAAAGTTTTGCTTGCCTTATGGATCCTATTGTTCGTGTTGTGTGGCACCTTATCAAATTTATCAGGAGGTATAGCTTTGCTATGGTTAGCATATGGGAGCCAAACTTAGGTGTGACTTTCCTATAACCAATTTCTTGTGTGTGTGAGCACATATCGGCTACATGCATATGTGTCTCACTATGGGCTCACCTAGTGGATGGCCTAAGGTTCCACTAGCCCATGTGAGCGTGTGTTTTTTTTGCATAGTGGACATCATGTTCCACTTGTAAACATTTTTGGACAAATAGCTAAGGCATGATCCCCATTGATTTGGACAAACACTCGAGGCTTGATCCACCCCTTTTTATTTTGTTTTTTGTTTTTAACCTTTTATCTTGATGTTGCATATCATACACCTTGTGTGTGTCCCTTTGTACTTATGTTGGTTTGATGTAGGATCTTAGATATTGGGGGCTTGGAAACCTCCTTGATCTTTATCATTCTACACCATCCACATTGGTACACTTGGACCCCTCTTGAATGCCTACTTTAGTGTGAGTTTGAAGCAAGTTCCTCCTCTCACTAAAATGGGGGCTAAATGAAGTGACAAAAAAAGTATCCCTTTTCCTCAATTTGGAAATAATTGATAAGATGAGCTAAGTGATGCCTTAATTTGGTGTTGTAATATAGTTTACATATTCACATTAAGTTTTGGGCCCTTTTAATAAAAATTAGGTTTATTTATTACTTAGTTGGCCCTATTTTGCATCCACAAGCCCGATTAAATACATTTTTCTATGTATAATCCTGACATTTAACAAATGACATATCATAATTCAATGTTTTTGGTTATGTGTTCTAGATCTAGGGATCTGGTACTCATACACCAACTTGGGCATATGGGTCCCACCTAGGTCTTGGGACCTGATTTCAAATTGCACATTGAACAAGACACTCTTATAAATATGTGTCCCATGTTTTAGCCATTGGGACTCATATGCCCCAAATGGGGTATGAGTCCCGCTTTAACTTGGACCTATTTTAAATCAAATTCTTGGTAGGATTTTATTATCCTAGATTGGATGTCAGCTTGTAGTGTTGTAATTTCAAGAAATTTGGCATAAACAAGTATAAATACAAGGTCATTTCACCTAGTTTCACCTAGAAGTTTTATGCAAGAATTCCTATAGCAAATATTATGATCAAGAGTGATTACAAGAGCATTCAAGAGCAAACACATTTACAATCAATTGGTAGAATCATGGAAGTTTATATATACAAAATTTCAGTTGTACATGGATACAAATCAACTGACAATATTTATAAAAAAAATCAAGTTTCCAATATTTGGTAGAATCTTGGCCGTTTATATGTACAAAATTTTAGTTGTACATAGATAGAAATCAACTGAAAATATTTACAAAAAAAATTGCATTTCCAACATTTAGTAGAATCTTGGCCATTTATATATATAGAATTTTAGTTGTACATAGATAAAAGTCAATGATGATATTTACAAAAAAAAATCATTTCCAACAACTGGTACAATCAATAGATGATATGTCAATCAACCAATGATAAATGCAATTTTTTTTAGAATTATTCTACCCTTTCGTAGAAACAATTTGATCTAATTCTCCAACACACTAAATACCTGCAATTGGCTCAAATTCAATCTATTGAACCTTGTGGATCAACTCTAACCCTTATATTGTCAAGTATTGTCTCATGTTCAACTTCGTGAACTTTCCATAAATTATTATTAAGTGGTCTACTATGATTTTTAATCATTTGGATATCTATTGCAATAATAAGGTTAGAGTATTGAAGAATTTGCTATGTGTGTCAAATTCATCGAACAACCAAACATTTGGTTTCTTAATAGGGTACCTTCTAAGCCATGTTCTTGTGACAACAACTAACCCTATTGGATACTCAATACGCTCTCCATCAGTGATTGTGGTAGTCAATTTTTTCCCCTCTATACAATGACACAAAAAATAACCCATTCCTTCTTCATTATTCTCATCTGCAATAACTGCATACACATGACTTGCATTTTATTGAATGAATAAATTAATTCTGAAAACATATAAAATGTAATAAAATGAGTTAAATACTTGATTTCACCTAATTAATAAATCATAATACCTGGTTGTGCTAGGTCAGATACATGGTCAAAGTCCATTGATACTTCCATTTGGTTCAATTGTAGTGCTTGTGGAACTTGATATGTATCAATGAGAACTGAAGGTTTACAAGACCATTCATCAACCCACTCTTTTGAATCATAGTCTTCCCATACAAAATCTATACATGAATAATAAAAACATGCAATCTCTCTCATATAAGTAATCAATGAACTTGCATTTGAACTTCTAAACGAGTGCAACTCACTCGATCCCGTAACTGTGCAACAATCTTAGTATTTTGCAATATTAGATTCATTTACCAACCAAAAATCTGTAGAAGCCATAGAGTTACCTTGATTACCTAGTCCCTTGTGGAGTTACACCATTGCATAATTGTTGTTGCATCAATCAACTTAGTACTGCCTTGGTACTTTAACTCTTCTCTAGCTAGGGCTCTTCACATGTGCTGGACAACACCATCATGCTCTCCCTTTCCATTTCCAATCTAAGTAAAATTACAAAAATATTGAACACCACTTGCCACATGCATCTTATTCAACCAATAAAACATCCTTGAATTCTTGAATTGTGACACAGTTATCTGGCCATATGATGTGTTGATTGTATCTGATATTTCTTTCCCTTACATTATCATTAAAAATTTCAAAGTACCCTTGCACAAACTCTGTGGAATGATTGTGATCATCATTGATGTAGAAGTGACACTCTCTTAATATATTTCTTTCTTTGTGCTATCATGTGCATGCATGAATGATATGTGTACAAAAATAGTAGCCTGAATAGAGTTGTAATACTGAGATTGCACTTAATATTGTGGTTGTAATGTATAATTCTCAAAAAATTCTACAATAGAAATAATGGTACCAAGAGGAAATGTATCCTTACATAACTAGCATTAATCATCCAACCATTGAGCTCTATGTGTATGCATTGCATACTCATAAACTATTTTCTCTTGAAAAATCCTCATAAATTTAGCTATAGAAATATTTGTATTCACTAACTCACATCTCTTCAAATCTTTTCCATCTTTAACCCCATATGTCACTGACTTGTATTTTCTAAAAGTAACTAGTTTTTTTCCAATTTCATGTGTACTTTCTAAATGTACACATTTTTGTAAATATTTCAAATCACAAGTAACACATGATCCTTTCAAACAAGACTTCTTATAAAAAAAATGGCCATCATCTCTTTTACATAATACAATTGAAATAAAATCTCTTGATGATTTAGGAGGGACTTCTATACTACATTCCTGCAAAACATCGTTACTATGCAAAGTAACACATATATGATGATAAATATCATAATGCATGAAAAACTCAATATGCATCCTACAACAACATGTAGTGCATGAATGATTTATCTTAACATAAAAAGGTTTGACCATTTCAAAAAACCTTTGACTAATTCTTACTTGAGGATAACTTTGAATAAAATTTTATAAAATTGTGTTTAATTCATATCCAGAAATTGTTTAGGATGTCGTTTAGAATTTTGAGATCCTATTCTCCTTCTAACATCTCTTTGATTGGGTGAAACTCTTGCGTTATCTTGCCAAAAAAATTTAAGTGATGTTGTTAATACATCAACAACAACCTTGTCTTTGTGTGGAAGTCTACCCAAGAATTCCCATAGAGAATTACTATTAGGATCCTCAATTGTTCACCTCTCTCAATGTTATTTAATAGTATTTTTCTACTTAAATTTTTAGTGACCTACTTGTTTTGGTAATCAAACGAGATTTTTTTTGTTTCGTTTCTTACTATAGTTGATGTAAGAATACATCGAGTAATGTTACTATTTTTAGTGCGTGAGGTTGACCCTATTGATTATTACACACTAATTAGATTTCTTACAATAGTTATTTCACCATTGGTATTGGATGATCTTAAGTCAACGATCTTTGTAGTGTCTCTAAAATTAATATTTTTAATCATTTCAACAAACAATTGGCACCTTCCAATTTCACTTAAGCTCTCAAAATAGTTTATCCATATTTTATTAGCCATTCTTGTACAAGTGTAGTCAATAATTTTATCGAGCACTAGTTTCAAAATATTTTCATCTGTCAATTAGATACTTTGGTATTTTATAAATAATTCTAGGAGGTGTTATGATTTGTGTGTGTTCTTGGCTTGCATTTGGTACATTTGATTGATCATTCCTTGTCTCAATAGGTGTTATGCTTGGTGCTTGTTCTTGGTTTGCATTTGGTAAAATTGATCCATCATTTCTATCATCAATAGTTATTTTGGTATTTGATTCTACATTATAATCAATTGGTATAGATGGTGTACCTTCTCCTCCAAATTTTCTCATTTGAAGCAGTCTTTTCATGCACTCCCTTTATTTTTTTTTTTTTAACCTCAAGTTGTTTGGGTGGTGCTCACTTAGTCCTTCCCATGGTTAATATCAATTGTTCCTAAATAAAAAAAATTCTGAATATGTTAATAAATATTATAATTTGAACAAAAATAAATTACTTAAACAAATATGAAATTACTTAAACATATATGAAATTACAAGCATTATGGATTGTGGAAATCTCATAGCATTAATATATGAAATTACTTAAACATATAGGAAATTACTTAAACAGATATAAAATTACTTAAAAAAAAATGAAATTACTTAAGCATATATGAACTTACTTAAAAATATATGAACTTACTTAAAAATATATGAACTTACTTAAAAATATATGAAATTAATTAAACAAATTACTCTTTGTTGACATCTAAATTATAAATTACTTAGACAAGATAACACATTATCAATAAAATATGAAATAGCCATCAAAATTGATAATAAAAAATGTTATACAAAAAAATTCAACAATCAATTAATTGTGAAATTCCAATGCGTTTCAATCATTTCAACTTAAATAAAACAAAAATATCTCTTACACTATGAAAAAAAGTCGCACAAAAAGTGGAACTAGTTGCAGTGGGACCTTCAACATGACTATCATGTGATTTTTTGGCCATTAGAAATCCATTTAAACTAAATAAAATGTGTATGTTGTTACACCCTAATTTTTTATTTGCAATTACTTTTAACTTTTACGTTAAAAATGTTTTTTTGACATTAATGGATGATTATACGTTAGTTGATATTTTGATGAAATTATAATGCAATGTAAAATGTTTTGATTTTAATAATTATTATTTTTAATCAATGATTATGACAACATGGCTAATAAAAGACTAGCTATTTGGATGGCCTTCTAAATTGAATGCAAGAGCAAATTTTACCATCCAAGATGGAGAGGGAGAGTATCATCGGAGAGAAGAGTATATAAATGGGTAAACAAATGGGTACATGCTAATTTGAGTCGAACACACACAAACTTACATAGGATTTTGTATCAAATATAGGTAAGTAACCCCAATATTATCATTGAGTTTATTTTGTGTCTTGGCTAAGTGTGTTTGAGTTGTAAGGATAGGTTGAATCATATTTGGTCTTTGACCTAGTCTTTCATAATAAAAAGGTGACATTTTCTTTCATTATCATCTTTATTTATGTTCTTTATGTCATCATATATATATATATATATATATATATATATATATATAGGCATATTAAGAGATCCCATAGTTGTTATCATGTTGTTAACTTTCCATTCAGTGCATGTTGTGGGAAATGAATAAAATCAAACAAACTAAAATTCATGTGGAGGTTTATGCCACCATCATTGGCTATATCCCTAGTATTGTATATGGCATGAAATGAGTTCTTAAATGGTCTTCAGTGATGGCATGACGGAAGGGAGTAAGGAAGTCAATTATATTAAAAGTATAGTTGCGTTGTTGATGTCAGTAGTAGGATTGGAGAGGATTTTTATTCTTTGATAAGGAGAGAGAGAGGGGGGGTGTGAACCACGTGGAAAATGTAGAGATAACTCTTCATTGATATAGTGAATCGAGTTCATCCTTATTAAGAGGATTATATACTTAGGTGAGAAATAAGGGAGCTATTTTTCCATATTTAAGAGTCTTTTTCTTGGTTGTGATAAGATGAAAGAATCCACATGATTGAAAGGGGAAAGATTATTGTTATTTTGAAGAGAGAAAGCAGTCGCTTATCTTAAGAGTTACGTGGAAGAGCAGTGAGAAAGGTGTGGAGTGTTTGGAGAGTTTGGCAGGAACTTTGAAGTTGAGCTCAGAGGGTTTGAAAGTGCATAAGAATAGGAATATTATAGGCATGAATTCAATCATGTTTTCTCTTTCTTTTATTCTTGGTAATTTAAATATGAAGTTTCATATTTGAAAGGGATATATAGAGTTTATAAATTGATGCATATTTTGAAGGAATATAGAAAGATTAGTCTAATTTTATAAACTTGTGCATGAAATATTTCAAATTATTAATTAAATATTGTGGAAGATGGTGGAGCTTGCAAAATCCGTGGTTATATTTGGAATTTTATGATCCCTGAGGTTTTGAAACTCCCCAATTGTATCTAATTAGGGTTCAAAATTTCGTATAGGGCTTAAACCCTCCTAAAACCATAATTTCTCAATGCCTTGGTCTTTTGTTCTATCCACTTATTGCCATGTTGTGCCTGGTTCCCGGTCAACCAAGTTATAACTTATGCCTTAGGTGGTCATTCTTTAACCAACCCCTTAACCTTATCTTTTGGTCACTGCCCCATGTGGCATTTTTCTTTCCCATCGATGGGGATGTGTTTCATTGCATTAGAGGGACTCAAAAAATGGTCCTTCCCATATCCAGTGGTGTTTTTGACACTCTTTCATTAGAGGGACTCCAAAGATGCTCACTCTAATATCTTGTAGTGTGTTCGATGGTGTTCATTGAGGGGACTAAAAAGTGCCTCACTCCAATTTGTTACAGTCTCTACAATGAGCTGTGAGGGGTTGACTGTGGAGTATGATGACGTATGGTGGACAGGTGGCAGTGGCCCACTAGCTTGCAGTGTTGTTGTGGGCCCTTTATTTTTCTCAATGGGGGAACGGGGAGCCCACAGTGATGTGGTGGGACCCGATAAAGGTCGAGGCAAGGGTGTGTTTTCGCTGCATCGAGGGGACTAAAAATTACTCCTCCTGATATGTTGCAGTCCTTCTGATTGTTTCATCAAAGGGACTACAAATTTTCTCCTCTTGATGTGTGGCTATCTCTTCAATGATGTCTTATAGTGATCAGACGGTGTAGGATGTGTTTCTGGTGGGACTCGTTAGGAAGGCAGACGAGGTTAGTGGATGGTGACATGTAGACAGGTGGTGCTACACAATTGATCAATAAGCCAACTCACATTGTTGTTGTTAGTTGCACGATGCTGATGAGGATGAAAGGTGGTAGGTTTAATTTCATTAGAGGGAATCAAATATGACTCACTCTGATATGTTGTGGTCCTTTCGACCTATGCATCAAAGGGACTCTAAAAGTACTCATTCTTGTTGGAAATAGGATGCCATTTAATTGCAAATCCTAAACATTAATTATTTCATGTATCTCCTAGATTCTTGGAATGTGTTCAACAACACTAAGATTAGGATGAGATTAATTATTTGGATGAAATAAATCATGAAATTGACATTTGCAGTTATTCCTAAATAATAGGAGCATGTGGGTGCACACATGGTAAGGTGAAACTCACCTTGTGTTTAGTTAACTATACAGAGTAACAGTTAACACTTCTGAATGCATGAAAAGATCCTAGGAGTTAGGATTTGATGTTTGCATGCTTGAAGTTTAGTTGCTTAAGTTTAGATCAGCACACAGTTTAGAATCAGTTTAGTTTAGTTTAGTTCAATTTAGTTTAGTTTAGTTTAGTTTAGTTTAGCTTTAGTTCAATTTGTTTCAGTTATGGTTCAGTTATCTTCAGTTGCATGCAAGTGCATGTTGCATGCATGTTGGTTATTTTGAGTTGCATGTAGTTAGCTTTAGTTAACTTGTAATGCATGGCTAATAACATTGAGTTGTATGACAGATAATAGGGACTACCTCCAGTTAACAAGGGATGACCATTCTTTGGGAATGGTGTTGAGTAAATGCTTCAGTTAACTATAAAGCACTTGGAGCCAACTTGGGTGCCCAAGATGCTTTATTGGATTTACCTCTAATGCATGATAAGATATTTTTGAAGACTCAGTTAAGTAGGACCTTTGATGGGTGCCAAATTTGAGGAAGAGCTTTGGAATTATCAACAGAATGAAGGTTGAGTTGTAGCTTCAGTTTGGGACGCCCAAATGGATGAAGCACATGTTTTAGCATTGTTCTTCATGAGATAACCCTATTTGCATGAGATATGGCGTACCTTTTAGGGATAGGGCTTGTGCATTATAATTGTAACTCATGTTGAGTTTACAAAGCTGATTAAAGCCTATTTATCTCAAGCAAGTTGCATAGGGTTGTGAGAGAGTTTTTATTGCAGGTTGTGAAGAAGATTGGTGAAGACAGAAGAAGCATTCTCAAGCAAGAATTGGAGCTATTGTAATTCAGAGATTGAATAATAGAATAATTAGTGGTGGAGTTTTTTCCCGAAAGGGTTTCTCCATGGTATATCTTGTGTGATCTTTCTAATACCCTGTCTAGTTCTTCTATCAACTTCTCTCTTCATTCTACAATAGTAAAATGAATTAATCAAGATAATCACCCACAAAGAATATATGTAACAAAGAAAAGACTTACTTAGATCAGCAATATTAAAGTTTTACAGAGCATTAAGCTAAGAAAAAACCTCATTTTTCAACAATTTTGATATCTTACAGTGTCTTCGATGTGATGCAATGGTGATAAAATGACCCAAATTTAAAGGGGTTTAAATTTGGCAGTCAAGTTTTAAAGTTCAAGGCAATGAGTGATTGGCATTGGATCTTGGCACGAAGGGGACATATCAATGAACATAATTCAAGGATGTGATTTTCCAATGGCTAGGTGGTGAGGCATGGTGTGAATGTAGGAGAAAACTATGAATTGATACAAGGGAAAAATTGATTTCCGTGATCGGCTAAACTACTCACTCTAATGATTGATAAAGGCATGGATGACATAGAAGGGAATGATCTGTCAAATATCTTTTTCTTGTCCAGATTTTATTGCAGATTTCATTGGTGCCTATACCTACATTCATGAATAACATTATGCTGGGATGTGCTCGAGGCATCAGGGGGCTTTTATAGCCTAGTTGTTGCTCTATTTTGGGGGCAATTTTGGTGTTTGTAATCTGATTGAGGTTCTTCTTCCTATAACCCAAGTTAGATTTAGGGTTAAGGATTTTGAATTCAAATTTGAGTTATGCCTACACTCTAAAGGAATTTTTTTTTGTCTTGTTTTGGGGTTCAGACTTTTTCTCTCCAACCTGAGGGGTTTGGTGTAGTGTTGAACCCTTCCAAGATTTTGTCTTCTAGTTTTTTGTAAGTCTTTGATCGAGTCAAGTTGAATAGGGTAAGTCCTTATGACATAGATAGGGAATGCTTTAAGCTATGCTCTATAATAACAACATATGACTACAATACACATTGTATTTTTTCTCAAATCTAAATGTCAATCTGACATGTTCTCCAAATATTGTACACATTAAATTTTGAATCAAAGTAATCAAGTGTTATTTTGATGCTTCAATCATATTTTTTGTTTGAATTATTTCTATGTTTTCCTACCATTCAAGGAGTGGTGTAATTTCTTGCATAGAGATAGTGAGGGTAATGTTGTCACAATGTGGATTAATAAGTAATGTGATGGTTGTCCTTTTGTTGGTTTCTTGTAATAAGGTAGTAGGGTTATGAGAAGCCATGGTTGTTCTATTGTAGGAGTTTATTTCATTCCCGACTCTATATAGAGTAGGCATTGGTCAAGGAGATTAACAAAGTTTGAAGTTAGGGCTGAATCAAAAACTTTAAATCAAAAATATTTCCCTACTTTCTTAGTTTATATTTTCTTTCATGTTTTCTTTTTTTCTTTCCACACTACCATAAGTCATTGATAATATAGAAGGTTACATAGATGATTTATCCCATCAAATTGTTGGGAATTAGTGTTCACATAGATGTTAGGAATATTACATTATAGGATGCATAAGATAATAGTTTAGTAGGTTGGTTATGAGTGGTTGGAATATCACATCATTCCCGTAGATTATTTGTTATTTGGATGCACTACCTATATGCACATTCCTAAACAGAAAAGGAAGAAGCTAGATGAAAAATCAATGAAATGTATTCTTCTAGGATATAGTAATGAATCCAAAGCATATTGCCTTATGGATCCCAATACACAAAAGATATACATTAGTAGAGATGTAATTTTTGATGAGAACAATGATGTAAGTTCTCTTGCATCACCATCTACTTCAAATAGTACTCCTATTTTCAACATGGATGGTAAAAATGATGGGCACATTGATAATCAGTGTAAATGATGATTTTATAAGCCCTATTAGCCATTTAACCTTGTAGGATGTTTCACCTAAAAGGCGAGGGATAGGGTTAAAAATATGTTGTTTACCACTCAAAGTAAGGAGAGATGCAATGTTGCAATTATGTCTAAATGAAATGTACTTAATGTACTAATTTGAAAATGAGATGACTTTATGATGCAAAACCCTAAGAATTATGAAGTGTTGGAAAACACATTGTGATATGCAAAGAGATAAAACAAATGCAATAGATGATTAAAAAACATGCAAGACATAAGCCATGCACCTGGAAATTGAAGAGGAGTTGAATGGAGATTGCAAAAACCTTTGAGATTCTAGAAATTTTGATTTTTAAGCCTGGTGGGACTAAGTCACCAAGTGGGGCATTTTAGTCCAAATTCAGGGAAACTGCCCATAAACCTGTTTTAGCCAAATGGGTATCTAGATCTATAGAAATCACTAAAAATTAGGTACAATGAGACTAAGTCGCCCAAGGTGGTGACTTAGTCCACTTTTGAATCTCTAAAAATTGAAGTGGAAACAGATACCCTAGGTCTGCACTTTAGTTTCCTATACGTGTCCACTTTTGAAACTCTAATTTTTGGACCTGAAAGTGACTTTTAGTTGATATTTTAGCTCAAACAACAAATAGATGTCTTCAACAAGTCTTCAAACAAATCTTCAATGATCTTCAAACCATCAAAGTGCCTAAATTTGCAAACACACAAGAAGAGAAAAAGGAATGTTGAATGTTAGGGCATGGGGATTTTCCTTTGATGCAGGAGCATCCTTGGGTTGTGATAATCTTGCATCACCCAAAAATATTTTCATTCCAGTTTGTCTTGTTCTAGTTTCTATTTAGTTCAAGTTGGTAGATTCGGTAATTCTTCATGTTTGCTCACTAGACCTTGTGGATCTATGTTTACATCATGGGCATGCTCATTTTCCTTATTCCAAGATTTGAGCATGATTGAATCTTTTTCTGAAAAGTTATCGCTTTTGGATTTAGTGGCAGTTTCTTGAACCGACACCGAAATAATTTTCTTATCTGATGGCTAGTTCGATTGCTTGTGGATCATTTTCGTATCTTGTGGATCTTGTTAGTGTGATTCAAATTATTCTATGGAGTGTCCCTGACCTTAATTTAGGTCCACACTTCATCCTCTGCATTCACCGAGGAGTAATTCAAATTTGAGGCTAACATATGCACACACACATTACATTTTCTTTAATTGGAGATTGTAATAATCTTTGAGCTGACGTGAATGCTTCTAGATTTGTGAATGTTTCTAGATTTGCGAATGTATACGAAGCATTGTAATTGATCATTAGAAGGCATTAGAGTTAGAGATTAGAAAAAGATAAGATTTTCTTTGTAGGATTTTTGCTCACATTGAGGAGCATGTACGAAGATGGTATTTTGAGCATGTTGTAATTAGGCCTATGAGCTGGATCTGTAAGCCTGAATGTTGTCAGCCAGTTGTAATCGAATTTTTTGATAATAAGAATGAATTTGTATTTGCCTCCATTTTTGGTGTTGCTTCCGTTGTGTGACTCTTGCTGCATGGTCCATATTGTTCTCTTTGAGGACACTCCAACCGTGGCTGCATCAAATGGTATCAAAGTAGGTTGTGAACCTGTGAATCTTGAGATGAGAGCTGGTTACGAACCTTGAGTGGGTTATGGTCCTTGTGGCATTCCTTGGGTGAATAGATAGCCGATTTGAGGTAGGTTGTAAGTGTGTTCAATAGATCACTAAGAGAGAGGAAATTGAAACCTTGTAGTCAGATCACCAAGCTGAGGTAGTTGCACTAAGCATGGGAGAGATTCCATCGAGAATTATGAACCCTAGAAGAATGGAGCAGATGATGGAGGACTTTAGAAATGAGATGAGGAATGAGATCTGGAACCTCTTGGGTGGTTTGAGGAGAAACCCTGAAACAAAGGATGAATATGAAGAAGCTACAAAAGAAATTGAGGCTGAAGAGGCTAAAGGACCAACAAATGAGAGAGAAAAGAGACTGTTGAGGGAAGTGGCACAAGTAAGTAAAAGTCATAGGGTGGAGGTTTCCAACTTCTCTAGTACATTGAATTCAAAAGACTTGATAGAATGGATAGGAGAGTTGGAAGAATATTTTGAGCTTGAGGATATTAGAGACCCACTGAGAGTTAGGTTGGAAAAAACTAAGTTGAAAGGACATGCTACTATGGTGGAAAGAGTTGTAGAAGGACATAGTGGAAAATGGAGAAACAAGAATCACTCGGTGGAGGCAGATGGTTGCAAGGCTGAAGGCTAAGTTCATTCTAGAAGATTATGAGTTGGAATTGTTCAAAAAGTTTAAGAACCTGAAGTAGAAGGATATGAGTGTGAAAGAGTACACTGAGGAATTTTATAAGATGACAATCAGATCTAGGCACCGAGAGATGACTAGGGAGAAGGTGGAAAGGTATATAAATGGCCTTAGATTTAACATTCAAGATGAGATGAGTATGTTTAGGATTTCCATAGTTGAAGATGCCTACCAATATGCTCTTAAGGCAAAAGATAAAGTGAAGAAAAGACAATAGAGTAAACCTAGAGGGAAAGAAAAGTAGATGAGTAGCAGCAGGGAGAAGTAGACAATTGAAGAAGAATCAAGATCTAAGTGGAGTAAAGAATAGGATTAGAGGGTACAAAGGAGAGGAAATGGCAACAAGGAATTCTTGGGAAAATGTTTCAAGTGTGGAGAATTTGGACATCAATCTTTTGAGTGTCCTGAGGGATCAAGTAAAGGAACTGGAAAAAAGAATTGTATGGCATAGGAAGAGTAGGTAATTGAAGATGAGATAGAACCAGAGAAGGGAGAATCTCTTATGCTTAGGAGAGTCTTTATGAGGTAGAGAAGGGAAGAGACTGAGACTTTACAAAGTAAGAATCTTTTCTAGACTGTGTGCAAATTAGGAGGTAAGTGCTATAAGGTTATTGTGGACATTGGAAGTACTAATAACTTGGTATCTAAGGAGATGGTGGATAAATTTGGTTTGAAAAGGTTTCTGCATCTTTTTCCTTATAGGATAAGTTGGTTACAAGAATATCATGTAAGGGAGGTGAAAGAGTAGTGCTAGGTGAACTTTAACATTGGCCCCTTCAGAGATGAAGTTTTGTGTGATGTTTTGTCTATGAGTGCTTTCCATGTTCTATTGGGTAGACTTGGTAGTTCGATAGAGGAGCTATATATGATTGTAGAAGGAATCTTATTACTATAGAGAAGGATGGGAATTTTTTTACTTTGGCTTCCTTGAAGAGTAAGTAGGAGGAAGTGAGGAATTTGAGTCTTGTGGAAAGTTTTAGTGTTGAGAAGTGAGATGTAGAGGTTGTACTAGAGGATGGCATGGATTTGAAGAAGAACCTTATGGTTAAATCTGAAAGTGATATGGAACCAGAAGGATGCAAAGGCAGAATTGTGCAACATAATACTTTGGTTGTAGATAAGATAGTAGATAAGATGAAGTCCTACAAATGAGGTAGATCGGATGGATGGAAGAAAGTGAGTGGTGCTAAGGGTCCCTTACTACCTTGTGTAGTTATGAGGCAGGGAAAGGAAGGTAAAGAGAAGAAGTTGAAGGATTTGACAGATGAAAGAAGAGAGGTTAGGAGGAAGACAAGTATAGACAGAGAAGACATTTGGATCAAGAATGAGCATGGGATCTATATCCCAAACTCTATTTGATGTTCATGAGTCCCTCTCATGGAACATATTTTATCACTAGGGGTGTTTGATGCAGGAGCATCCTTGGGTCGTGGAAATCTTGCATCACCCAAAAATATTTTCATTCCAGTTTCTATTTAGTTCAAGTTGGAAGATTTGATAATTCTTCATGTTTGCTTGCCAGATCTTGTGGATCTATGTTTACATTGTGGGCATGTTCATTTTCCTTATTCCAAGATTTGAGAGCGATTGGATCTTTTTTCAAAAATTTATCACTTTCGAATTTAGTGGCAGTTTCTTGAATTGACATCAGAATAATTTTCTTATCTAACAGCTAGTTCAATCGCTTGTGGATTGTTTCCGTATCTTGTGGATCTTGTTGGTGTGATTTGAATTGTTCTATGGAGTGTCCCCGACCTTAATTTAGGTCCACACTTCATCCTATGCATTCATCAAGGAGTAATTCAAATTTGAGGTTGACATATGCACACACACATTACATTTTCTTTAATCGGAGATTGGAATAATCTTTGAGCTGATGCGAATGTTTTTGGATTTGTGAATGTATATAAAGCATTGTAATTGATCATTAGAAGGTAGTAGAGTTAGAGATTAGAGAAAGATTAGATTTTCTCTATAGGATTTTTGCTCGCATTGAGGAGCATGTAGGAAGATGGTATTTTGAGCATGTTGTAATCAGGCTTGTGAGTTAGATCTGTAAGCTCGGATGTTTCCAACCAGTTGTAATCAAATTTTCTGATAATAAGAATGCTTGAATTTGAATTTGCATCCATTTTTGGGGTTGCTTCCATTGTGTGACTCTTGCTGCATGGTTCAAATTGTTCTCTTTGAGGACCCTCTGTCCGTGGCTGCTTTAGCCTTGGTCAAACCCATTTTTAGTTAATTAAACCAAATCAAGAAAGAATATAATGAAGCATGCAACAATGGAGTTAGTGTACCTTTCCATGATATTTGATCTTGAATTTATGCAGTAAAACATGAATAATTTTCCCTTGAATGTCCTTAGGAGCTATCTTGATGACTTGCAATGATGAAACCCTAGCTTGCTTGACTTGAGAACATGATGAGTGATGAATAATGATGAGTTAAGAATTAAGATGAGTTAGGAGGTTGAAAAATGAGGGGAAAAACCATTATTTATATACAATTATGCCTAAATTCTCGAAAATACCTCATCACAGGCCGACCTTAGGTCTTAAAGAAAAAAAACCCAAAATAAATTTGAATTTATTTTGATTTTTGAGCCAAATGGGACTAAGTTGCCAAAGGTGGTGACTTAGTCCACCTGGGAAATTTTGAGTGGATGTTGGAGATTAAGATGTATTAAATGTTTTTTATTGGGTTCTTTTTCAACAAGACAATTAAGGCCCGCAAGTGTATAAAGGGGTCATTTGAAGCATAAGAAAGGTGTAAATATTGATGACAAGCCTAGGAAAGTGTGAAAGTTTGTTACAAGAATTTACAACACTTTGAAATAGGTATTGGTAAGGTTATTTAGGTGTATTATAACATTATGTTTATAGAAAAGTGTGAAGATGTGTTACAAAACCTTACAACACCTTTACAAGACATCAATAAATACATTTTATTCAATTTGGAAGGGCCCAAGACCTAGTGTGGATGTGTAGACACCTCACAACACCAAATGAAGGCTCCATTAATTCCAATTTATCATAAATTATTCCCATAGCAAGAAAAGTATACACTTTTTTGGCAACACATTAAGCCTTGATTTTAGTGAGAGGATGAACTTGCTTCAAACTCACACTAAAGTAGCCATTCAAGAGGAGTCCAGTCATACCAATGTGGATGAAAAAGATCAAAGGAGGTTGCAAAAGACCCCAAGATCCAAGATCCTAAGTCAAGTCAACATAAGTATGAAAGGACACATGCAAGGTGAATGATTTGTAGCGAGACAAGATTCATGATCATACAATGGAAAGAACTAGAAGTAAAGGAAAATGGGGTGGATCAAGCTTCGACTGTTAGTCCAACATGTTGTGGATAAGATCTAGGGTTGTTTGTTTTGGAAAGAAAATGCATACTCACTCTGGAGCGACGAAACTCTTGGCTGTCTGTTGGGTGAGAAAATCCCAAAGGTATACTCAATCTGAGGCAACAAAACTTCTGGTTATCTACAAGGTTAGACATCCCAAAGGTGAGAAACATATGCTAGTTGGTATGCACTAAAACACATAGGTGGCTATGGGGGAAAGTCGTGCCTCAGAATGGGCTTCCCACTCAACCATACCAAAGTTATACCTCCTGATAACTTTAATAAGGCTCCACAAAGGAAAATGATTTTTGAGCTCTATGAAGTAAGCAAAACTTCGTATGCTTGACACTCATAGATATTGTTAATGGAAAATAGTGTAAGGATTGTTCAAAGGGAATTTGCTTTGTTCGTGCAATGTATCATCTTAGGGAACATCATGCTCAATGTCTCCAAGAGAGGATAAGTGCAAACGGTCTCATCTTGTTTCCAAGAGAGGACAAGTGCAAGGTCTCATCCTAGGGAACATTGTGCCTAATGTTTCCAAGAGAGGGAATGAAAAGAAAAAGAAAATCACAAAATGAAATGTGAGTGGTGATGTATGCCCCCACTTTAAACTGGTTACGAGCACCAATATTGTGAGAAATTTCTTTAAAGTAGAAGAAGAGGACATGAGAGCTTACTCGGAAAGCCCTATGCCAAGTCATATGTTTTCGAGAAGCTACATCATGAGAAGGGAAGTATGTCATATGCGAGCCAACTTAAGGCATGTTTTCCACATCCCAAGCTTGCTCTTATGTATTCATGAAAGGTTAACGACTAACCAAAGGAGGCAACCACAAGTGACATACAAGGACAAGGCTATCGAACCCTCTTTCCCCCACTTAGTGTAGGACAAGGGTGGGCTGAAATGATGCATGCTAGAGTGAAAATCAGTATCAAGTAGAGGAATTAGGTTCCCCCATAGAGGAAATCATACCAAACTCCTAAAAATGTTGTAGTTTATGACTCAAAGCCTTACATTCATTAGTGGAGGGACCATGAACTCTATGATAGGCATAGAATGAAGTATTGTAAGAGCATTTCTTTCACAATATGGGAGGGAGGGTGATCAAGTGATCTTGGAGTCCAGTCTTGACAAGATACCCTCTTGATAAATGGTAGAACGTGGTCTTGTGGCTTGCATCAAAGATACATCTTGCTCAGTAGTAGATGTCATACTTACACAAGTTTCTCTAGATTGCAAGATTTTTTTCTCTCTTATAAGAGGAGGGAAAATCTAGCAAATGTAAATCATTTGTGTCTTGTAAGAT
Organism: Sequoia sempervirens; assembly: GCA_007258455.2. Taxonomy (NCBI): domain Eukaryota; kingdom Viridiplantae; phylum Streptophyta; class Pinopsida; order Cupressales; family Cupressaceae; genus Sequoia; species Sequoia sempervirens. The sequence goes on along the minus strand of VDFB02075321.1, from coordinate 325,009,584 downwards.
GACATTGAAATTAAGTGAAGGTGTAGTTTTTTGTTTCATGTTTGGATGATGTTCAAGACCAGTAGTGTTGAGGTGTTCAATTAAGAATAATGTATGAGTATGTGTTGTGAGATTGTTGATGGTAAGTGAAGGTTTGGTGATCTCTATTATAGTATAATAGCCAAGACCATGAGTTGTTTGTTGTGTGATAGGGTTGATAGGGTTATAGATACCTTGTTCATTAGCACCACATCCTTTTCCATTATATCCAAGTTGTTTCATAAGCTTATAACCTTTTCCATAAAGCTTTTTCATTGCTTTGGAATTGGGTGGTTGTTCGTTATTGTGTTCATCAAAGTTTGTTGTGTAATTTGCTTCTTTGTCTAAAGTGGTTGAGGTGGATGCTTTCAAAGGGTCATTTGCATTTTCATTTTCCCTATTTTATTTTTTGTGTATGATCTTATACTCATCCATGAAGTCATATTAAAAATCCAAGGAACCCCAATCATTATCTAATAGCTTTGTGGATTGTTCACTATGTTGTTGTTTGTCCTTTTGTTGTGCATGTTCCACTTGTGTGGTTGGTGTTAATGTGTTCAAGGGGTTCTCTTTATTTTTCTCAAGTTGCAAGACATTATAAGGCTCATGATCAGTGTCGCTTGTGCACACTTTTCCGTTGTAGATATATTTCATTTTTTGATGAAGAGTGAAAGGCACACCATTCATAGCATGAATCCATGGACTACCTAGAAGAAGGTTATATGAAAGATCATGAGGCATAACCTGTATTTGTGTGTTCAATGTGACTTCTTTAACTGCAATAGGTAAAGTGATCACACCAAGTGGCATCTTTTTGACATTGTCAAAGCCCTTAATAGATAAAGATTTGGGTTGAATTTTTGATTTATCCACATGAAGCCTATCCAAAAGGTTTATGCTACACACATTAAGGGTTGAGCCATTGTCAATAAGGGTTCACTTTATCCCTATCCAATTATATCGAGAAATGATCATGAAAGCTTCATTTTGTTTATGCACTTCCAAAGGGGGGAGTTCACTTTGGTGGAAAACAATATCAACATTTATTCCTTAGATCATGGCTGTGATGTTAGTTGGTTCTGCATTAGAAAGGATAGGAACTTGTTGCAAGGTGGTTTGGATCATGTTGTGATAGTGAGGGAGGCTTGAATAAGATCCCACAATGATATCTTAGCAGGAGTATTCTTTAGTTGTTCAACAAGATTGTACTCCTTTCCAGTAGGAAGACCTAGTAAGAAAGGTCTAGAGGGGATAGGATTAGGCAAAGGTAAGGGTGTTGGGGTTGGTTGTGGCGGTTCTGGGTTATTTTGAGTGTTATATGTAAGAGAAACAATATTATGACTTGGTTGCTGTGATAGATTAGTTTGAGGTTGGTAGAGGGTGAATTCAGGTTTGTGCAGAGTTTTTTTGTGTGAAGGGGGTAAAGGATGAGTTGAGGCTGAATAATATTAACATCCCTTGGAAAATGAGAGTCTAACATTGGCTCTCCATCTCTTTTCAAGGGAATAATATTATTATCAATGTTATCTTTTCCTTGTATGATGATATTCTCCCTAGAAGGAAAGTGTTTAGGAGAACAACGAACCTCATGTTCTTTACAATTAAGGCTTGATTCATCCAAATTAGCTTAATCACAACTAAGGGAATTATTAATGGTTTAATGTGTTTGATGATTGATAGTGGGGAGAGGAGAAGAAGACTCTATTTTATTGTCAGTTATTTCTAAGGTCTCATTCTCTTGTACCATATTATCTAACCTAATAGGAGATCTTGTAATATGTTTATCTAATTTTGAGGTTTGTAAAGTAGCTTCATCACAAGTGGGGGAGGCATCAAGTGAAGGACCACTATGGTTATCAAATAGATTATCCCAAATGGGAGGAGCATTAGGGAAGGGAGGATCAAGGGTTTCATGATTTGTAATAGGGATGTCTTCTAACACCAACCTATCCTCTTTACATTAAGGAGGGATATTAGGAGATGGACAAGTATGATTGTCATGGTTATGGAGACTAGGTAAGGTGATATTTAAGAATGTTTCTATGATCTCATGTTCTTGTTGTCTAACATCTTCTAAAGGGGAATAAGGAGATGGCTAATCAAGACCCTCAAGACTTGTAACTTCCTTCACCAAGATACCTTCGTCACTAATAGGAGAGGTATCAAGAGAATAAAAAGTAGGTGTGTGATGATTGTCTACACTTCCATTTGCACCAATGAGTAATGTAATGATGTGGTTAGGACTAACATGTTCCTCATTGTTGTAATCAAAATCAAACTCATAAGAGGGGATGTTATGTTTATAAAATCCATGTTTAATCAAATCAAAGGCACATCTAAAGAACATGTTATGCACAAAAGAAATAAAGTGCAATGCAATGATTATATGTAATTTTTAGATGCAAAACAAAGTAAGTTGCTGATTACAGTATGCAATATCTGAAAAATGAAATGTGGGAGATTTAAATGTGAAATGAAACAATGCATGAAATGAGCTATTTTAGGCTATATTTGATGAAATGCATGTTACAAAAACTTAGCCAATTGATACAGATAGGTAATGGAACCAAACAAAAGCTTAAAAATAGGGTTTTTAGCTTTGTAAAAGGTTGTTTTAGGGGTGAATAGGGAATAATTCGCCCATGGTGGCGACTTAGTCTCAGTAGGGATTTTTTTTGATATTTTTCAAATTTTTCTAATGGGTTTTGATGGTCTCAGTACTGTATAATGTAATCCTAAGATGAAAATGCAAATTTACAAAAAATCTTAATGATTTTAGATGTCAAAAATGCAAGCTAAATGCACTTTTTTATGGATGCAAAACTTGAAACCTAGCATGCAAATCCATGCAAATCATAATGCAAGGTCAATGCAAGCTAGATCTATGATGAAGGAATCCAAATCAGAAAATAAAAGTGTTCTAATGTCAAGTTCACCAAAATGTAAACGATGATTTTATAAGACCTATTGGCCACTTACCATTCTAGGATGTTTCACCTAAAAGGCAAGGGATAGGGTTAAAAATCTGTTGTTTACCACTTAAAGATGAGATGTAAGGAGAGGTGAAATGATGCAATTATGTCTAAATGAAATGTACTTAATGCACTAATCTAAAAATGAGATGACTTTATGATGCAAACCCTAAGAATTATGATGTGCTGGAAAACACATTGTGATATGCAAAAAGATAAAACAAATGCAATAGACGATAAAACAAAAATGCAAAACAGAAGCCATGCAATTGGAAAATGAAGAGGAGTTGACTGAAGATTGTAGAAACCTTTGAGATTCTAGAAATTCTAATTTTTAAGCTAGTGGGACTAAGTTGCCAGGTGGGGCATTTTAGTCCAAATTCAAGGAAACTGCCTAGAAACCTGTTTCAGCCAAATAGGTATCTAGATCTATAAAAATAACTGAAAATTAGGTCCAATGGGACTAATTCACCCAAGGTGGTGACTTAGTCCACTTTTGAATCTCTAAAAATTTAGAAGTGGAAACAAATACCCTAGGTTTGCACTTTGGTTTCCTATAGGTGTCCACTTTTGAAACTATGATTTTCAGACCTGAAGGTGACTTTTAGTTGATATTTCAGCTTGGAAAACAAAGATATGTATTCAATAAGTATTCAAACAAATATTCAATGATCTTCAAACCCTCAAAGTTCCTAAATCTACAAACACACAAGAAGAGAAGAAGGAATGTTGAATGTTAGGGCATGGGGGTTTGCCTTGGTCAAACCCCTTTTTAGGTAATTAAACCAAATGAAGAAAGAATATAATGAAGCATGCAAAAATTGAGTTATTACCTTTCCATGATGTTTGATCTTGAATTTCTACAACAAAACATGAATAATCTGCCCTTGAATGTCCTTGAGAGCTATCTTGATGACTTGCAATGACGAAACCCTAGCTTGCTTGACTTGAGAACATGATGAGTGATGAATGATGATGAGTTATGAATTAAGATGAGTTAGGAGGTTGAAAAATGAGGGGAAAAACCATTATTTATACACAATTATTCCTAAATTCCTGAAAATACCTCATCACAGGCTGACCTTAGGTATTAGAGAATAAAAACCCAAAAGAAATTTGAATTTATTTTGATTTTTGAGCCAAATGGGACTAAGTTGCCCAAGGTGGTGACTTAGTCCACTTGGGAAATTTTGAGTGGATGTTGGAGATTAATATGTATTAAATATTGTTTATCGGGTTCTTTTTCAACAAGACACTTAATTAAGGCCTATAAGTGTATAAAGGGGTCATTTGAAGCATAAGAAAGGTGTAAATATTGATGACAAGCCTAGGAAAGTGTGGAAGTTTGTTACAAGACTTTGAAATAGGTCTTGGTAAGGTTATTTATGAGAATTATAACATTATGGTCCTAGAAAAGTGTGAAGATGTGTTACAACACCTTACAACACCTTTACGAGACATCAATAAATGCATTTTATTCAATTTGCAAGGGCCCAAGACCTAGTGTGGATGTGGACACCTCACAACACCAAATAAAGGCCTCATTAAGTTCAATTTATCATCAATTATTCCCATATCAAGAAAAGTATACACTTTTTTGGCAACACAATCAGTCAACACCCACCAATGTCACAAAACCTTTACGAAAGTGGTACACTAGTACTGTTCAAGATGCAAAGTTAGATGGAGTCCCAGACACTTCCACTTTAGGTCCAAAGACTCACAACATGGTTCACAATGGAATGAGGTAAAATTTACACTAATGACTTTAGTTGTTGAAATTTTTGATCCATCTACTACTTAGGAAGCACTAGAATCAAAGCCTTAGAAAGAGGCTATGGATGCAGAGTATTGGACTCCTACAATGTTCTCATAACTAGGATTTTACAACCATCACTTAAAGATTGGAAATCTAACCTGAATAGTCATTCAACCATAATGAAGGTACATTTAACTTGTTAACCTAGGGACGTGAAATTGAAATGGGTCAGCACTATATGTGCACTAGGGGCTCAAGTAGTTATTGCATTCTACAACTAAGAAACACAATGTTGAAAGTAAATAGCTGAAAGGAAATTAAAAAAATGCTAAACATCCACCAATACTATGCTTAAATTGAAATGCAAAGCAAGAATGAAAGATCTGAGCAACAAACAAGAACTACTGTATTTGCTTTGGCTGCAGGAACATACACATAATGGACTTCTAGTGGCTATAGGAATAGTCAATGCCAGATTTCAAACTAAGTATCAAATGGAAAGTAATACTAAGCTAATGCTGAACTAAGAGAATAGATTACTCACCAAGTGGCCCCCCTTGGATAAGTATCCTCTAAACTAACAAAACCTTAGATGTTCAAACTCATAACTTGATTTTGATTCACTGTAAATTGTGCATACAAAGAGTAATGTATCAGTATTACTAAAATGAAAGTACAATGTAGAATCAAGCAACCCCCCAAGAAGGAGCATCAATTTATTATTTATACTATAGCTAACAAGGCAGTCAACTCCATGACTGGGAGGACGCCATGTGGGGAAAATAGGGGAAAGTGGAGTGGCGAGGGTTACACATGCATGGAATTTGGTAAGAAATGCAAGTCAAGCGTAGATCCATCACAAAAATAACGCCCATGCATGCTCAATCATTAAGGTCCACTGCAAGGTGGTTACATTTGATTGCATGAAGAATCTTTGCTACTGGCTACCTTTGACTTGGAGTAGCTTCTCAACTGGACGTTATGGTGTATGCCTAGCTGGCAATGTCTTCCATAACTTGACGTATTAAGTCTATAGTCCACAGTTAGTACACACAATATATACACATCAATAACCACTCTAAGAAACACTCATTAATCACATGCAAAATCAACATAGATGACCCACATATTATGCCAAATCTCATTAAAGCTTGCAGATATAGGGTAATGCCAAATTTCAATGGTTTGAGGGAAACATTATGCTAATACCAACATTTAAGCATTAAAATACATGACATCTATGAGCAAATAGGCTATAGATTCTACCAAAACTAGACCAAAAACTAGGCTCATCACAGAGTATCAATCTTTGATGAAAAACAACACTTGGGAGCTTGTTGATCTACCACCTAGTAAGAAAGCAATTCGTTGTAAATGGATTTTTAAAACTAAGTATAAAGTAGATGGTAGTATAGATAAACGTAAGGCTAGACTTGTAGCCAAGGGTTATGCCCTGAAAGAAGGAATAAACTATAAGGAAACATTTTCTCCCACTGCAACGATAAAAAACATTATAATGATTTTTGCTTTAGCTACTCAATTTGGATGGAAATTGTATCAAATGGATGTAAAAAGTTTCATTCTTAATGGGGACCTTAAGGAAGAGGTCTATATGACTCAACCAGAGGGATATGTTGCACTTGGTAAAGAGGAAAAGGTTTGTAAACTAGTCAAGTCCCTATATGGTCTCAAACAGGCTCCTAGGGCTTGGTATATAAAAATTGATGAACATCTGCTACAACATGGTCTCACTAGGCATCTATATGATCCAAATATCTACCTCAAGGATAAAGGGGGGATATTGTGATAATTATTGTATATGTTGATGACTTGGTTATCATAGGAAGCTTAGAAGTAATGGTTGAAACATCCAAGAATGATCTCAAGAAGAAATTTGATATGACAGATCTCAGGCTACTGCACTATTGTCTCGGCTTAGAGGCATCTCAAACAAATCACCATATATTTGTATCTCAAAGGAAATATGCCAAGAAAATACTTGAGAAATTCAAAATGATGCATTCCAAACCCATGTCTACACCTATGGAATCAGGTTTGCAGTTATCTACATCTGATATATCTCCTTAGGTGAATGAAACTCTTTATTGTCAAATGATTGGAGCTTTGATTTACCTGGCATATACTAGACCAGATATCAGTTTTGTTATTAATTATCTTTCACGATTCATGCAAGAACCAAAGAAATGCCATTGGATAGTAGCAAAAAGGGTCTTAAGGTTTCTACATGGTACAATGGATCATAGTTTGGAATATAAAAAGAATGATCAATTCTTCTTAACTGGGTACACAAATGCAAATTATGAAGGTTCTATTAATGATAGAAAATTCACTTCTGGATTTTTTTTCTTCCTTGGATCAGGTCCTATTTCTTGGGGAAGTAAGAAGTAAGCCATAGTTGCTCGTTCCTCAATAAAGGAAGAATATCATGCATCAAGTGCAATAGTTTGTGAAGCATTTTGGTTACGTAACATATTAGAAGGATTGGGGGTACCACAAAACCAACCTACAATCCTCTATTGTGATAATTAGAGTGTTCTCAAGCTTGTTCATAATCCAGTGTTTCATGAACAGACAAAGCATATTGAAGTTGACTATCACTTCATTTGAGAACATGTTCAATAAAACAACATCCAACTCCAATTCTGCTCAACTCAAGAACAACCCACTGATATCTTCACCAAGCCTCTTGCACATGTGAAGTTTGAAATTTTTTAGGATTCTCTTATTAGTAATTTAAAGAAATGATGTAATAAGGGGGGAATGTTGGGTATTCCATCATTCGCTCCACATAGATAGGCTGATTGTTAGTTTGTTTATGTTTTGTTATTATTTGTTTTAGGTTGTTTTGTTATGTGTGATAATTGGTTATATATTGTGAACCATGTGAGTGCTATTTCGAGAACTTTGTTCACCACCATCAGATGTATATAAACCCATATGATAATAAAGTTGGGTAATTCGATTGCTCCACAAAATATGATACAAATGCCTTCCACCATAGTAGTGTGATGATCTGCTTTAACATATAGGGATACCCACCTTGGTCTTGCAAACCCTAAAGTGCAGAGGAGAAGCTTTCCAATCATATCCTATTCTTTAGCCACTGACCTAGGGTCTCTAAGCATAAGGAGTAGCTACCCTTTAGGAGAAACTAGACTATTATCTAGAAACACCAACAAATTGGTGACTCTACTTGGGAAGAAAGAACAAGAATCTTTGGTTATATTTGTTATTATTGTCTAGTTGAAGCTCCCCATCTGAGCCACTAACAAATTGTCGACACTGCTAGGAAAGAAAGAACAAGAAGTGCAAGAATCTTTGGGTGAGAAACTAAAAATATGCCCTGCCTCCTTGCGATCCACATACAGTGGTGATTCCATTGAGCAAGATAAAGATATATCCTTTTGGGAGAGTCAATAAATTTGTTGATATGAAGTTTTTGGTCAGATGATCCAAGGACCTACATACTTGAAGAGGGAGATTGTTGTAACATTTTTGTTATGTTCTTGAAGTTTGGTACTTTGTTGGTGGAGAGAACTTAGAAATACCTAGATCTCATGTTTAAGTAATTTGAGTAAGTAATTTATTTTTGTTCAAATCATAATATTTATAACATATATTCATAATTTTTTTTAATTTAGGAACAATTGATATTGACCATGGGAAAGAATAAGCAAGGACCACCCAAACAACTTGACACAAAAAGAAAAAACAAAGGGATGGCA
>VDFB02075321.1:324980577-325000989 GCA_007258455.2 Sequoia sempervirens | reverse complement strand
TGGCATCTTCTGAGAATCCCAAATTCTTTATTAATTTGAGGGAACAAATGTTGAGACCCACACCCCCATCTACCAAGACCCTCTTGAATTTTTTTTTATGAAGCAGGGCTTCAAGGTGGAGTGCACGATTGTGAGATGGTTGTGCAGCGAAGTCCTGATCGGAGAATGTTAGGAGGCTTGGGGTGGTGATATTTTTTACCATAGCTTGGAACTGGTAACAATCTAGATCCATAGAGATGGTGGACAAAGCTAATGCTTCCTCTAGGATTTTTCTATGGGTGGACGATATCTTCAAGAACTCCATGATGGAGATCTAAGTTGGGGTTCTTTTCAGTTGGTCTAGGACGTTATAACCATTAGGAACGGTTCTTGAATTTGAAGTGGATGCTCTAGGTGGTTGCGATGGTCCAACAATGGTGAATTTGTTGGTGTGAATAAGTCTTGTACCTAGTTTATTCCTTTACTAGGGACTTAGGGGACTTAATTCACATGTTAAGTTTACTTAGGATATTAGTTGTATCTTCTAGAAGTCTTAGTTGTCTTATCTAGACTTTACACTTTCCTAGGTAGTTATGATTTAGTTGTATCATGTGATAGGATTAAGACACTTGTCATGATCTTGTCTTATCCTATCTCTCATCCTTTCCTTTATAAGCAAGGAATCTCTAACATATTTTGTATTGTATTGTATTGTATTGTATTGCATTGTATTGCATTGATCATATTGTATCATATTGCAATCCTTGTTTGGTGGAATAGCATCTTCCATTGTTTCTTCTCTCTATTTCTTGTGGAGGTTATTTGGTGTTCCAAATTGAAGATCTTGGGTTGATCAATTCAACATGGTATCAGAGCTTTGAATCTAGCAAGCCCCTTCCATTTTTTCATTAGAGAGTTTCCATCAATTTCTATTGTGATTTGAGTTTCTTGTATCCTATATTGCATGTATGTATTTTTTGTGAGATCTGGTGATTGCAACACTTTTGGCTATAGTGGTAGTATTTTAGGTTGTCTCATTGCATCCAGGAGGCTCAAGAAAGTTAGATTTGGCTTTTGTTTCACTTAATTTTGTTACCATTTACAACTTTGGCAAAGAAGGGTTTGGAGCTCAGATCTGGTGAACAAATTTTTACAGGAGCATTTTTAGCAAAAAACAAGCCTTCCATTATGTCTAGATGGTCATTTCCGAGATTTTTGATATATAATTTTCCTATATTAGGAAAAAGTTGTTTCCGGGGCAAAAAAAATTAGCTAAGGAGCTATACGGTCCCCAGCCTGCAAGGTACGTTCGTCGTCAGAATAATTTTTTAAAAATTATCTCCATTAGCTTTTTGTTTGGTGGGTTTGATTATATTTTTGAAAAAATTAAAAATAAAATAAAATTACAAAGACTTATATTATAAAGCCCACGGCCCATTGTTCTTTATCATAGCTGCAAAATTTTTAAGTCCACGTGTTTCATATTTACCTGCGGCATTAGTATAAGTTTTAACGACTTCCCTCCAAACTGCCAAGTGGGCAGTAATACAAGTAAACTGCTAGTAAATATTTGACTGCCAACTAATGGTAACCGTGAGGAGTTAGGCCGCTACATGTGACCATATCTGCCCTAACTGCTAGAGGTTTCAATACCTTCAGAGTTTTTTCCTAGCTCAGGACGCAGTCACGTGGAGGACCGAGGGCCAGCCCGCCAAGGGCTAAAATTTTGCTCTTGATTAGTGTTAAAGGTGCCTAAAATAGGCCTTTTTTTCAATTTTGCATAATTTTTTGCCACGGTGTCAGATTTGCGAAAATGAGATATCGTCGAAAATCTAGTTTGATGAAATTTGTAGTGGTGTAGGTGATTTTTCTAGATTTTGACATTTTATGCCAATTTTTTCAGCTTGAAGGTACAAGAGCATTATTTTGCTTGTTCTTGGTGTAACTTTTGCAAACAAATGCAAAATTTGGCAAATTTTTTTTTGAAATTGCTCAGAAAATCACAAGGAATCTGTTTGTAATCTCTATTTTCAATTTTAGCAGTATTTTTCCTAAAAATTGTAAAAATCACCGTGTGTTATAAATGGTTGATTTGAGCTTGTCACTTGTACAAATTGCAAAATTTCTTCATTGTAATTTGTTGGGGGGTTGCAAATTGAGTTTTAATACATTCTGGGGGGTGAAAGGCACAATTTAAGTGCCACATTGTCTTCTTTCTTTTGGTGTTCATGGCGGATCTAAGGAAAATTGAACCACTCACTCCACACAATTATCATACATGGAAGCTAAAAATGCCTCAATTGTTATAGTCTAAGGGTCTATGGCCAATGTTAGATGCAGAACAAACTGAATTTACAAGGGATTATGAAAAATTTGTCCATAGATGTAAAATGGATGAAGCAAAAGGGCTCATTGGCTTACATGTATCTGATAATTTATTGTTTCATATTTCAGAGTGTAAAACACCTACGAATGTTTGGGATAAACTTGAATAATTGTATAATAAAACAAATCATTTTAGAGCCTTGCAACTTCAAGAAGATCTACAATCACTCTCTGCAGATGCATTTCCTTCAATTCAAGATTTCCTTGCACAATTCAAGATTATTTTTGTCACAGTTGAAAGGATGTGGACATGATGTGTCTAGTGATGAATGTATCTTCTTGATTCTATCTAAGTTAAAGGGCCCTTATCAAGTGTGTTCTTCTAATTTCTATTCAACTATGGATGCAATGGGGAAAGATTACAAAATTCCTATATTTTAGTTGTTTTGTGAGTGTCTTACTAGGGAGGAGGCCAAGTTGATTCAATTGGATGCCTTACCTAGTTCTAAGAATCATGCTCTAATGGCTCAATCATCCAAGGGTAAAGGAAAGAATAAGAAGAAGCCTAAAGAAGAATCATCTTCAGGTAGTGAGAATCCCTCCAAATTGAAGCCAAAGAATAATCAAAAGTCCACTCCTTCTCCTTCTACTTCTACCTCTGGAGATTCTTCTTCTAATTCCAAGAAAAAGAAAGGAGATCCTTGTTCATTTTGTGGAAAAACTAGGCATGATGCAACTCATTGTTTGAAGAGATTAGAGGCCTTGGAGGAAGCTATGAAGAAGCACAACATTTTAGTGGCTAAGCCTTCTTCCATAGGAAAAAGGCAAGCTCTTTCAACATGAGTCATTCATTCATCTTCAGACAGTTGGATTCTTGATTCAGGTGCTTCTCATCACATGACCAATTCACGTGATCCTCTTGATTCCATTGTTCATACTTCTACTTCTCAAATTGCAATTGGGAATTCTTCACAGATTCTAGTTTTGGGGACAGCAACTGTTCAGATGCTAGATTGGTGCATTGAGGTTGCTCTTCTTGTTCCTAATATTTCAGTGAATCTACTTTTTGTATATCAGATTTTTCATTCTAGAGATGGGAAGACAGTTGATTTTACTCTACAGAATGTGACTATTAGATAGTTGTAGGATCCTGAGAAGGTTGTTGCTACATGGATAGTTGATCATGAGAACCATTTGTATCGATTTGATGGCTTTGAGTCTTCATCGGGTTCATGTTTTGTTGCCCATGATGATTCAATGAGCAAGCTTTGGCATGAAATATTTGGGAACTTGAACTATAGATATCTTCAACAAATGTAAGCACACAACTTAGTGGTTAGTCTTCCAAAGATCACTTGCACTCATTGTGTTTGTCAAGGTTTTGTTCTTGGAAAACAACATCAAGATCATTTTCCTAAGGGTCAAGCTACTTGTGCAATCACACCCCTTGAGTTGGTCCATAGTGATCTCATGTCATTCCCAACTCCTTCTTTTTTAGGGGCTAAGTATGTGCTCACATTCATTGATGATTTTTCCTGCCAAACATGGGTCAATTTTTTGAAGCTCAAGATTGAAGTTCTCACCAACTTCAAGACCTTCAAAACATTTGTGGAGAAGCATTCAGGTTTTTCTCTTCATTAGATATGCACAGATAATGGGGGGGGAGTATGTCAATTAGGTATTTCAGGATTTTTGCAGTGAGCATGGTATTCTTCATCAGCACATAGTTCCTTACACTCCTTGATCTGATTTAGGATCTAGACTAATTGCATCATTGAATGCTTAACTTAAACAATTTAATGGAAACTCAAAAAAAATGTACATTATTGAAATTATGCTTTAAAAATCAAGGCGATAACCAGAATGTGAGAGAGAAGAAGAGAGAAAGTGCAAACAATCTGATAACAGAGTTTTCCACAATCGTGACTATGTCTTCGGGTCCGCTCCAATGGAGTGAGACCAATCCAATTAATCTCCATAAATGATTACAAAATGTCTTCCACCTCTTACAAGATTTCCCCTCCTTGGAAAATAATAAATTACCAAGAAAATCCTTCAACAAATGCAACAAGCTCAACTAAGCTTCAAATGTATAAAGATTAAAAATTCACTATCCAAAAAAAATCCTCACCTAGAAATCTCTCACAAATTTTCATCACCAAAAATACACTTTCAAATCACTTAGCTAAAAACACCCTTCACCTTTCAACCTCCTTTCTACCCCTTTTTATACCACTTTACATGCTAAATGGGGTGAAAACCATAAAATCCCCATAATCTCCCATACAAAGTAAAAATATTTGAAATCCCCCCATTTTACAATGATAAATCCTCTTAAAATAACACCCATTAAAAATTTCCCGGATGACCCTTATATTTTGGGCTTACAAAAATAATATATTCGGACTTAGAATTTTAAAGGGTTGGTTTCCCTTTAATTTAGGGGATATATATCGTATATTTAACCTTTTATTTTTAATTGGGTTTATCTTTTCTTTATCTTTATTTTTTTTAAGGATTAAAAATCCTTAATTATAGGGATTTATGTGCTATTTAATGGGGCTTACCTTTTTCATAGAAGTAAAATATTCAAAAAGGAGGTTAGGTATTTAAAAATTCTTTTACACAATCTTGAAAATCATGGGGCATAGCCGGCTACCCAAGAATCAAGGGATGTAGGCGCCACCAACCTGCATTGAATAATGGTTAAATATAATCCACCCACCTTTGGATCACACGAACACCACTAGTTAATGTGATGGAGAGGATAAATAGTGAGGAAGAGGTTCATGGTTCAAACCTTCCCAAAATATTTTCAACAAACAAACTATTTGGCTCCGCCATAGAGGTGCCATGTGGCACCCATCCATTGGGATGCAAGGCATCATTTTATTTACTTATGCTTTGACATGTGACACCATTTGATTGGTCCATGTCAGTTGTCTATGCCACATCAGCAATCTACATGTCATCAGGCCGCCACGTCATTAGTTGTTGATGTCATCAAAGTCAACTAAAGTCAACCTTTGACCAACAATAACTTGGTCATACGGACTTTGTTTTTGAAAAAATGAACATCGTTCGAAAGATCTCACTGATCTCTTCACATTGATATCCAATTTTACCATCTTTGAAAACTTTGAATTTTGACCCTTTTTCTGACCTAGGTCTTTGAGTTGACTAGAGGTTTGACCAAGTGTATCTTGAGCACCGTGGCTCTGATGAACTCTGTTCGATTTGTGTTGGAATCAGAATTCCAAATACTTTCTGATGAAGATGTTTATGGAGAAAAATGAGGAACTTCAAAATTTGACAAAAATCCTCCAAATCAGGCCTCCCCATTGGAGAGCTTTTGGACCTCCAAAAGTGGCATTTATTCAAACATCAAATGAGGACTTTTCCTCCCCACTTGTCTTGTATCATAGTACATCTATAAGCCTGGCTCATAATCACAATGAATATTGCAACAACATTTTTGAACATAAACATCATTCTATCACTTCCATAAGCATCTTCATCAACTATCGTAGCCACTAACCAACAAACATTGACTAGAATCAAGCTGAACAATAATCCAGATATGAAAGAGAATAAATCAACAACATATTGATCTCCCACAACATAAACATTTTTACCCAAGGCACCATCAATACTTTCAATCACCATTCCCTCATGTTGTACTATGGGTGCATCCTGCGACATCTGACCTTGGTTAGTTACTCCAAGTTCATTGCTAGAACCACCTGTATTGACAGACATAAGAGTTAAATCTTTACCCTCTTTAATTTCCCTATGTTTGCAAAAGAATGATTAGTATTAATAATGTGAGAATGTATAATATACTGTATGACATCTTTAAACAAATGATAATGATTCTTTTCCCCGTAGAAAATAGGTTTTCAATCATATAAATAAGGGCTACCCAACACTATCACACAGATATCCAGTGGAACCACATCAAATTGTACTTCATCCACAAACTTACTAGTGATTGTGAATCTCAAAGTGCATTTTCTTGTTACTTGCAATTTATCATTCTCACAAATCCAACCTAGTGGATAAGGTTTCTTATGCAGTGTAGTTTTCAATCCCAAGTTTCTTACATCTTCAGAAATTAAGTTAACTTGAGATCCACTATCTATGAGTGCATCAATTTTAGTGTGCTTAGCAACAGCCCTTAAATGAAAAAGCTCAATTATTTTCTTATCTTCAAAGACATCATTAACTTTAGAAGTAGAAACACAACTATCAAAGGAAGTACTAGAAATAGGAGCTTTACTTTTCAAACCCATAGCTATTATCTTAGTTTCATCATTAGAATCGGAACCAAGATCCATAACAAAATTTTTGGCTTTCTCCTTACCTTTCTATTTCTCAGCCTACTTAGGCTTCAATTCTAGATGCAACTTCTAACAATGATCTTCATCATGACCCTTCTTGTCACAATGAGAGCAAGAAAGCATGTCATCCTTCTTGACTGTAGATGTATTCTTTCCTTTCCCTATCTCTATAGCCTTAGATGATTTCTTTACAGAGTTATCATTATCAAACTTATCAATAAAAGAACCCTTTCCTCTTGACTCTAAATGTGTAGCTTGGACACAAACTTCATCCAAATTACTAGGGTTTAAGACCAAAATAGAATGTATGAGATATGAGTGAAGACCTCCCATGGACTTTAACAAAGTATCCTAGGTGTACAAAGGTGTATTTAATGCAAAATCCCTTTTACGAGACTCGTGGGTGTAATCTTGAACATATTTCCCTTTCCCTTGCCTAAAATCTTTCTAGTTCATCATTAACTGTTGCATATGGCCTAGGGGATAAAATTTATTTTTAAGAGCACTAAAAAATTATGACCAAGACAAATTGACTCTACCATGTTGTGAAATTTAAGCTCTAGTCCTACTCTCCCACCAGGTGAGAGTTGAACCTCCCAACTGAAGAGTGGCTAACTGGATCCTAGAAGCATCATCAAAAAGGTTTTGGACTCTACAATAGACTTCTACTTGCTGAATCTAGTCATCTATTTTTTTAGCATCTAATTCACCACAATACTTAGGTAGTTCAAATTTAACATCCAATTGAATCTTAGGCTTATTTATACCCTTAAAAGGATTAGCAAAAAGAGAATGTGTAGAAAAAGGAGAAGAAGGGGGAGAAGGAGTAGACAGAGGAGATTTTGGAGGTTCATCACCACCTCCTGGTTGCTTCTTCTTGCCTTTACGGTCTCCATGATCTTCTTGCTTCAATGCATTATCTTCTTCAAGTTTCATGCATTTTTCCCATTCTTTGAGAAGCATCTCCAACGCAGCTCTCATTTTCCAAAAGGCTCTTCGAAACTCCTTCTCACTGAGTTCTTTGGGTACCTCCATTCCAGACACAGACATTTTTGGAAAATTTCTTTGTTTCCTGATCTTAGGATTGTATTCTTCAAGCTTGCCTTTGCCCTTTTTAATCTTGGATCTTGTTAGCATTCACAATAAATCTGCAATACTAGTGACCAAATGCTCTGATACCATTTTGATCTGATTTAGGATCTAGACTAATTGCATAATTGAATGCTTAAATTAAAAAATTTAATGGAAACTCAAAACAAATGTACATTATTGAAATTATGCTTTAAAAATCAAGGTGATAACCAGAATGTGAGAGAGAAGAAGAGAGAAAGTGCAAACAATCTAATAACGGAGTTCACCACAATCGTGACTATGTCTCCAGGTCCACTCCAATGGAGTGAGACCAATCCAATTAATCTCTAGAAATGATTACAAAAGTTCTTCCACCTGTTACAAGATTTCCCCTCCTTGGAAGATAATGAATTACCAAGAAAATCCTTCAACAAATGCAACAAGCTCAACTAAGCTTCAAATGTATAAAGATTAAAAATTCACTATCCAAAAGAAATCCTCACCTAGAAATCTCTCACAAATTTTCATCACCAAAAATCCACTTTCAAATCACTTACTAAAAAGACCCTTCACCTTTCAACCTCCCTTCTACCCCTTTTTATACCACTTTACATGCTAAATGGGGTGAAAACCATAAAATCCCCATAATCTCCTAGACAAAGTAAAAATATTTGAAATCCCCCCATTTTACAATGATAAATCCTCTTAAAATAACACCCATTAAAACTTTCTAAGATGGCCCTTCTATTTTGAGCTTACAAAAATAATATATTTGGGCTTAGAATTTTAAAGGGTTGGTTTCCCTTTAATTTAGGGGATATATATCATATATTTAACCTTTTATTTTGAATTGGGTTTATCTTTTCTTTATCTTTATTTTTTTTAAGGATTAAAAATCCTTAATTATAGAGATTTATGTGCTATTTAATGGGGCTTACATTTTTCATAGGAGTAAAATATTCAAAAAGGAGGTTAGGCATTTAAAAATGCTTTCACAAAATCTCAAAAATCTTGGGGCATAGCCGGCTACCCAAGAATCAAGGGATGCAGGCGCCACCAACCTGCATTGAATAATGGTTAAATATAATCTTCCCACCTTTGGAGCACATGAATACCACTAGCTCATGTGGTGGAGAGGATAAATAGTGAGGAAGAGGTTCATGGTTTGAACCTTCCCAAAATATTTTCAACAAACAAACTGTTCAGCTCCGCCATAGAGGTGCCATGTGGCACCCATCTATTGGGCTGCATGGCATCATTTTATTTACTTACTCTTTGACATGTGGCACCATTTGATTGGTCCACGTCAATTTTCTGTGCCACATCAGCAACCTACCATGTCATCAGGCCACCACATCATCAGTTGCTAATGTCATCAAAGTTAACTAGAGTCAACCTTTTGACTAACCTTTGACCAACAATAACTTGGTCATACGGACTCCGTTTTTGACAAAATGAATGTTGTCAAAAAGCTCTCACTGAGCTCATTGCATTGATATCCAATTTTACCATCTTTGACAACTTTGAATTTTGACCCTTTTTTTCACCTGGGTCTTTGAGTTGATTGGAGGTTTGACTAAGTGTATCTTGAGCACCGTAGCTTCGATGGACTCGATTTGATTTGTGTTGGAGTCAGAATTTGAAATACTTTCTGATGAAGGTGTTTCTGGAGAAAAATGAGGAACTTCAAAATTTGACAAAAATCCTTTGGATCACTCCTCAATAGAATGGTGTGGCAGAGAGAAAGAATAGGACTCTCAGGGAAATGGTCAATTATATGATTCAGTCTAGGTCCATGGCACTAGAATTTTGGGCTGAAGCTTTCAATGTGCCTACTATATTTAGAACCATATGCCCCACATGGTAGTGTGGAATATGACCCCTAAGGAGGCTTGATCTCATCGCAAGCCTAATGTATCCTTCTTAAGAGTATTTGGTAGTGAGGCTTGGGAATTCATTCCAAATGGTCGATGTAAATCAATGGAGAAGAAGAGTCAACAGTATATCTTTGTTGGCTATTATGAGGATGTGAAGACATACAAATTGTTTGATCTTGACAGACGAGAGGTTCATTTTTGATGTGATGTTCAGTTTACTGAGACCTTCACCCACTCAGATTCTCCTTTGACTTCTTCTTCATCACAACCTACTCAATCTTCTTCAGTTGATGATGCTTTGCTACTTGAGGAAGATTTTGATGATGGTCTTGATGCACCTCCTCCTCAATCTCCCACTAGGCCACGATGGGCTCAAGTTACTCTTGAGGATGTTGGTCCTCTTGTTGGTGATCCAAAAGACACTCATCGCACTCATTCTTAGACTTTAGCAATCAATATTTTGAGTCATGCAGTTTCAAATGATCCTCAGAAGTTTTTAGATGCTTTAGGTATTCCAGGGTGGGATAGTGCTATGGCTGATGAGTATTCTTCTTTGATAAATAATCATACTTGGGATCTTATGCCTCTTCCTAAGGGAAGAAATTTGGTTCGGTGCAAGTGGGTGTATCGTACCAAGTATGCAGCATATGGTTCCATTGACAAGTACAAGGATCATCTTGTTGCAAAGGGGTTCTCCTAGGTTGAAGTAATTGACTATTCCGAGACCTTTGCTCCTGTTTCCAAGATGGATTCTATTTGCCTTGTCCTTTCTATAGCTACATCTCAGGGATGGTCAGTGTATCAAATGGATTTGAAGAGTTCTTTCTTGCATGGGGATCTTCATGAGGAGATCTATATGGAGCAACCGCCAGGTTTTGTGTAGGACCCTTCACTTGTTTGCAAGCTTTGACACTCTTTGTATAGTCTCAAATAGGACCATTGGGCTTGGTATGAGAAGATGGATAGTTTCTTGCTTGCTTCTAGCTACACTCACTGCCATTCTGATCCCATAGTTTATACTCAGAGGCATGGAGAGGATCTACTCATACTTGTGCTCTATGTGGATGATTTGCTTCTCACAGGGAGTTCTACTTCCATGATTCAGAGTACACAACGAGCATTGATGGAGTGATTTGATATGACCGACCTTGGTCTTTAGGTTCATCGAACTTCTGAGGGGATCTTCATTTTCCAACAGAATTATGCTCTTTATTTTCTTTAGAGATTTGGTATGGCTAGTTGCAAGCCTGCCCCTACTCCATTTCAGTTAGGTGTTGTATTGTCTACCAATTGCACTACTCCTACAGTAGATCCTACCTTGTATTGGTGGTTGGTTGGCAATCTTTTGTAATTAACACATAGTCATCCTAATATTTCCTTTGCAATTGGACTTGTCTCTTACTTCTCACAAGAGCCTCATGAGAGTCATTGGAAGACTTCCAAGTGTATCTTGAGATACATTCAAGGCACTACACATTTCAGCATTCACTACACTTCAGGTGCATCTCAGATTGTGGGCTTCACTAACTCAAATTGGGCTGGTGACGTTAATGATCGAAAGTCTACTTCTACCTTTTTCTTTTACCTTGGTTCTAGTCTGATTGTATGGTCATGTAAGAATTAGACTACTATTGCATTATCATTGATAGAGGCTAAGTATCAAGGTGTAGTGTTGGCTAGTCAGGAGGTTTTATGGGTTCTATAGTTGATGATTGAGTTTGGATTCCCTTCCACTCAACCCACTACTCTTTGGTGTGACAATCAGAGTGCCATACATATCTCTTGCAACCAAGTGGAGCATCAACGTACTAAGCATATTGAGATCCACATGCACTTCATCAAGTAGCTCATCCAAGATGGTGTTCTCAACTTGGAGTGTTTGCCTATAGATCAATAGGTTGCAAAAATATTCACTAAACCTTTGGCATCGCCTCGTTATCTTCAATTGCAATCACTTCTTGGGGTGAAGGAAGTTGTCCTTTGGGGGTCTTGAGGAGTCCTCCTTCCTTCTTCAGTTTTTAGTTTTCTTTGTAGTTTTTTCTTTCTTTTGGAGAGGATTTTTCTCCCATAGGGTTTTTCTCCTTTTCTCCACTTATGAGAGTTTTGTTTTGTATGTGGGTACCTCATAAAGCCTTGTTGTCGGGACCCATATTTTGCATTGGTTTGTTCCTCCCTAAGTTACACTTAAGGGGGGGTGTTGGTGTGAATAAGTCTTGTACCTAGTTTATTCCTTAACTAGGGACTTAGGGGACTTAATTCACATGTTAAGTTTACTTAGGATATTAGTTGTATCTTCTAGAAGTCTTAGTTGTCTTATCTAGACTTTACACTTTCCTAGGTAGTTATGAGTTAGTTGTCTCATGTGATAGGATTAAGAGACTTGTCATGATCTTGTCTTATCCTATCTCTCATCCTTGCCTTTATAAGCAAGGAATCTCTAACATATTTTGTATTGTATTGTATTGTATTGTATTGTATTGCATTGATCATATTGTATCATATTGCAATCCTTGTTTGGTGGAATAGCATCTTCCATTGTTGCTTCTCTCTATTTCTTGTGGAGGTTATTTGGTGTTGCAGATTGAAGATCTTGGGTTGATCACTTCAAAAACTTTATTGCCATGTGTGGTGACTCCACAATCAGCTTTGGCTCTTTTGATGGTGACAACAGTGACCATTTCATCAATGGATGTGACAACATGATCATACACATGATTCACATTGGCATACGTTTGTTTTCCATGGTTGTTCCCTTGGTTATGATTCAACATCAGATTTGTGTATATTTTTATGTTCTGATTCCCAGCTAGTTGCTCAACATTTATGATCTTGTCATCAATGAGGTCTTGGATTAGATTTTTCAACCTCATGCAATTGGTTGTTGTGTGCCCCTTTATTTTGTGGAAATCGTAGAGGTGATTCTCATTGTACCACGGTGGTTTGACTTGGGGTTCTTGATAGTTCTCATAAGTGGGAATCTTGATGATATTTTTCATTAATTAGTTTATTCATAACAGCTTGAATGGGTTCCCCAAGGGTGGCGTACTTTCACTTGAGGGGATTTTTGTTTTGCGGAGGTGGTCCTCCTTGATTATTTAGGTTGTTGACCTGATTGTTGGCTGGCTGTTGTGATACCACATTGGTTTGTGTGTTGTTTCGATTGTTTTTTTGTGGTTGTTGGTATGTTTGGGTGTTTTGCTTCAGAGCACTGATTATGACCTCTGCGTCCACCACACCGTCATTAGTGACATTCTTGTTGCTTTCCCATGTGTGAGGTTTCTCATTATAGCTAGTGGAAGGGCAATTGTCTTGGTTTTCTTGATATGACAATGTTCCCCCTTGTGCATAAGGGCTCGTTTAATGTTGAGCGCCTTGGGGATTAGTTGGTCGTAAGTGGTGATACCTTCTACTTAAGATGAAACACAAGGTTTTCTTAAGGTTGGTGATGATGGTGCAAAATTGTTCTTCTTCAAGCATGACCCATTTACTTCTATTGGCCTTAGATCACCATCTTTGTAAGAAGGAAGCGATTGATTCCCCCTTAGCTTGTTTAAGTGCAAATAGTTCCTCTAGACTAACATCCATACCAATATTGAAGGCATAGTTTTTTATGAATGTGTCTATGATCTCTTGGAACTTTTTGATGCTAGGAGGAAGGAAAGAGAACCACTCCATGGCGGGACCATCCAAACTATGAGGAAATAGTCACATCAAATAGGTATTGTCATATGCAACCTCCATGCAATGTACCTGGAATTCCTTGATGTGATCTTTAGGGTTGCCCAACCCATGGTATTTTTCAAATTTAGGGATTTCAAACCCCTTTGGGAAAGGTACCATTGCAAGGATCTTATCGAACGGATAGGGACACAAGTTGCTTGGTGTCTTTGTTGTCTTCCCTAATTAGAGATCGAGCACCTGCTATGAGAGCAACTTGATTTGTGTGGTTATATCATCTTGTAGATCAAGGGGTGGAGTGAATTTGTTTTGGAGTGGTCGAGGTGTTTGAGTGACAAGTGGAGTGTTGGGTGTGTTAGTGGGAGTTTTTTGCAAGCTCCCCTATGTGATCAAGGCTTGTTGATATGGCTGCAATTGTTGTTTTGCCAACAACGCTTGTTGTTGGTCTTGTTTTTGTTGCACCAACAACACTTGTTGTTGGTCTTGCTATTGTTGTGCCAACAACACTTGTTGTTGGTCGTGTTTTTGTTTTGCCAACAACACTTGTTTTTGGTCGTGTTGTTGTTGTGCCAACAACACTTGTTGTTGGGCTAATAATATTGCTTCCTGTTGTGATCAATATTGTTGCAGGGCTTGTTGATGTGCTTGTTGTTAGGATACTTGCAGTTGTTCCTGGTATTGAGCTTGTGCATGTGCCTGCTAAGCTTTTTATTGGGCTTGCACCTAAGCTTGAGCTTGTGACTATTGGGAAACTTGTGCAACTTGTGCGGTTTGAGCAACTTGAGCGGCTAGAGCTACTTGTGTAGCTTGCTATTGTTGTAATAAGGCTTGGGCTTGAGCAGCTTGTTATGCTTGTTGTGCTTGTTGCACTTATTGTGTGGCTTGAGCTACTTGAATGGCTTGGGAGGCTTGCTAAGCAACTAGCTGTGCAACTTGTTGATTCTAAATTTGCTAAAGGGCCTTTTGATAGGCAGCCTGTTGAGCTGCTTGCAACACGATACTATATTGGTTTATTATGCTTGATTTTGGAGGTGGTGGTGGTGGTGGTGGATTCAGAATGTTTTTCGTTGTTGTGATGAGAGGCACCATTGTATTGATGGTGGGGATTTGTGTAGTGGATAGTGCGATTTATATGCTTGGTCGTTGAGAGACCATGTTATGGGGTAATTGGGGGATGGTGGATGATGTGTTGGTTGCTTGTGTTATTGGGATGGTTGCCATCTATTTTTGTGATATCGATGGAAAATTCAGAGGATTTTGTATGATGCTTTGATTGATGATCGAGGGGTTGTTTTGAGTTTGATTGAGTGGTGGTAAAGGAGGTAACCCAAAACTGAGAGGTGATGTGGATGTTAATGGAAAAGTTGGAATCGGTGGAAAGACGGGTGGTGCACTCCCTTGGGGAAATGATGAAGATGAAAGGTCAAAGATGCCCCCTGGTCCAAATAGCCCACCTCCTCCTTGTGAAGTCATAGGGAGAGAGGTTTTTGTGTTGAGAGGGTACATTGGTGTTGTGCAAAAAGATGATGATGGGTCATTGGGGTCTTGAAAGGTGAGCAAAACATGTGGGTGTAATTGATTCAATGGGACGGATTGACCCAAGATAGTGTTTTCGTCCAAATCTTGATTATTCACAAGGGGGTGTGTTTGTAGTATATTATGAAATGAGCTCCCCTTGTTAACAATGGGTTGAGTTGGGGCTATGGATTATTTGATTTGTGGGATGGTTTGGGTGATGCTTTGGAATGGAGGTGTGGATGAGATTGGGTTCATGATCTCAAGAGGCTTCTCCACAATAGTGCTCACATCAAGATCGGAAGGGAGTTTAGCCCCTTCTTTAGCTAATTCAAGCATGTATTGGGAGGGATTGAGTCTCATCATGGTATTGAAAATTTTGTGGGTTTCGGGATTTTGAACCATTTCAATGATCTCATCTTGTGTCATGCTTGGGACATTATTGGTGACATCTTCCACTTGGCCTTCCTCTTGATGATTTTGTGGTGATAAAGGAAGATTGGTTAGGGGATTGATTGATCCAACAAGATTGATTTTGGAATTGGTTTGACTTAGGTCACTTGAAATTGATGTTTCTTTGTTCGTCTCCATGTTCCTCTTATGTTGTGATCTAGTTTGAACCATAAAATGAGGATCAATTTTCAAGAATGTGAGAGATGAACGTCTAATTCTTTTGGATTGATCTAATCTTTAGGTGCAAAAAAGAAAGTCTAAGAAAATGAGGATCAAAATGATGATGATGGTGATAATGAAAGGTGGAGGATTGGTGGGTGTTTGAACTCTTAGGAAACCTTGAGGGGGATGCTAAACTTTAGGACTTTGGATTTTATGTTTTGATTATGGATTTTGGATTGATTTTATTTTATTTTGATTTTGACTTGGGATAATGAACTCATACACTCTAGGAGGTTAGATGTTTTCCTAGAGTGAACTTTTCCACAAGATGATAATATGACTAAGTGTGCAAAGAAGGATTCATCTATACACACATAGTCAAACAAGATGATTTGGATTCATTTTGATTTTTGATTTTAAGAGGATTTACCCAAAGTTTAGCATAAAGGATTATTTCAAGATTGACAAGAGTTGTTTGTGAGGTGAATTTTGATTTGATGTTTGAAGGATGGATGAAAGTTTGATTTTGATCCTAACATACTTAAAAAAACTTTTGTTTACTAGACCAAGGTGTTGAAGAACATGCTAGTACTTCCTATCTCAAATACTCAAACCTTTGAAAAAGTGTAGGATTTTGACAATAGTAAAATGAGTACAAATTGGGATTGTTCCTTGATGCACGTTTGTAAAAGTTGGTCAATCTTTCTCTAAAATCGTAAAGCATAGACAACCTTTTCTTGCGATCCTCTTGACTAAAACCTTTGGTCTTCGGTTTTTGAATCTCGATCTTTCAGGAAACCATTTGAAAGAGCACATGTGTGAGGTTCAATTTTTTCTTAACTTTTCTTAATGACTTCCTCTTACCACAAACAATTCTTGATTAACTTTTCAAATTGAATGTCCAATGTCCTAATTTCTTCTCATCCCACAAGGTCAATTATGTGGAAATCAAGGAATTTAGGGAAAAGGTTCCCTATTGTTGACTTTAGTGAGAAAATTGAGATGTAAATCCAAATGCTTAGAAACTTCTAAGGATAGAATCCCTAGGGCAAGCAATAACACTTGAATTTTGTGAAAGACATTTGCTTCCTAAAGGGTTTGAAGTTTTGATGATCATATTGAATGTTTGTTTTCCAATGTTTAAGATCCAAGAAAAGTGTTTTTACTTCAAGAACATGCACAACCCTATGGATATTGAGACAATATTTGTTGAATCCCTACTTGGATAAATCCAACTATGCCTACTTTTAGCAGATAATTAGATTCTTTACCACATAGGCTCCCCCTTATTGTGCACTCGCTTCTCAGGTTAGTCAAGCATCAGTACCCATGAATCTCCCATGGCATACTTCTCATCTCTACTAAAAGTCATAAAAATGTGGGGCAACTTTAGAATGACCATTCTTGCACTAACAAATAGATCAAGGATTTTGGCCTTTTCTAAACAAGAGGTTCTAATAGGGGCATTTTGTTCATGGGGGATCATCCATGCGGCAAGAGACCATTGTTTCCCTTCTTGTGAGAACAATCCTCATGATACTTTCCATTCCTCAAGTACCCACACTTATATACTTGTTGGAAGTCGCTTGGATTTAGCATGTTCCTAGTTGGGTCGTTCCCTTGGGTGATTACTTTTTCCCACAAAGTAGGCCCTCTAAGATAAAACAAAAGTGAGCAAACACACTCGTAGTTTGATCAATATTCATTGAAAAAAAAAGAGATAACACATGCAATATCTTCCACTCCCACTCGCAAGCTTTGTTCAATTTTAGAATGCAAATTGAAGTGTGGAGGTAATTACTCATACAACTTAATATCGCAAAAATCCTTTTGATTCTCAAGATCATCGTGAGGCACGAGAGAAGCGCATACGTCTTTTATATGATATTATTTTGGATAAGTGATTACAAAACATAAATGCACATGTTCATTTTAAACCTTCAAAGCAAAAGTTGGATTCTTGTTAAAGCACCAAAAGGAAAGATGAAAGTTGTTTGTTCAATTGTTAACCTTAAACAAAATCTAGTAAGTTTTCCTAAAGTTCTTTTTAAACCTTTTGTCTTGTTCGTTTTAAACCCAAATTAAAATTAGCGAGTCCTAAAGAGCTTGAAGAAATAAAATCCTTAAATTTGGAATTATAATCATTTCCAAAAGTGTTTAAAAACACTTGATACAATAAAGAGATGATGCCATGACTCAAACTTCTCCTTGCTCCTTCCTTGTTTCCACCTACAAAAATTGATTAGTCTAAGAAATATAGAGGCATAAAACTAGTCAATAGCTCAAAATGATCAAATGTAAAAAAGAACATGTCAAAATAACTTGAAATTTGACCTTTTACCCCACCCTAGCAGTGCAACCTGCATATGTGTCGCAATTTAGAAAGGTCAGTGGCACTATATAGCGTCTCTAGGTCTGACAGCGACACTCTGCAGCAGAACTAGAGGGTGCAATTGTGGTGTTGTTTCGATCAACGACATAGTTTAGAGTTTGGAAACCCAGTGATAGGAAAATAGCCCAGCGTCAGAGTTTTAAAATTTGAATTTCTAGGTGGGAAGACCTTAGCAGTGGAGTTGGAGTTTGCAAAATCATTGTATGGCACCGCTAGACTGATAATGGTGCAGTTTCTTGTAGCACAAAAAATCACAAAAAACCACAAAAAATTGTCAAAAAACATGTTAATATCTTGAGATTTGTCCTCCTAGTGCCAAAATGTGAACCCCAATCCTAGACATGCACAAACATATCAAATAAACATAATATTAGATCCATATGCAAGTTAGAACTAAGATTCCCCATGCAATTCATCTACAATGCTCAAAATAGGGAAGAAATGAAGAACAAAACAAGAAAAGCTATTAAATCCTATTTAAGCATGCAAACTCTCAATCCCATGGGGGAATTGGTGCCAATTTGATGTGGAAATTGGCCCTTTCCCATCTCCATTGCAAGCTTGATGAAGTTTGATCCACTTGATGATGATGAACAATGTGCTTCCTTGATGAAATCTACAATAACCTAGCTATGATGATGGAAAAATGCTATGGAAAGGATGAGTTTTAAATATGAGGATAGTAACTTTGCTCTAAGTTGTGGATCCCAAAATGAGAAGAAGAGCCTTCTATTTATAGAAGAATAAGATGGAAGAATGAGCAAAATGGTGGAATGTGGGATCATTCAACATCCAATGCTTAAATGCCTTGTCAAGATGTGAATGGAAGGGATGAGCACATTTGATGAATGTGCACACAATAAATGATATTAGGTGGAATTTCAAATTTATGAAATGACATGTTGGAGGGAGAAAGGAATGAATTGAATGCCACTTGGCTCAATGCACAAGGACATGTAAGAGGAAATGAATGCCTTGTTGGAAGGACAAATCCATTTGGAGGGATTTTCAAACTTGGAGGAATATTCCCTTTTGATGCCATGTTGAAAGTAATTAGGGGAATTAATAAATCAAAGAAATGATTTATTGCACAAGTTGCAAAATCTAGAGGATTTAGGTGATTAAGACTTAAATTAATCAATATTTGATTAATTTAAAAGGAGATTAGTTGATTTGACCCTTTTGAATTAGATTTGAGGATTAATTTAAATCAAAATGAGAGGAAGATGACTTAGACTTAATTAAATAAAGATTTTGAGTTAGTTAATTAAAAGGAGATGATGTTAGATTAAATTAAAGATTGATTTAATTTAATAGAATGACCTTAGGGATTTAATTAAATAAAATGAATTGTTTAATTAAATGGAGATTAGAGGATTAATTAAATAAGATTGATTTATTCTCCTAACAAAATTTTCATGAAGGATTTGCTATTGTTCTGAACTGTTGTATTTTTTTCTCGCCAAGGAATATAATGAGTGCTACCCTCTTTGGTAGCGATTCACCAAAAAAAAAGAAAAAAAGATTGATTTATTTAATTAATAGGATAGGACAACTTAATTAGATAAATATGATTTATTTAATCAAGGGATGAAAGGTGATGAATTTAATCAAATAAGGGCTATCTGATTAAATGACTAGCTAAGAAGATGATTTAGGACGAAATGA
Organism: Sequoia sempervirens; assembly: GCA_007258455.2. Classification (NCBI taxonomy): domain Eukaryota; kingdom Viridiplantae; phylum Streptophyta; class Pinopsida; order Cupressales; family Cupressaceae; genus Sequoia; species Sequoia sempervirens. Next base: position 324,981,529 of record VDFB02075321.1, on the reverse strand, counting down.
TGTTAGTAATCAAGATTAATTGTGTCAGTATATTTTCCATGTCCCTAAAAATAATGGCATGAAAGGGGGGAGTAGGAAGATTAATGCAAATGGGAAAGGTTTTGTGATTGTGGGGCTTGGTAAAGACAAAATATAGATGTTGTTTAGGAAGTAAGTCAATAAAAAGGGTGTTAAGAGAAATGAATGAAATCAAATATTATAAAACATGGGAAGGATTGGAAGGAGCATTAGGGATTACAACATTGGACTATTAGGTGTGAGTCGAGGGCATGTTATAATTTATGTTTGTTGCTTACATATTTTAAATCATAGATCTTTTTGGGTAGTCATAGAGTGTGTTTTAGTTTACATGAGCCTTAAGCTATTATTAAAGGAACAACTTGATATGTGCAAATAATTTAGCAAGTTGTTTCTACAAATATAGCCCATTTACCCTTGTAATATGAATTTATATCAAGGATATCCATATTTACTTCCAAGGTAAACCTTACCAAAAAGTAGATATAGTCAAATGTTTTCCTAGATACCTTGAAAATGACTTGAATTTCTCTTCAACATCTATGCATACTTGTCCTGCCTCAATGATATATTACAAAGGATTAACCCCCTATTTAGAAAGAAAAAGAAACATATAAATCCACACTTACATGGATATTTCGTCAATACAAATCTTTCTTATTGATGGTGTCCCTATTTGTATTATAAATCCATGCTTCAATAGATATTTGTAGATGGTTTACTTCAAATATTTAAACTCGAATTGTTTTCCATGCACTCTTCTTTTCTATAATTGTAAATATATAATAAAGTTTGAGCATTACTCTCCTATAAGATTATTGAGCATTAAATCAATCATATGAATATAATAATGCTTCATGCTTCATGTGCTTCATGGAGTAAATTCATGTGTATGCTTCATGCTACCATGCTTCATGTGTATGCTTCCTAATTT